>OX421970.1:58838486-59438486 GCA_949128135.1 Parasteatoda lunata | reverse complement strand
TAAATTTTTATAATTCTCAAAAATAATTAGTTACTATACTAATATTTTTATAAACTTATTTGCTGAACTAATATCCGTACTTATTTCCAAACGCCTAAAAAAATCACTAAACTATTTTTGACATCAGTGTTGGTTAATTATAAGTGTCTTTATTATAAGTATTGATGTTATAGATACTGTGATAAAGGATAACCTATTATACCCACTTAGGTTCCTACTATAGGTACCGGTGAATCGGATTTTGTACCCCATCCGAACAATTGAGTACTCTAGTATCTCCATACTACACATACATGGCTCACAACCTTAACTTTTTTATTTGATGCATTGTTCTGACGTGGTTTCATAATATTTAATTTACCATAGTATAAACGAAATTCACTGAAATAAAGATTAACTATTCATAAACAGTAATATTCAGAATTTCCCCGTGGTTAATAGATCATTACCTTAGAACAATTTTAATTTAGTTCTTGTTGAGTTTCTATCAAAGTTCATAGTGACACGCCTTAAAAGCTTAAGTATCTATTTAAGAAACAAGTAACCCCCTTTACCTTTTAAAATATGAATTTGATGAATTCATTACCATACATCATAAAATTATACAAGTGTGTGATAAAACTAATTTTTGATAAATTAGAGCCTCAAGCTAGAAAAAATTTAGACAGTTTTAAGGTAGACTGTTCGGTTTGCTGTGTCTTTAAACATACATCAAATTTGGTGCAGATTGATTCACAATTGGGGATTAGTGTAAGGTACATGCATGTGCACCTACGTACATATAAATATTCTGCTTTATGTATATTGATTTTTATAAATGAATAGTTTTCTAAGTTTTAATGGGTGGATTTCTCTTTTAGTAATGATTCTGCAGATGAATTTGGAAAACCTGCTCGTCTGCACAGGTATGTGAATGAATTTTATTTTTGTTATAACATTGTTTTTTTTTCCTTCTGTTTAACTTTTAACTGTTGATCTTGAACTTATTTCTATGTAAAAACTTATTACAACCTTGTTTTTTCACCTAAAAAACCGTTTCTCCCCATGTTATTTACCCATAAAGTTGTGGTTGTCATAGAGATGTTTGTATGAAATTGCCAGCGAGTTCGTTAAAAGGTTAATTTAAAATACTTTTGTCTCAATTGCATTCTATTACATTCTTTTGTCTCAATCGCAGTTTTTACTGACGACTGAAATTAACTGTTTGCTAATAAAATCAAGGCGAGACAACTATGACTTGGTTTCTATTTTTTACAAAAAACAGCTAAAAAGGAACTATTGTCAAATAGTTGACTATTTATTAGAAGATGCTTATTTTAAAATATTATCGCTATGCTAGTGAGTCGTGTGGAATCTAATTATCAAAACTCATATTGCAATTTTTAACCGCATGGGAATGAAATTAGAAAAACACAAATAACTGCCAAGGAAAAAAGATTATAAAATGTGGATTTATGGTCAAATTGTTGCAAACTGGGAGCGTTTGAAAGTGATCTCTCAAACTGAAGTTTCCTTGTCATTTTAAATCATATTAAATTAGAATGTTAAAAAAAATCATGTGGAATTGGCTGAGAAACTAGAAATGACTGCCGAAAAATTATTAGAAAAAAAAATAGGGATTTACATTTTAATCAAGCAAATTAAAAAGTTATTACTTAAATTCGAAATTTTGACTTTGAAAATTGTATGGAAATAAGAAAAAAATAGTTATTGGAAGAAATCAGATCAGATTGGATAATCAGAAAATTAGATGGATTTATGATAGTATGGTTCCACATTAATTTGGTGAAGAAGTTATGGCTCAGTTCAAAGTTCTTTGCTTATTATAGTATAATATTAATATTATTGGAAATGACAAGGTGGTAATGAGAAAAAGGCATATATTGTTAGGAGCAAATTGGCGTATATGGATGAGGGTATAGGCGTGTATCTGTATTTTTTAAACATTTATCAGAGTGTGTAATCCAGATCAAAGGGCAAATTTTTTGTTTTTACCTTATGTGCTATTTTTTATGAGAGATTATTATTTAGGTTACAATTATTTTTCTGATTATATTTTTAACCTTGAGAACTACTAAAGTGATAATTTTTTTTATGTTTACCTCAGTGGTGGCCCTAAATTTGAAATCAAAGTTCATTTTGTTTTCATGCATGAATAGGACTTTCTTTTTCATATTGAAATAAATGTTTCTTCTACTGTTTACCTTAAAATTATAAAATTTCTTAAATAAATGAATGCTATTTTTAATTAAATTTATTAGCTTTAAATTTTAAAATCTTTATATTTAATAGCATATATACTCGCATAGGTCAGAAAAATTTAATATATAAAAACAAGATATAATAATTCTGACTTATTTGCACGCTATGAAGTTAGTACGTTTTTTTGGTTACTTATTTCCTCATGCAAAACATATTCCAATTCCCTGCTGAGAGTGGTCAACGTAGAGTGTTCCGGCATTGAAGAACCACGTGATGTGAAATGAATGATCAGAGGAAAGGTCGTAGTATTGCCCTATCTGGTATTAAATGGTTTTGTAACACCATTGATGACAGCTATTCTCGCCTTTCTACTGTCTTATCTTATTCTGATCTCGAATGCACCTGCATTTTTTTTTTCTTTTCGCTTCTATTTTCTTATCTTATGGAGAATTATTTATAAAAGAAAAGAATGTCTTATAATGCAGGGTTTAAACTTAGTTATTTCTTTCAAGGAGACTACAAATAACAGTGCTGCCTTACATCAATTTGGTGTCAATGAGAGATTGATTTGCGATTGGCAAAAGAAACAGGCTAGGGTGAAGAGGATTCCAAAATAAAACATTTTTGTTAGATAAAAATTTTTAAATTAATTTTTTTTTAAAAATAAATGTTTTCTTAGTTTTTAAAAGTCTTGGAAAAATTTATGAAAAGGAAAATTATGGATTTCTTTAAAAACAGGAGATTAACTTGTACGTAAGATAGACTTGCATGCAAGATAAACTTATATGTGAACATAATATACAGTATAAAATTTATAATTTCTACATTCATGAATTTTTTTTAATTAAAATTTTTGTATGTATTTTGTATATTTTTCTTCATCTTTTTTGCGCTACATAAAACATTAAATGATTAATGATTAAATAAAAAAAATCAAGATGATCTAAGAGTTTTGATTTAATTAATAAAAAATAGTATAACTTTGCACCTATTTTACTTTACTTTTAAAATTAAATATAAGATTTTTTAAACTATTACTATATGAAATCCTTGTCCTATATTGATGATGTCACACAATTATGAAAGTGAGTGATCTTTTTTGTGCCTAATGCTAGATTTCTTAATGTGCTGTTATGGTTACTCTGCTAGGAGCTATGGCAGTACTTTTTTCTATTAAGTTACATGAAATTCTCATGTATTTTTGGCAATTTGTTTAAATTTTAAAGATATATTTTTTTCTAGGTTCAAATCTGGTATGCATTCTCTAAGTTTCAAAATACTTTTTATAATAATGGTTATTTTTTATTAAAAACTATTTTATTATTTTAATTAGAAATCCTGATTTAACACCAGAAGAAAGGGACATGAGAACAGTATTTTGTATGCAACTGTCCCAACGTGTTAGAGCACGAGATTTGGAAGAATTTTTTTCACCTGTAGGGAAGGTAAAGATTTTTTTAAAAAATCTATAATAACGTAATGCTTTTGTTATTTAAACTAATATTTGTTAATTGATATTCTTAATTGTTACGTTAATATTTCAAAATTTCTCAAGTGAATATTTGCCTGAAAATTAAGGACTGTCTTGTGTTAATTTTAAAATTTCATCTTTATTGTGATTTTTGTGTATCATTATTTCTTTTTAACTTATTTTTAAATTTGTATGGATTCTGTTTTATTTAAGACAACTAAAAACTTTTACCAATTAGAAAAATTCATAAGTTGTTTTAAATAATATTACTTAATCCATTCACATTAGAAACAAGAATTCTCATTTTTTTGGAGAGGAAAAATAAAAATTTATACTAGCTTTTGATGTTTTTAGGAACATTTTAAAAGTGAACAATTTGAAATGAATAATGTACACACTATTGCCATTAAAATAATTTAGATGACCTGTATTCAGTATTACAATAACTTTGTAAATTGAATAAATAAATAATTAAACTTTACGTTATGGTTACAGTTAAAAGTTTACATTTCATAAATGCTCATTTACGACAAAGCATTAGTATAATTTTCTTACTTGTGAAATTGCTTAATTTTTTCAGTTATGTTTTAAAACATTTACTTACAGGTTCAAGATGTTAGAATCATCATGGATAATAAAACAAGACGCTCTAAAGGAATTGCTTACATAGAATTTCAAGAAACATATTCTGTATCTTTGGTAAGTCAAAGGAGAAATGTTGATTTTATCATTTTAACTTTTGTCATTTTCTCTTGTTCTTTAATGTTTTTGTAATTATTTATAATCTATATTTAATTTAGTTTTTCAAATAGTTTTACTTTAAAGTATGTGATTCTAGCTTGTCTGTCTTGTGTAGTTTCTATGTTTTTACTAGTTTCTAAATTTTTATAATCTAATGTTACTTTAGTTTTATTCTTTGTTATGTTGAATGCAAAAATAATGGGTTTCAATAACTTTCACTGTAACTTTTAAAAATTGCACTAAGTTGTACCATGTGCAATTTTGCTCAATTCAAACACAAAACAATCCCGAAAGCATTACTTCAACAAATATTAATTTTAAATATCCTGACAGTATGTAAACTAAATAATTTAACAGTTAACAATAATTGAAAAAGTTATTAAAATACAATAAATAAACATAAAGAGCCTATAGTTTATGCTGAATTGTATCATGTAGAACAATTGCATCACATCTTTTAAATGTATTTTGAATTGAAATATCTAAATATATATAATCCAAATGATCTAAGGCCTTTAAGATGAGTGTAAAAAAATCGTGTTTCACGCAAAATCATACTTCACAGAGAATTCACAAAGGCATTGCATTTTTTATTACTGACTAAATTTTTGAAATTTATAGAACTCAAATGATGAAACAGCAAAAGCACTTAAATAAATTATAAAATTAGTAATAATAATTAAATAAATTTATCTCGTTTTGCATAAAATTGTATTATAAAATAATTTAACTAATTTATAATATCCCATTTATAAATAAACCTAATGAATAAACAACAAAATAATAAGATGCTTTTCTTTAAATTATGACTCAAAAAAGATAAATAGGAATCAAGTAGAAGTCTCAAAATATAATACCAGTTCAAGCATTCTTTAATCCCTTCATTCATCCATGTGCAAATCATTTTGCATTGCTCTGATACTTTCACATTCCGATATGTACATTTCCAAGAGTGAAAATTCTTTCAACCGAAAGTGTAAGCTTGATCTTTAAGATAGATAATTAAATTGATTCACCACATTCATCACTTTTAGTCATTAATACTAAAATATAACAATAGATAGCTGTAAAAAAAAAAAAAAAAGAAAGGAAGAGTATTGTTGAAATTTTGGAGAATTTATTTAACCAAATAGAATTTTCGACTTCAAGGAGAAATTCCATCTCTTAGGTATACCAAGGATCTGTTAGATATTCAAATTTTTTTATTTATTTTTTATTTTATTCAAAATTTACAATTGCACTCTTCATAGCTGTGGGAACCCATCTAAAATATGCCAATTTTAACTTATTATAAAAATATATAAATAGACTCATCACTTTTAATTAGATGTAACTAATAGTAATTTGATCGAATACAGAGTATTTTGCTAAAAAAATCGGCCCAATAACATTTTTTTAATAAAATTATTTATAAATATTATTTTTTTAAATATAAATAAGTTTATAATTCATCATTGAAAATTAATGAAAACTTAGCTGCATTATTGGTGTAAGGTAAAGGGCAAAAATAGATATTAGAAATATTTAAAATAAATATAAAAACTAATAGCTATTAAAAGCGAGGTTGTTATAAAAAAACGAGAAATAGAAAAAGGAATTCTCTTAATTCTTAAGCTATATTTAATGCTAAAAATATTTTCTGCAAAAAAGTATTCATAAAACATTAAGAGAAATATAGTCTATTAGAAACACTTTTAAAACTGCTACGCTAACCTAAAAATGCCACAAAAACGAAAGTTTAAATTCAAAAGTAAAACGTAAAAAATAAAAATTTATCATAATGCTGGAACAAAAATTTTAAACCTGAACATATCAGTTTTTCAGTTATCTGTATTTTCAAGAAAAAGTGATGCTGATAAAAAGAAAAGTTAACAAAAGAAGACAAGAGAAACAGAAATTTTTTTCTTCTTATATCTTAAATTCTAATTTGATGTTGAAAATCACAGCTTTTTTGTTTTACTGGCTATTTGTCTGGATAAGGTAACAATAAAATCTATAGTAAAATGTTTCTTTAAAATGCTGTGCTTTAATTAAAACAGCAAAAGCAAAGCAAACAAAAAAAGTTTCTAATTTTTAAAGCAAAAATATTTATATATGTTCGCCTGAATACAATTTAAAAAAAATAATAAAACTTTGTCAAAAAATATTTTTCCAAAAAACACTTGGGCAAATATTCATTGCATCCCTACTTTTAATTGTATAAAAAAAAAAAAAAAATTCCTCCATATTCAGTGCCCTAAAAGACTTTTGAGCTAAACCTAATTAGGAAAGCATAGTTAAATTGTAAAATGCTTTAAAATTTGCTTTAATATCATCATGTTTATTTCTAATTCATATTTTTAGTTACAGTGTGTGCAAATTGGAGAATTAAAATTCCTTTGCTACTGATATTAGTATCCTTAGAAAAATTTATAGTTTCTAAATTTTTGTTGTCTGAAAATGTTTTTCAAACGATTCCTAATGAAATGAAATAAAGTGAAAAAATGAAGAGGCTTCGTTTGTGAAAAAGTCCTATGGACCCTCCACACAAATCTTATCATAAATAGTCTCTATCACTGTTGGTAAAAATTAAAATAATCAAGTAATGAGTCACAGTAATAGCACTAGAAATAATGAAGGACATTATTGTCTTGCATTTCTTACAGTATACTGTCCTATTTATTGGATCATGCATAGAAATGATGGAACATTTTCTATGACATTGTCTTTATAGTTTGTGTTAATTTTTATTATTTATTATATCAATTAGCTTATATGTTTAATTTGTTTATTCTCAATATGTACTTTATTTTAATGTTTTGATTATTGCTTTATTTTTCTAATTTCTTGTACACAAAATTAGCTAAGATTTTTCTTCCTCCTAGGCATTAGACTATTCTGGCAAAAAGTTATTAGGTGTGCCCATTATTGTTCAACTTACCCAAGCTGAAAAGAACAGAGCTGCTGCAAGTATGATGAGTGTTCAACGTGGCAATGTTGGTCCAATGAGACTTTATGTAGGATCATTACATTTTAACATAACAGAAGAAATGTTGAAAGGAATTTTTGAGCCTTTTGGAAAAGTAAGCATTTTTTACTCCTGGAAAGTTTTCATTCACTATTTTTTATTTAAAAATGTTGTTAGTTAAAAAGTTACACATTTTTTAAATGCATTTGGCATTGCTTAAGAATACAGAGATGCTATGTGAAACTAGCACTCTTTAGTTGCTAAACAGTTAATTGGCTCACTTATTGAAAAATTCTATTATCTTTTTATAAGTTTAATATTACCAAAAAAGAAAAGGTAAACTTTTTTATTGCTCATTTTGGTCTTTATCTGTAAAATGAAAAAAATAGTTATGTTGGCATTCATTGAGATTTAAATATTTATCATTAAATAGAAGTTCAGTGTTGTATAGGAAAATGTGTGTATTTCATTTGATGCTATTTTCTCAAAATCTTAATTGTGGCAACTTGGGAATTTACAGATAGACATATTTTATTGTATGTATGTTAAGTAGCATCTTAGGTTAGAATCAGAAGTCAGCATGTTTGGCAATGAAAGAATATTTAAATATCACCATATTTGTCAAAGAGCTGTGCTTTCTTGTGTTGCAGTAAAAAAATTTTTGCTCTGTTTTGAGTGAATGATGATAACTTTTAGTTCTGACAGCTGGCCTAAAATAGAATATAAGTTTTTTTTTTTTTTTTTTTAAATTCAGCACTGACAACTCTATTTATTCTTTATGTTGTAAGGAGTGAATCTCATCTCCTTTAGTTTAAAGACAAGTATACGGTGATTCGGGACGTGTTTCATGTTTTCTGTCGTGTTGTGTTGGTCTGAGATGTTGTGTGTTGTAATGTACATAGTTTAAGGTTGATAGACGTAATATCCTCACATTATTAAGCATAATATTTTGTTAGACAAAATCTATCAATGCTAATAAAAGCTAGGAAATAATATGAAAGAAGCTATAGATTAAGACATTACAATGAGAGGAACAAGTGAAAAATAGTTATGTCACAAAAGCCCACATTGAACTTTCATCTACTGAGCTATAAAAAAAGATTTATAGAAGAAAAGCTTAAATGTCTGATACTACTTTCCCTTACTTTGGAAAGCTATTAATTTTCTTGACAGTTTATTTTAGGTGCTTCACCTGTTACCAAATATTCAATAATGATTTGGTGTGTGTAAATGCTTATTTCGTGTAAACGCGTGTATTTTTGTTTTCTGTAATTCTTTGTTTATATAAGTTTTAAGCATCCCAGAAACTTATCTTCAGTTTATAACAATTATAAACTATTATTATTATTATTATTTTTGAAATAGCTTTAACTCCTTTATTTTTCTATTTCTAGATTGATAAAATTGAACTTCTGAAAGATACAGAATCAGGCAAATCGAAAGGCTATGGATTTGTAACTGTAAGATTTTGTGTTATTAGTTTTATTTGAGTGAAATTATTTTAAATTCATTTTAAAACTGCCCAAAATTATTATTTAAATTTTATCATTATTGCCATGTGAAATAATTAATCTTTATTTTTTCAGTTCACTGATTCTGAAAGTGCTAAAAAAGCATTAGACCAATTAAATGGATTTGAATTAGCCGGCAGACCTATGAAAGTTGGCACTGTTACGGATCGCACTGACATTATTCAGGGTCCATCATTTCTTGATACTGAAGAGATGGATAGAGCTGGGATTGATCTAGGTGCAACTGGTCGTTTGCAGTTAATGGCTAAGCTAGCCGAAGGTAAATTAATTCATAATACTTAACATAATTTCAAGAATTTTTTTTTATCAGATAATATTGCAAAGTAAAAAATTTTTGTTAATTGAAGGGGTATTTGTGTAAAAGAGGTACTTGTTTGTAAGAAAAATGCATTTACAGTTGGACTAACACTCAAACATCTTTAACTCAAAGTATATTAAAAACCCTTTTAACTAAACACCCTTAACCAACATTCCCTTTTTAACTAAAGTTCAACAAGTCTGCTTTTTTTGATAATTTGAAGATAATTTTGTTGAACGTTTATTCTAATTTATAAGTAAGGTTTTTTTTTTTTTTTTTTAAAGGAAAATGAAAAACATTAGCAATCTAAAAGAACTTTCCAAATTTCAAAATGATTTCCAGCAAATTAACAAAACTATTCCCTGCAGTAGTAAAAAGAAACCAACTTCATGAAGAACATTTCTCATTATTATTCTGAGAACTCTATTCAAAAAGTAATAAAGAAGAACATGGTTAAATTGTAGATGTCTATTGTTACTCTGAAAAATTCTGAAGATAAAAATGCAAAAAGATCTTTCTTTCTGTGTTTTTTTCCAATACTGTTGCAATAGCTTTGAGTGACTGATTCTAATTTGCTCCATTATCTATATTCTATTGGTACAAGGATGTTATAATGATAGTCTCCAATTTTTATTTCAGAGTTGTTTAAATGTCTGAAATTTATTTTTACACTTTTGTTTGAGATGTAAGAAATGATGCACAGAATTCTAGATATTAAAAGGTTGTTTCCAGTAAAATTTGACCGTGTGCAGTTGTATCATTCTAACGTGTGCATAGTTAAAGAATTTTGGTTTACACTTTAGTTCCATAGCTGTCTGGTTTGCTAGTATTTTGATTTAAGATTTTTTTTAATTATTATTTTTTTAAGAGTTTTATGCAGAAGTATAAATTTAATATTAATTAATAACTTTTCTAAAGCTTAACAATATGGGTGGCGAGTACAATTTTTGAGGAATGGACTTAAAAAACTTGGAGCTAAACTTTTCATGTGAAAAAGATATGTTTTATTATTTATTGACCATCCAAATATGTCTCAATCTTTGCAAACTATCAAGCTTGCTTTACACCCAACATGACTTCGGAATTTCAGTTTGTACACTGGGGTGTTATAAAAACCTAATGATAACATATTTTATATTAAGTTTTCAATAACTCAAATGTATTTTTGGCTTCTGCTTGTGCTTTGAGTTCAAAGTTTCACTGTTGTTTTAAATCATGTTTTCATGTATTTCACTTTCATGCTAATATTTCTATCAACAAAATTTCTACTGTGACATTATCATCGTTATAAAACTATGCCTATTATTTTTTATCTCCTTGTAGTGCATCGAATAATTTAATTGGCTTAATTTCTTTTCAAACACTTTCTTCTATTGTGATTCATTGTTTATATTTTTATTATGACACAACTCTTATCAGTTTAACTCCTCACTGTTATTATCAATTAACCTATGCTATAATTTTTTTAAAAATGTTTTATTGAGAAAAATGCATTTTTAATGCACAATGCGTAGTTACTGATTTTTACTCTTTTACTTTCATTAATACAAAAATAATTAATATTTTTTAATGTTATTTTACTGTATACTTTCTTAGAATTTATGCTTTTAATTAAATATACCCAGGGTAACTTCTCAGGGTGGCCACTCACTCTGAAAACCGGGAATTCTCAGGGAATTTTGAAATACCACTGGAAAACCGGGAATTCTCAGGGAATTTCACGTCGATTCTGGAAAATAATTTTGTCGCGCGTCGCCGCTCTTTTCTTCCCATTCCGTTATGTTTACTTTTTCGGAGCGAAACGCGTCTGCTTCATCGCGATCAAGCATCACGTGATTATCCTCCAATGAACGCTTCATGTCCTTGTGCCTCTTTGTGGATGTTGTAACTGAAGAACAAGAATCAGTAAGAAAATCGGAGCAGTGTTCAAAGGAAGTTCGTTCTGGAATGATATTGGTAAGTTTTGATTTTTGTATTCTATTAATTTTACAGGATCGCAATTTTTTGAGAGTTGAAATAAAAATATTTAAAATTGCTTTAATTTATGTAAATAAGCTATAATTATGCTTTAATTTATCTAAAATTTCGATTCCATATTTGACCATTACAAATTATATCGAGAATTCGAATTAAAATAATATTCTGATTTAAAAATCTCTAATAAGAAACTGATGTGTTTTTTTATTATTAAATTAATTAAACTATTTTTCATTTTAAACAAAAGTCTATTGTAGAATTTCGAATATTTTTTGCTTTATTAATTTTTAACTTTTTTGTGTAAATTTTATTATTCTTCATCGAATATCCCGATTTTAAAACAAATTTCCTTATAGAAAAGTTTTATTATTTTTCAGTAACTTTGTACTTTTACGCCAAGAAATTGAATTTAAAAAAAAAATAAATAATAATAAATTAAAAAATCATCGATGTATACAATTTAAAGTAGAAAAAAAAGTAATGGATTTTTTCTTTGATTAATAATTTAATCTAATTATTTGTTTATCATTTCATTTGAAACAAAAATTTTATCGTAAAATTTCGAATTAATATCGGAAATTAAGTATAATTTAAGAGACAAGTACATCGATTAGGAAACTTTGTTTTTCTATTTTCCAGTAACTTTACATTATTTGATTTTTATTATTTTTTCCCCCAGAATTCCAATTTTAATTTAAAAATTGTTGTCTAGGGACGTTTTTGTTTTACAGCAGAGAACCATTTATCCGATACCCAGAAAACCGGCAAAACTTTTGCTCGGTTTTCCCGCCATTTAAAACTAGAACGATTATAAAAAAAAGTGGAAATTGGACTCATCCTTGAAGTTGAGTAGAGGAAAATGTGAGAAAGGGGAGAATGTTTTTCCCCGTTTACCCAGAGAAACGTCATTTCTTCGGTGACCTTAAAGATCTTTAAATCTAGAGGGGGCAGGGAGGGGACGAATGTTTTATTTTCAAACTCAAAAGAGAGGCTTGCTGTTTTATTTTTCTCTTTGATTTATGAGGGGGTGGGGGAAATGCGTTGCACCTGCATATCATTGAACCGAAGATGGAAGAGAAAAATATATTTATCTATTTGACATCGATTAATAAAAATAAAATATTTTTCTTTTGAATAAATTCTGATTCTTTAAGAGTGCGGTGTCATTTGCAAGTTTTTCTTGATGTTAAATCACATCTGCTTTCGTTAAGAGTCTTGTTTTTATAAAAAAAATAAAAGGAGAATTGTTTATTAATTTAAACATACGATTATTTTATGAAGCAGATTGCAGTTTTGTTTTTCTGATTCCACTACGTTTGATTTTTTTTCCTTTTCACTATAAATTTCGCACTCAATAAATTATTTCTTTTTATTCATAAATTTTATCATTAGTTTTTTTTTTTTGGAAGTGTCGGCGATTGAGCTGATTTTATTTCTTCATTATCGTTTGCCAGTTCTTTTTAAATTTTTCTTATATATATTTGCTGTAACTCTTAAACATGATTTTAAAAAAAATAATTACAGCTGTTTATGATTGCAAATCTTTTAAGAGTTTAATCTGATTCCGATTTTAAAGGATTTTAGATTTTATTTTGCTTTTAATTTTTTTCTATTTCTACTATAATTATTAAATGCTTTTTTTAATATTACTGTGATGAAATTTTTAGTTGCGATTGGGGAAATAATTATTTTCTTTTATTTTCTAATGCAAATTAATTATAATTTTATTTAATTTTATTCACTAATTTATTTTATTTATATATTATCGCCGAAATGTTGCATTTTTACAATGGACGTTAACTACTCCGAGCGGATTTTCCGGAGGTTCTAAAAATAAGGGGTGCATATTATAGGCCAGAAATTAAGGTAGATGCTTTGTAACCAAGGTGGTCATTAATCGTTAATGTTTTTAATTGACAAAAAAATTTTTAGATTGTTTTTTATTTTCCTCAGAACAACGCCTTTTTTCACTTATTCATTTTTTAAGATTAAAATGAAAACATTCATTTATTTTTCTTAGTGCAGTTATCATCTGCTATGATAATAGTTAGCTAGTGGAGTGCATTAAGTATCTAGACTTTTTCTCAAAAAATGAGCGGGAATATTTAACAATGCTGATTTTTTGGTAGGTCACTAGCCCCTTTATTGATAGAAAAAGCTTATTAGAAGTTTTAATACATTTATGACAAGATTTTTATTCAGAATGTGACTAACTAAATTCTATTTTGGAATGTGATTAGCTAAATTCTATTGTTTTTAGCAGATTTGTAGTCTATTTTTCTGCAACCTTTTATCAGTAGTTAAATTTATTTTCAAAATACAAACGAAAACAAAGTGTTCATTAAGATTTTATTTTTAGGTGGCTTGAAACGATGGCGCCTGGTTTTAAAACATCATTTAAGACAGAATGGATGGAAAATCCTCATTATGCCCCATGGTTACGTGAGTGCCTGACTGACAAATTTTCTGCAGTGTGTAAATTATGTAATTCTGTATTTTCCCTGAGCAATATGGGAAAACAAGCACTAACTAGTCATCAGAAATCCAGGAAACACAAAAAAGCCGTTATTAGCAGAAATATGTCTGATGATTTGAGGAGTGCATTTAGCGAACAAGATTCTACTACCAAAAATCTTGTATTAAATTCTCTAAATGAGCCAGCTAAAAAGGATGCATCATTAGTTTCTTTTTTGAGATCAGAAAGTGTATCAGAAGCAGAAATCTTGTGGTGTTTGTATACAGTGATGGAACACTCTTCTTTTCGTTCTGCGGGTCGGGCAGTACTTTTAATGAAAAAAATGTTTACTGATAGTGAAATAGTGAAAAAAATATCTCTACAAAGAACCAAAATAACATACACCTGTGTTCATGGTATTGCTCCATATTATAAGGAGCAATTACAAAAAACCATAGCTAGCTGTCATTATTTAGTTATGGGCTTTGATGAAAGTCTAAATAAAATCGCTCAGAAACAACAAATGGACGTAAGTGTTCGACTTTGGAATAAAGATACAAATAAAGTCCAGACACGATATTTGACATCAGTATTTCTTGGTCATTCGACAGCAAAGGATTTGTTGGATAACTTCAAAGAAGCCATTACCCAATTTTCCATCAATAAAAATAAAATAATTCAAATATCTATGGATGGACCTAATGTCAACCATAAATTTCTCAATGACCTTAAAAAAGAACTTGAGGAAATGCCGCAAGATCCTGTGATGTTAGATATAGGTAGCTGTGGACTGCATACAATCCATTGTGGGTTTAAACATGCAATAAAGTCTACAGGGTGGAATGTAGTGGACTTTTTACGGGCGCTATACTACATTTTTAAAGATGTACCGTCACATAGAGCTGATTTCATATATTTCACAGGATGTGAAAAATTTCCAAAGAAATTTTGTGCAATCCGATGGATTCAAAATGTAGAAGTTGCTGAGAGGGCATTAGAAATGTTGCCTCATATTTTCGAATTTGTAAAAGCAGCAAAGAAGGAGAAAAAAATCTATGTTGGCTCAAAAAATTTCGGTGTACTCTCGGAGTGTATCAAAGACAGTTTCTTTGCTGCAAAATTGGCATTTTTCCAGTCATTAGCTGCTTTTATTGAACCATTTCTCACAGAATTTCAGACTGATGCTCCATTAGCTCCTTTACTTTTCTCTAATTTAACATCAATTTTAAGATCCCTTCTTGATAAATTTGTAAAACCCGATATTTTAGTGGAGAACTCTTCAAAATTAGGAAAAATAGATTTGTCATTGGCAGATAATCTGCTTCCAATCAACAAAGTTGCTCTCAGTTTTGCAGTTAAGGATGAAATAAGGAAAATAAAAGATTCTTCACCTTCTGAAGAATTTTCATTTAGGAAAGAATGTGCAATTGCTTATAAAAAATTCTGTGAAAAGATTTTAGAAAGATCACCTTTAAAATTCCAGTTAACAAGGGGACTATCTTGTCTTGATCCTGGTGTAATTTTAAATACAGCAATTGCTGAAAAACGGCTTTCATCTTGCCTTTCAATGTTGGTATCTAGCAATTGGATATCAGGTATCAAGGCTGACAGTGTGAAAGATAGTTACAAAACATTCATTCGGAATCCTCTAGTTAAGAAAGAAATGGAGCAATTTGAGAAGAGGGAAAAACGACTGGATAATGTTTTCTTCTCTCTATTTGAAGTTTGCAATGCACCAGAAAATTTACGTTCCTTTGTTAAGTTTCTCCTCATATTGTCACACGAAAGTGCTTTTATAGAAAGGGGCTTTTCTATTAATTCAGATTGTTTAATAGAAAATCAACATGAAGATAGTTTAGTTGCTCTTAGGCAAATTCATGATGGTGTTATGGATGCTGGTGGTGTTGAAAATATAACTGTGACGAAATCCATGATAAACTACGGAAAACAGGCTCACACACGTTATATCGAAGTATTAGAAAAAAGGAAGGAGGCAACAGAAGAAAAAAAGAAAGTTATGTTAGAAAAGAGGCAAAATGAAAAATTAAAAAAAGAATTGCATGTTAAAAAACAAAAATTAACGGCTGATTTTTATTTAGAAACTTCTTTAATTGATGAACAGTTAAAAGCTATCAGAAATTAAATGTTAAAAGCTTTCAGTTATTCACTTGTTGAGCTATTTATGCTGTACAATTTGATTAACTCCACTTTTTAAAACATCTCAAACTTAAGTGTCAAAGAATATATTAATATATATATAGGTATATTTTTTATATTTATATTTAAAATAAGTTTCCCAGATAATATAAATGAACATCATTATATGACTAAATATTTTTGGCTTTTCATTTATTGATAATTTATTTCACAAGTAATTTCGATCTCAATTCTAAACTTTTAGTTTGATGGAGTTGATCAATTTGTGTAATAAGCTATTTATATAACAACTTTTTATTTTATACAAAATAAAGTTTCTAAAATTCATCAGATCTTGTAAATGTGTATCCACATTTGTAAAAGAAATTCATACAACACATTTTAAATGCAACACAGCTGTATATATAATTTTTTATTTACTGTATATTGTTGTATAACTAATAAATTTATAAAGTCTCGTTAATGTTGCGTTGTGGTATCTGGAATTTTAGAAATTTACTCTGGAAAGTCTGGAAAACTCAGGGATTTTTTTTTGGTCTGGAGAGTGGCCACCCTGCTTCTCCTTGTAAAGTAGTTCATATTTGGTGACCAAGTTACTTCATATCAAAATTATAGTTCGTTAACCAGGAATTGGCACTTGGCTCCACCTTCTCGGATGAAGAATTTATTTCAGCCTGGGAGTAAGGGAAGAAATGTCTCAGCGCTTGAAATTGAGACAACCCTTAATGCACACCATGCGTAGACAATGAATTCCTTTTCAGTCACTTACGTAGCTTTATCATCTGCTATTATACCTTTTGTTACTCTAGCTAATTAAATATATTGCAGCAAAATGTCTCAAAAAGGACAAACTATTCACTCAAAAGAAAGAAATATTATCAAATTTGTGGAATATTTAATGTTAAAAAAATACACATAAAAATGGCAAAATAAATATTTTTGTCATAAAATCGCCTTGTTCAGGATTGTTCACATGCTTCTCCCAAAAATTGCGAAATAGTATTGTCGGATATCATGTGGTGAAGGCGGAGCCAAGTGCCAACTCCTATTGAACAAACTATAGTTACTTTACTTTTTGGAAACACACACAAAAAAAGGTAAGACAAAATTATAATTTTGTTCAGTTAGCATTAATAATTTTATTGATGTGCAAAAATTATGCAAATCAATACTTGCGGGAAAATTTATAAATTAGTATGTAAAACTATTGGTTTGTTTGAAAATATATTTAAAAAATGTTCCAAAAATCCTAAAAAAATAAATCTAAGGTGGAGGTCAAGAAGGGGAGAAGCTTCAGAGAGTCCATGCATAATTTTTACCTTTATCTAATTTTACAATAAATATGGTGCTATATAAATATATATTAATTTATTGTACGTGATTTATCAATGCCCCACACTTACTATATTATTTTAGGGGTCATAAAATGGTGAGTATGTAAATGGTTTTATTGCTGCAATTTACACTTAAAATTCTTTTTTCTTATATTTTGCCACAAGTTCAGAATAATGCTGCCAAAGGTAGAAGGAATAATGTGTTACGTTTGCGAAACAGCTTCCACGTGCAACCAGTAGATTATTATATATTACAGGATGTTATGAATATAAGATTAAGAAAAAAAGTTTGAAAATTTATATGAAGTGGGAGATCATGTGTAATGATAACCATTCCTAAATTTAAAATTTCAAACTTCATCAAGTTATGAATAAAATTTTAGAACATATGTATATATTTGACTTTGTTTTTTCAATAAATCTCATGTAAAATTAAAATAATATGTTAATAGTTTCATATTTTATAAAAATAATTGATGTTTTAGGCACTGGTTTGGAATTACCGCAGGCTGCTGTTAAAGCTCTGCAGCTTACAGCTCAAGCATCTGCTTCCCCAATGGCTGGAAATCCACCTGTATCTGTAGCTACCCAGTGTTTCATTTTATCTAACATGTTTGATCCCTCCAAGTAAGTCTTTGTATTTTTTCATCTTTCAATATTTAATCCAAAATTACCTTTAAGTTTTTATTTATCTTTTATCATATTTCAGTTTATTGAAGTAAGCATTTTCATTCTTTTTATTTTGTTCACTTCTATAAATTATATTCTTCTTCCTTATCATCAATATCAAATGAACCTCAAGTGTCAAATATTTTTCTAATTTTCTGAATCTTTAAAAATAATTAATATTATTTTACTTTTTTATACTTTACCAACTATAATTATTTTATTCATTAGGGAAAATGCATCTAACTGGGATGAAGAAATAAGAAATGATGTTATTGAAGAATGTAGAAATCATGGTGGTGCTCTTCATGTTTACGTCGATAAAAACTCGGCTGAAGGTAATGTTTATGTAAAGTGCCCAAATCTTACAGCTGCAACAGCATCTGTCAGTGCTTTACATGGAAGATATTTTGCAGGTAAGTTACTTAACTAACAAAAGTATGTTTTTCATTAAAAAAGTTTAATGTACCTTTGTATTTAATCATTTTGTTTCTAATCATTATGAAAAGGTTTAGTGGTTACTCTTTCACTAGTGTAGACAACTTCAAATTGAAATAATGTATGTCTATGATTATTGTTTCCTATTTTTATTATAAAACTTGTTTGTTATCAAACTCATATTAGTATCAAAATTTTATACCAAATTGAATATATATTTTTTTTTTTTTTAGTGTTTCTTTGTGGATAAAAAAAAGCTTCAGGTTTAGATAAACAGTGAATTTGTTGTTCTACAGTCCAAACAAAAACATTTCATAACCTGACTTTATATTGACAAAATATGTCAAAAATAGTGCAAAAATTAACTCATAGATTAAAAAGCTTGATTCATTTTTCACAATATTAGAAGTTTTGAAAATACTTAAATTAGCTGATATAAACAAAACTGCTTGTTTTATTACATCGGACATTATATTGGAATAAGCATTAAATAAGGATGTTTTATTTCAGATTAAAATAGCATAGTTATTTAATAGTAAATAGGACCTTATGCATCGATTATTTTAAAGGAAAGGCATGTTACTGAGTATTGATTATAATAAAAAAATTGCTCTAATCAGTGTAAACACTAAAATGAAAATTGTATTTTTATTTTATTGTTTTTTATTTTTAATTTTTTCATTTGTGTCAAAAATTGAAAGTTTTTGCTCCTGAAGTATCCCACACACTTTTTATTCATTTAAAACTTCTCAATAAAAGTTTAACTTCTAATATTAATAAAGCATTTGTATAATTCCCTGATTACATAGCAAACATATCATTTTGACCTATAAAATATACTAGATATACTTATTTTTCATTTATATATTTATTTTTGAAATGCATAAAATATATTTTGTATCCTTTACAGGTCGTGTGATAGTTGCTGCATATGTACCTGTTGTAAATTATCATATGCTATTCCCAGACTCAGCAACAGCATTAGTTGCTCTCTGAAAATCAAAGATCATACATGAAACATTTTGCTTACATATATATGGAGCTTTTACCATCAGTGTGATGTAAATCTTAGTCACAAATATGTAAATGTGATTTCAAATAAATTTTTTTTTCCAAATTTTTTACTAAATAAATTTCTTTTTTTGAAAAACAATGCTATTTAGAATAATTAGAAGCTTTCTTGTATTTTAAAAAGAGTAAAGTAATTGAGATTAAAAAGAATATTTATTTACTTATTTTTTTTAAAAAGATAATTTACTGGTAAAAAACTGGTTTTAAGTTGAGTCATTTGTATGACTTTGTGTCTGATTGTTACCCTTAACTCAATATTTTTACAAATTTAACAATGTTTAATAAAACTATAAGCATTGCCAAATCTAGAGTACAGAATGTTATACCAAAAAATTAGTTATTCTGAGAATTTGGGGTTGAAGATATTTATTACAGAGGTAAATTTGTTGATATTTTAAAAATTGAGAGCTTTTTCAAAAATGCTAGATTTTATTCAGCAATATACAGGAACAATGAATTTTGCCAGTTCATTAAACATTGTTATTTGATGGTAAAAATACTGTTGTACAAGTGTTTAATAAATGTTATGGATACTTTGCACCATGAAAATCAACTAATACTGGCTCATATGCTGAATTTAAAAACACAGATAATGCTGTATGCTTTGATGACCCCCTTTATAATTTCTTTTTATTTAAATGCATCATATTCATCACATCTTTTATAATTTATTATATATAAAATACTGTTTAATCTTATTAAAAAAAGCAGTCCTAATGGTAAAGATAGAAAATTGAGTTGACATTGATAGAAATTTGGTTAGATGAAAACAATGGTAATAAAATTTGTAGTTATTTTTTTTTTTAAGATAAGATATTGAAGGAAGATTTGCCACAACGATTGTGAAATGCAATAGATGAACTTCCTAATCCAAACGTAAAATAGTTCTAAGGGCAGAATTGTTTTTCATATTTAAGTATTTATCATAAAATTAAAATTTAAAAACATAGGAATCTTTGATTTAAGGTAACCAAGTAATTTTTTGTTTTATTTGTCATTACAGCAATGTGAAGTCTTACTTTAATAGCCTATAAACAATTACTTAATGCTTAGATTTGAATGTGGAAAGGGATTGTAGAACAAAAGAATAGCTGGAGTGAGATATAAAAATAAATGTTTTATTAGAAAAACATAACAAATTTATAAAAAAATCAATATAAAATTTTACAGCTGTCTCTAAATTTAGCCTTTGAAAGCTTGTAACCCAGTTATTGCTCTTCCTAAAATCAAGGCATGGATGTCATGAGTTCCTAAAAAAGAATTTTTTTATTAATGTTTAACTAGAAATAAAGCTCTTAAATATTTTTTTCTTCCTTGGTTAAAGTACTGAGAGCATATTGTAAAAAGCACATTATAAGCTTCAATAATTATCCCACTGTTTCTATATATTGCTCTTCTATAGTTTACAAAAGCTATGAAATGTACCCATAATTTGAAAATTTAATTTTCGGAAGGAGAAACTGATAATGCCATAAACTGCATTTTATTAAGTTCAATTATTTCTACATTTATCCTAACAACAGTACAAATGTGTAGTTTTCATCTTACTGTATTTTAACCTTCCAAATGTTGAGTCTCCTGGGCTAAATTGTACTGAAACTTTCCTGTTATGCACTTCGTCCCCATTCAGGGTTCCCACGGTCCTTAAAAGTCCTTAACTTTTATTTTGGAAAATAAGGGCCCTTAAAAGTACTTAGCTTTGGTACAAGGTTTTTAAAAGTGCTTAATTTTTCAGCATCACTATAGTTGATCGGGACAAATTTTCAGTTCAATGTTTTAAAACAAAAAGTCGTTCTTTTATGACCTAGAATTAGATCATGCACGGAGAGTAAAACATTTTAGAGAGGCAAGAAGGGATGTGTGTGAGATGGCTACAGGCAAGGATAAGAAAGCGTGTCTTTTTATTAATATTTGGTTCTTTCATTATTATATTCTGCCTCGAATGATACTCTATGAGAAGAGTGACATTCTAAAGGAAAAGAATAGAGTGTGGACAAGGAAAATACTGCAGATGGAAGAGATCATGCTTTTTTTTTGGGGGGGAATTTTTTTTTTGAATTTTTTTTTTTGAATAAATTTTGAATTTTTTTTGGGGGATTGACAGAATTCAAGCAATTCAGTTCTACTGG
This sequence comes from Parasteatoda lunata, assembly GCA_949128135.1. Classification (NCBI taxonomy): domain Eukaryota; kingdom Metazoa; phylum Arthropoda; class Arachnida; order Araneae; family Theridiidae; genus Parasteatoda; species Parasteatoda lunata. The sequence continues at coordinate 59,417,068 of OX421970.1, read as the reverse complement.
TAATGCATCTGCTAATAGGAATAAAGTAAAACCCTAAGAAAAGAAGTATGAGAAAAACTTTTGAACTAGAATCTGTAACGAAAATTATTTCCAAAAATCTTGGAAGAATTAAATAGATTTGTGTAATAAGAATAAGTAACTGTAAATTTATAAAAAGCAGCAACATTTTTCAAAAATCATGATTGTACTAAAATTTAGACAGATATGTAATAAACAGGGTTTGAAATATCCCATCCCACCTAGGTTTTATATCAAAAATCTGAGATTTATTGAGTTTTTGAAAAAAAACCTCAAGGTTTTCAAAAATATTAAAAAAAAAAAAAAAATTCTGAGTACTAAATAATGCATGATTTGCTCCTAACAAGAAAGTTAAATATTAGGTAACTATTTATAACTTGTTTTGCTACAATGTAATTTTTTTTTTAAAGTTTTAGATTGTTAAATACAGTTTGATTGTTATTGTTTTTGTTTCTTAAGGATAAGCAGATTGTTACATAAAAATTTAAATCTTACTCAATTAAAAGATCCCAAACTTTTTTTTATTAATGTCTATTAGAATAAAATTCAAACTTAGATTTTAATAATCATTTTTCTCAGTTAACATTGCAACTTAATATACTGTTTCTTTTTTATTTTATTTTTTTAAAGTTTCTATTCAGCTTTTGGTTGCTTTAAAATTAGTAAATGTTTTTCGTCAGATTGTTTAGTAATATTAAAGTTAATTCCTATTATCGGTTTTGGCTGGAAATAATTGTAAAGCTCATCTTGAAAGTAAATATATTACATTTGCTGTGGAGGAAAAATTTCAAAATGGCTAAGTTAAGTTACACATTATTCAATATGTTTTTCATAAAATTTTTCAATAGATTTTTTCAAAACTATTCACCATAAAAATAAAATATCAAATCACAATAATATTAGAGAATAATATTAAGAATTATACAGGATGATAAAGAAATATTACAAGTAAATGTCTATAAATTATGAAAAAATAAATAATTTATAAATCTTTGTTAATTTAGTAACCTTACCAATTTTCTAACCATAAGAATGCATTGATACCTTTGAAAAATCATTTTAGACCCTATTATTAATATGTTTCACCGAGAACTATTAAAAAACATATTTAGAACATTATAGTTTGAAAATTATAAATATTAAACATAATTGTATTTTTATTCTATAAAAATATTTATTGCAATGAATTTTTAAAAAATATATATTAAGTTAAGCCTAATGAAAAAAAAAAAAGTGAAATGATTCAAGGTTCTTAGATATTAGCATGACCCATTTTTACTTAAAATAAGACTTAACTTGACATGACATAGTTAAGAAAACTACTCTCATGCGTAACTCTAATTCAACTTCTTAGTATTAATTTTTTAAAAAATATATACCCTTATAAATGAAACATTTTGTTGGCAGAACTGAATATTTACCAAGATTGGGCCACAGCTGAATATGTGATGCATGTCTAGTAGCGAAATAAAAAAACTCGTAATAATTTTTTCAATATTTTTCCAATATCTCTTTATTTTCTCTTTTTTTAATATATTTCTGCACCTAATTTTACAATTCAATTTCAATAAAATGATTAAAAAGGGAATACAAATAATTTTCATAGATGTCGTTAATCCTTAACAATCTGAAAATGTTTTAAAAAAAACCAATTATTGTCTGGTTCCTACTTTGGTGAGCCCTGAAACAATTATTAAAACAATTTTATCAGTACTTGCATTATAATAAAATTGTTTTTTATTATTTTGTTTTATTATTGATTTTTTTTATAAGAAAGTTAAATAATTAGCACTGTCACTGGCGGTATATATTTATTCGATAATAAACAATCATACTATTTTTAAGGTCCTTAATTTTCTTTTCAAAAGTCCTTAAAAGTGCTTAATTTTTGCTTTGTTAAAAGAGTGGGAACCCTGCCATTGAATAACATGAAAAATAGGTTTTTTGATGCAGAAAGTGCGCATGTGAAAGTTTGGGAAAAGCCAGACTGACCTTTATAAATAAGGACAGTTTTTAAATAGGGACAATTAAAATGTCAGCAGTTTGAATTAAAAATCTCACCTTCATATGTATTCACAGCTTCTAAGTTCATAACATGACGTATAATATGATACTCATCACTAATACCATTTCCTCCAAGCATGTCTCTAGCATTTCGGGCAATATCAAGAGCTTTTCCACATGAATTTCTTTTGACTATAGAAACCATTTCAGGAGATAATCTAAAGATAAATATAGCTAAAAGTTATAAATTATACTTAGCAGAAGAATTATTTATTATTATGTTACACACAACATTTATAAATTTTTATTATGGAAAAACTAAAATGAAAAGTAACAAAAGAGTTTATGCTACAGATAGTTTACGAACTTATTCAATATTTTCTCATAGAACTTCTTAAATTATTCTTTTATTTTCTTAAAATTCATTGTTACAAATCAAATGACTTAAAAAAAAGCAGTGTATACAAAACATTTTGTAAAAAAATTTTTTTAGAAAGATCTGTCATTTAGAAAAAGACCACAAAGAAACAAGTGTTTTGTTATCTTCCTTATTGTTGTCAAAATGCTCCTGTTAAGATGTGCATCAATGTCACCATTATTGGAGTTGCTAGTAAACTACTCGATTTCTTCCAGTTTCCTTTGGTCTACTAGTTCAATCAAAAAATTTTCCAATTTTTTTATATTTTAGAATAACTCCCAAAATTGAGAAGGTTCCTGAAAAATATCCTTATAAATTTTTTTTTTTTCATGCATTGTTTTCCTTAGTTCTTAAATATTACTGCTTAGAAAGCCTTATTTTTAGTAATCAGTTGGAAGGTTTTTTTCCCATTTCTTTTTATTCAAAACTATCTAAATTGAATTGTATATTTTTTACTATTCAAAAATAAACAAACAAACAAAAAAAATTTTTTTTTGAAGATAAATATCCTTAAAATTCCATGTCGCTTAGATATTTTAGAAATTTTCCAATAATAACAAAAAATTAATATTTGTTTTATAAAATTTAGTAGTTTTTCCTTTTCTTGTTGGTTGCTATGGATGTTGTTTTTAATTTATACAAGACTTAAAAAAAAACACAATCCTAAATTTTAATTGTGTTTTGATGCAATAAAACTATTATTTAAAGGAATTAAAAATCATAAATATATAAAAAGAAATAATTCAAAATATCATTATCTCAATTTTTTTTTGTATGAAGGTATATTTTATTTTCAACAAGTTTTGAATATTTTTGTTTTTCTTTCTTTCATCTACCAAACCTTATAATTTAGTTTACAGAATTATATATGTGGTTTTCGGTTAGTAACTGCTTCCTTTTGTAGTGAAATTTTTTTAGATACTTCATTCTTTGCAATGATATAACTTAAAGTATTGTAATTTCAATAGCGGTTTTATTAATACCTACATTGATTACTAAGATTTATATATTACACTTTAAATTCTCATGTTGAAGATTAAATGTTTCCATAAATAATCACAATTTGGGATACAGTGAAAGTTTATATACTATATTTTCTATCAATAGTTAACATGGTTATAAGTTTAAAAGCGTCTTTTGATGTACTTGTTATTTATGATTAAAAAAAATTAAAAAATAAGGAGGAAATGAGCTGGAACATGATAAAAAAAAATATGAAGTCTGTAACTTCTGTTTCAACTGAAATATTTTTCGTGAATTATGTTATTAAAGTTATGGTAAGGGAAGAAAACCAATTTCTTTCAAATGGAAACCCTGTTTATTAAAAAAAGTTATTGATAGGGCTTCCTCCCACTGTAAAAACAAACATTGGAATTAGGAAATTTTGAACCTTACTTCAAAAGTTTTAGCATTTTGCCCTAGAGAGTCACAGAAAGTGCAACACTGTCACAAGTGAATGAGTACTAACAGGAAATAAAGGTTTTTGCGTTTGGAATTAAATAATTAATTTTACTTTACACTTATTGATGACCAGAGTTAGATAAAATGAAAAACTATCTGTGAACATAAAATCGCAATTAAAAAACTTCCTGCACGCATTGATTAACTCTTGTAACAAGTTTCAAACTTTTTGTCGCCACCTCATTTTGGCAAAACACGTTTTAAAAAAAAAAAAGATTTTTTTTAAAAATTTTTTTTAATTTTTATAGAACTGATTCATAATACATGGATGAGTTTGGTAAAAAACCAAGAAAGCTGAAAATAAAAATTCAAAAATGTTACAATTAGTGTATGTGCAAAAACACTTTTTAAATATTTAAAAAAATACCTGAAATTTAAGGAAGAAACATTAATCCACAGAATGATATCAATGTTTTAATAAAAACAGACATGTGATTGCTGGAAGAAGAAATTACCTGAAATTTTTTCTCAATGTGTATTTTTTAGTACTCAATTTTTTAAATATTTTTTTACAAAGAAGATAAATAAAACAATGTTGTATTTATACATAAAAAGTAACATTTCTAAAATGTAAAGAGACAAAGGAAATTTTTTTTATTATCAAAACGAAATTGAACATTCCTCCTTTTTCGCACTTTGCAAGTTTTCATCGCATAAAAAAAAAATTAAACACCATGCAATTTACAGCTGAAAACTGAAAAAAAAGATTGATGATAAAACCATGAGTAATTACGACGAAATTACAAGAATTGTAAGCGTCAAAAATTGAATGTATGATTTGAGATTCATGTGCTGTAATAAATATAATCGTTGTAGCGTATCTACCACTACAAAAATATAATACCAAATCACTAGTATATAAGACACGATAACTCGATTCTATGTTGGGGTACCTTTTCATAGATGATGGTTGACATGGTCTGTAACTACTCCCTTCCCACATTGGTGACCCGGACGTGATGTGAACACGCCTACCTTGACAAAAACTCCCACTTCGGTTTAAACATGTCTATCTTAACAGTAACCCCTACTTCGATCTGAATACTCCTACTTCGATAAATGGTACACATTGAACAGCTGACTTGTGACTGCGACATTATCCACCTCCTCGTGCTGTTGATACTAAGTCTTGAACACATATAACCTACAACGTATCCACTTGACTGCTAAAGGCAACATAGGAGCGATCACGCCCGTGAACTTAATACAGCTCTCACAATCAGCACGCAAAAAGTACGGTGATCTACGGTATAGCTCTCCCGTCTTCTCACATAACAGCAATGAATCAACTAGGGGTATCCGTTCATCGAATTCTATCATAGATATAATTCTGGTGGGGGAGTACTGTAGCGTATCTACCACTACAAAAATATAATACCAATTCACTAGTATATAAGACATGTTAACTTGATTCTATGTTGGGGTACCTTTTCATAGATGAAGGTTGACATGGTCTGTAACTACTCACTCCCCACAATCGTATTAAAAATATCGAGATTTTAAAAACATGCTAAAAATTAGTAGTGATAATTGAAGAAATGATAAAATTAACATGTCATTTAGTGAATACCCTGGTGCGCTATTTGAAGCTACAATATAATATCGGATTTGTGAAAATCAACAGCAATAACTACCAAAAAATGATCAAAATGCTGCATGGATTCAGAGTAAATCAAAAAGTAATTACTTAAAAGTGCAATTCGAATTTCTCGTTTCTTAATAATATTGTATGAAAATATAGGGTTTCAAAACAGTTTCAGTTGCAATAACTGTGAAAACGTCAATTGAAAAAACGGGCATCGTCAGATCAAAGAGTGACTAATGAATTGAATTTTGCGTCGTAATAATAATGCATAAAAAATATAGAGATTTAAAAAAAAAAAAATATTGAGAAAATTGTTATCAATAACAGCGGATAAAATGATCAAAATATGGCATTTGCGTGGATTTACAATGGTATCCACGCAAATCATAATATTAGGCCACGAGAAAATCAATTGCATTAACTGCAAAAGATCGAAACACAGATTTACGACGGCATTGAGCGCGTGGAAGGTGATTACCAAAATGCACGATTTGTAATTTCCATCATATTAAAAATTTATTTGATCAAATTGTTGGAAAATAAAAAAAGGGAAAAATTTATCACCATTGTTTAAATAATTCTTCTATTACAAGTCAGAGAATTTGCAACAAAATTACTACTCATTAAAATCAAAGTTTTAAAACGAAGAAAAATAGCAATTTTTTCTTGGGAAGGTTGTTTTAGAGATTTGCTATTTCAGAATGACTTTTCAGATTATCAATTTTACTTTTGTGTTCGCCTCAATAGTTCACTAATTTTAGCTACAGTTATTATAGAATTTTTTTTCTGTCTCATGTTCTCGAAATTTATCTGAAGTTGCATTTTTCTCTAACAAATATGCATAAAAAAAGTCATTATCACATGTGAATGAGAACTTAAGGAGGGAAAAAAAAGCTGGTACTGGTAAGGATGGAAGAGATGTCTAGTGAAGGAGATTTTGCGTAAGTAATGAATATGAAATTTTAGATTAGCGAAACTTGCAGAGAGTTGTCGAAATATAAATTATTGATTCGTGGAATTCCGCAAATCAAGGGACTTGAGATTAACGGAATTATTAGAAGAATCACTTGTCTGTAAAAATATCGATGCTAGATTTTATTTACTTATTTAAATTGTGTGAACATGAATCTCAAAGTGTGATTTTTTAATCACACAAATATGAATCTTGACATTTAATTTTAAAATTGATTAAATATGAATACGAAACGCAGCATTTGAGATAAAATTGTGAAAATACAGATGAAAAGACATGATGCAAGATCTTAAATCGCGTAAATAGTAATCGTGATGTGTGAATTTACATCACGTGAATGTAATTTTAAAATTGTGTTTGCAATGGTAGGAAAAAGTGTAAAAAGAATTTTTTTTCTTAGTAATTCGAAAAAGTGCTTCTTTAAAGAAGCGGTTTATTTTTTTAGTAATAGTAAAAAAGTTTCCTCAATGGTGCAAATTTTCTGTGAACGGTGTATATAAAAGGTTTAAATGGCACATACTTGCCAGCATCTTTTAGTCTTCCAACTTGAAGGCAGGCCTGCAAGCCTATGGAAATTTCTGTCAACATATCAGCAAGCTTTTTTTGGATTAGCTGATTTTTACCAAGAGGTGATCCAAACTGTTTCCTGCAATATTAAAAATTAATATTATACAATATGTTTATCACCTTTAGTTTTGTACTAGGTTAAATGTTGGTTGTTCTCAAGTTTTAGCATGTTATACAGGAATCTTCTTAAGATACTTTCTTTCAATCGTTACTTTAGGATACGTACTTTCAATCGTTAATGTAGGCAAAACTTAATAGTAAGAACTGGACTGCATATGAATTGCATAATACTAGTTAATGCTGTCAGCTTCATATCTGTTTCCCTCTTTTATTGCATAAAAATACTTTATATATTTAAATGAACTCACAGTACCTAAAAATAATATTTTATAGATATCTACTAGCATATCCCTTCTTAAATTTAAGTTCTATACAATGAATAATTTTTGTTTTATCTCTAAGAAAATTCTTTTCTTATAACTCTTAGTTAAAGAAAATATATACTTAGGATTTTCAATAGGTTTTCTCGAGTGTAAGGTGTAATTCGCAAGTTTTAAAATAGATTTTTTTTGGAAATTAAAATTGATCTTATAAGTTTTAATTTATTTTTATGAACTTATACAATATCTATGTTTCATGTATAGTAACTTGATAGTAACAATATCGTTATTTTTAGTAGAAATATTCAGAATTGGATGGAATTGTGTGATTAGATTTTAAAAAAATTAAAAAGAAAGAACTTTCAAATTATGGTCTTTTAAAAAAATAGATTTGAAATTTTATTATTGTTGAACTTATTTTTACCACTTAAAACTTTAAAAAAAATGACATTACAAAATGATATTTACCTTTCCATAACATAATTTCTCGCTGTTTCTAAACAAAATTCAGCTGCACCCAAAGCTCCCCATGAAATACCATATCGAGCATTGTTTAAACAACCGAAAGGACCCTAAAAAAATCATGTAATAAATTTATTTTTAATCAGATATTTTGTACATAATATATGGATATAATAATGCATATGTATAAAAAATATTCAAAAATATATCGCTTTATATAGGTTGATTAATTCTATCAATCCTTCGCCTAGTTAATTAAATCATCGCCTATAGTAGAAAAAAAGTTAATAAATGTTAACTTACTTAATTTATTGAAAATTAGGTATTTAATTTCTGTTCAATTGCACAAATTTTAATTATTTTAAAATTATAAGTCAATTGAAGCAAAACAAAACATTGTGAGAGAATAAGCTATATTTGTTTTGTGTGGTCTATCTAAGTTGGCAATAATCACAGTCAGTATATCTAACTTTTGAATGATTTAGTTTATTTTTTTCTCGCAAATTTTCTTAAAATTACTATCTTCTGGTTCATTCTACAATATTTAACATTGATTTTTGTTTTATTATTCACATGTAATGTTAAAAAATGTTTTCATAAATTTTTATTTCACCTATCTTAAAAATAATTGTGATAAAAAAGAAATCCTACTAGAAATGACAAGAAAACAATAGTTAAGTTTCTTTTAAAAAATAACACCAATATTAAACCATGAAAGCTAACATCATTTGCAAATAAAATGCTGGTGTTAATTTTCAATGTGCCAGTTACAACAAACACAATGAAAATCAACACTAGCATAGGATTTTCACATTGAGCGATGATGGTAAGGTCTCTAGATATCGGCTCTTCTGTGTACGTAAAAAATACCTTAAAGAATAGATTTTCTTACGAGGGAGAGAGATTTTCAAAAATTTATGTTGCTAGTCAATTTTGCACTTGTGCAGAAGTTGCTATATGCTGAGATGTTAACATCAGAAACTATTCTGACATTATCCTCAGCAACTATTGTTAGCTGAAGCAAGGCTTGGCAGTATTAGCAAGAGGCATTTATAAAAACAAAACAATAATACTATTGTGAACGGATGCATAATGGTAGATGAGTTAACAATATTAGTTAAAAATTAAAACTGTACTTCTCACCAATAACTTAACCTTATAAAAATACTTATTGATTTGTAAAAGTCATACCTAATGAGAAGTTGTAAATAGATTATAAATAGGAACTATTAATATATAAAGAACCATATTAGCCGCTGAAATATTACAGAATAATTCTTAAAACAAAATAAATATTTAATAAGAGAATTAGATCTAGCAAAACTAACTGATTTCACACTTTTGTTTTAAAATATTTACAATATCCCTTTTTCCACAATTTAAAATTTAATTTTTATTTGTATTTTTCAACCTTTATGTAGCACTACCTATCTAAAAGCTTCCCCGTCAAGCACAGAATAATAATGAAGCATTTCTGTTTTTTGACATCAAGCTCAGTTTAGGGATTGAAGTTTTTTTTTCCTTTTTCAAATCTTCAAAAATTGTAAATTAAAACCTACTAATTATGTTTTTTTTTAATACACTAGAGAAAGATACCTTTTTTTAGACGAAGAGTAAAATGGTTAAAAAAAACATACATACACACCTGTAAACCTTCAATATGAGGAAGTAAGTTTTCTTCAGGCACTTCAACATCTTCCATCATTATCATGCCAGTAATAGAAGCTCGTAGAGAAAATTTGCCTTGAATTTTTGGTGCATATAAGCCTTTCATACCTTTTTCTAGTATAAAACCTCTAACTCTGTTGTTAAGTTTTCCCCAAATAATGAAAACATCTGCAATAGGAGAATTTGTAATCCTAAAATATAATTTTAGACAAAATTAGTAGAGGAATTCAGTCCACAAAAAATATTAGGTGCAATTTCAGAAAATAAAATTAATATTCTGTATGGATCAAGGTTACTGTACTATACCAAGCTTACTTACAGAAAAGTTTTTATTAAATTTTATAGCATGTTGTGCTTTTATGTAACTCAATCAAAATAATTAATTTTTCGTATCTAATCCTATTTTATAATGAACAATAAAATTTATTAGAGTAAAAACAACTTAATTTTGGTTTAGATTTAATATGAGACTAAATTAAATTTTTCTTATATTTTTTCAAAGTTGTTTTAGAACTTTTTTTTGTATTATTTCTAAAATCTGTTTAAAGTAATAAGTATTATAATAACATGGCATTTGAATCTTCATTTAAAGGGGAGTGTGAAGGGTTGTGACAGAGCCTTCTCTATTCTTTCGCACTCTTTTTTTGCAAAGGTAAACTTTCTTTTCATTATGATAATAATACTTGCCCAAATGTTTCCGAATTCAAAGCCATAAGTAACCTTTTGATTTATGTTAAAATACATTTTACTTTTAGAAAAGCATTCATTTTTGTAGCTTTTGTTGATCACTTTTGTTTAAGTTTAAAACAAAAGTTCTGTTCATGATCAAGCTTAATATATAATTAGGCCATCCAATATATGCGCCCTTGAAACATGCAGAAACTGGTTCTAAAGAACCAAAGCAAAAGAAATTAGTTATCATTGATTTTTAAAACAAGAATCGTTATCAAAAACTTCAGAAGAGAAGTGTAAAAAGAAAGATGCTATTAATCCTAGAACATCACGCATTTGTTCACAATGCTACAATGACATTTCTTAACCTGGCTCTCCCAAGAAAATATTCATAAAAAAAAAAAAAAAATAGAACTAAAAAAACTTATAACATAAATTCCTCGATTCAGCTTTTTATAAAACTAGTTTATTAAACAATATAAAATTTTAGGTAGTACATTTAAATTTTTTTGATACTTCATTAAGTTTTAGTTTCTTTTTTACTTATTCTAAATCCAGATGAATAATATGAATTATTAACTTGCCAAAGCCAGTTATGAATGATCGTTTTTAATTGGATAAGTATTACCATTTTTATTTAATAACTGTTTTATCTAATGTGATTTCCATTTACAATATTAACTTTTAACTTCATTCTTAATATCAATTTCATCAACTAAACAAGGATTTAATTGTTGGTAATACTTTTCTGTTGCATTACAATTTGTACCAAATGTTGTATGAAAATCTTTTTCTTTTCTTACAAATGTTTTAACACTATTTTAAATATAAATTTCTAATTGCTTATTTGATGAATGCTTAATAACATGAATTCATAATTTGAGAACTCTAAAAAAATTTTTTTGTTTTTAAAATACCTTGTTTGAATTATAAATGATCAATCTATTCATGCATTTTCTCTGTTCATACATTTACTGTTAGAATAACATTGGTTTGAGTCAAAGTGATGAAATATGAGTATGCAACGTCATAAAATATGCTGAAGAAGGGATGAGAGAAACTTTCTCCAGAATAGCACAACTTTATGTGTCTAATAACCTTGTGCATGAATAACTCTAATTTATTTTATACAGATTTAAGATATTTGAAACTGAGAATGAATGTTTTCAGATAATAATTCTATTTAATAAATACAATAAAATAACTACTTTTTTTTTTTTTAAACATAAAAGCAACTTAAGTCATTTTTATTTTACTATGACAAACAAAATCAAATTCAAAATTATGTGCTTTACAATGCTTTTTCATAATATAATTATGTATATTCAAATGAAACATTGTTTTTTTGTGTTTTTTTTTAATTTTTTTCAAATAATTTGCAATTGTATTCTTAATTGATATCATTCATTGAGATATCACAATGGAATAGCCAATTAGGAGATTTCTCTTGAAGATAATTCTGTTTTTATTCTTAGTCAAATGTAGTGAAATGAATAAAAAAAAAATAAATAGATTCTCTATGACGCTTGTTCTCTATGGTAATGCAATATTTAATTTTCAATATTGATGGTCAAATGTCTTACTTTTCTTTCAGCATTAAAAGGTGTATTTTAACATCACAAAAACCTTTTATAAAAAGATTTTAGCTTTCTATTATATGTTAATAATGCATTCTAAATTCATATTCAGTTTATTTATAATATTCAACATATATAATTCAAATTAAATATAAAAACAAACAACCATGATAATGTAAAAAAAAAAGAAGTTAAGTTTTTTAAAATTCCAGAACACTTTAGTGCAAAGTTTTAAAAAAAAAAGTGTATTTCATGTTGCTCACTACATTAAAATCCACAAAATTACGGTTTACATATCATTAGCAGCAAATAACTATCAGGCAATTGTTTTGAATAGAAAATCATACATTGAATATTAAAATTTGATAAAAGATATAGTAATGTGTATATATATATATAAATTTAAAGAATGATATAGTCATTAACAACAAAAAATATAAATAAATAAAAAATAAAGAAAAGGAAAGAAAAAAAATTAGAACACTGGAACATTACCAAGTCTTTGAACCATTGAGAGTAAATGTTTTTTTGTTAGCATTATACACTGCATTTGTTTCCATACCACCAGGATCACTGCCATGATTTGGTTCAGTTAATCCAAAACATCCAATTAGTTCTCCTTTAGCTGCAAATAAAATAAATATTACAAATAAGATGAACAAATAATAAAGAAACACTTTATAAAGGTTTAAAATTGTAAGGCATGCTATGCAAAAAAGTAATTCATTATGCATGAAAGAGGTAAAATATCTAATCAGTAAATGAATTGAGATTTCTCAACATTTTGTAAAGACACAGTTAAAATTTTCAAGGAAAATTGTATTTGGATGTAAAAAAATGAATATTCATTTTATGAAAAAGCTTGGAAGGGGTTTTCTTAAGTTTGGGGTCAATCAAATCTTGCATAAACTTGTTTTTGGTAATTTCAGATTTCCCCTTATTAGCGAAAATAAGAAAAATCATAAACTTCTTCCATGTTTATGTAAAAAAGTCCCAATACCCTCCCTTACTTTTGCTTTGACTTAGAATTTTAATAATATAACCTAATTATAATATTAAATTCAAATAAGCGATGCAGTTTTACAAAATATGAAATTCATGTTTCAATTCATCTTATAAAATTTTCAGTATTCTTAAGGTGTCTTTTTCTGTTTTAGTTTTCGGTTTTTAAAAATCTTGGCTTTAACTCTAAGATAAATTTTTGTCCAATTTTTTCCCCTTAACTTAAATTTTATTGCAAATTTAAATTTTTCTTAATGTAAATTTTTTTTTTACTTTTTTGTAATTTAAGAGAAGTTTTTTAAAAAATAATATAGTTTTAAATGTCTAACGTAAGCATAGCTCACATCTCTGCTCACCCCATATCAGCAAAAATAAGCAAGTCACAAACCCCTCTCTCCCATTCTTATGCAAAATTTGAACGGCCCCTTTCATTTTGCTAATTTTGTAACAAGTACTATATCGTTCTGTTGGTTGTAGCAAAACTAATGACCCTAACTGCCAAACTTACCAAAGCAAACAACTTTTTCCATGTAATGTGGGGTCAAAAAGCAAAGGGTGAGTTGTGAAAGGACACTTGTTTGGTTAAAATATAGAATACAATGAAGACCAATAATAAAAACAAAAAATCTTTCTTATTGAAAATTTTACAACAAAAGATCAAAAAGCAGTTTGGACTTGGTGCAATGCAGATTCCACAGTGATGAAAGAGGGAATGTTGAAAAGTTCCAAACATTTCACTATCATCTTAAGCAACAGCGCTGATTCAGATAACAGTTATGACTATAACTTTGTTACACTGTATAATTGAATCTAAAATAAGTCAAAAGCAAAACATGTGAAAAATCTTTATTTAAAATAGTTATTCTAAAATGTTTTTCATAGCACCTGCACATCCAGAGAAAGAAAAACACAAATCTTATGATCGCAATTTTTAAAGAGCAATTTTTTATGATGATTAATTTTTAATGTTTCAATAGGGTTAACTAATTATTTAGTGTCAATGATGTGAGTTACACAACAAGCAAATAAAATAAGAGTATATTTTAGAAAATTTATGTTGTATATATAATGAATGACTAACCTAGCCTGGGAAGATATTTTTCTTTTTGTGCCTCTGATCCATAAGCGTATATTGGATGCATAACAAGGGATGATTGGACACTCATTGCAGATCGGTAGCTGCTATCTACTCTAAAAAGTAAATGTACAAAAATTATGACTTGTAAGAAACAATTTATTTTAGACAGATAATAGAAAAATGTGTAACCATCCATGATACAGTTTAATTTCAATAAATAATTAATAATTTTTTTTTCTTTTTTTTTTGAATAAAAAGTATGTAACTATATAAATATTTTTATGACATTTTACATTTAATATAATTTAATGAAGTTTAATAGTTTAAGTAAAATAATTAAATGTAACATCCAAAACCAAATAAATCTAATATGAAATAAATGGTTTGTTATTTACGAATCAAAACATACTTTGGTTGTTCATTTATTTGTTTGGAAATTATTATTAGAAACTTTTATTTACTAATTTTTAATTTTTTATCTCTGAATAGTGAAAAAATCTATGAAAGAATTATTTAACAGTTTTTAATGATAACTCTTAAGAGATTTATACAAAAAATTAAAGAATTTAATTTTAATACATTTCCATTGTGTAAAATGCATGTTAATACGACTGAATATTACTCAGTATTTTTTTTCCATGAATGGAAAAAAATACCAGGGAGTTACGGAATTTCAATAACATATATAAATTAATTTTGAATGCTGAGAAGCTAGTTTTTGTTTCTCAACTCATTGTTTTTGCTGTCATTAAAATTAAAGCCATGAGGAAATTTTATTTTATTTTCTACCAAAGAAATAACCATTATTCATCAATTATTCAGTCACTCTAAAAATCAATTACATGCATCAGGTCTGGTTTCAATCAACCTATATGATTGAAATTCTGTTATATGAAGAACTCCTTATTTACTCTTAAGAATTTTTGGAGGGTACCTTTGAACAGAGTTATCAACTTTTTTAAAAGCAATTTACCTCTCAATTTCTCTAGCAATAAGACCATATGCAACAGAAGATACACCGGCACAGCCATACCCTTGAATTGTTGAACCTAGTGCCCCTAATTCTCCCATTTCTTTCATAATGACTGGATCAAAAACTGTAAAAAAATTTTTTGAAAAATAGAATTCTTATTTACTTTTTTTCATACACATAATGGTATCAAAATTTAATACAAAACTGAATTATTTCATGAGCTCATTGTCAACAGAAAAAAAAAACAAAAACATACTCGTTTGGATAAACATGTAGCTGATTGAACTTTTTACAGAGCGATCTACTACACTGAAGCAGAAATCCTCTTTGTCTAATGCTTATACATATTTTTCAATGCATGATTTCATTAGATGATGTTGTTGTGTCTATGTTAGTGAAAAGATAGACACAACAACACAGTTTTGATAACAAGATTCGCAAGTTCTGGAGCCCGATGGCCATAGAGAATTTCGATGGGAGATTAGATTAGATACTTCCGTTAAAAGAATCTTCAAGACTAGGTTTTCGAAGCACAAAAATATTTTAACATTTCTTTTGTGGCTATTTTTTCGGGAATGAAAAAAAAGAGAATATTTTAAAAGGGTATACTAAAGTGAGGGTAAATTTGTATATAGAAATGCTGTTCATTTCCTTTTCGTGCTATCATTTAGTATCGTACCCTGTCATTTGTAATAAAAGAAGTATTTATATAATATTGCATTTATGAGAAAGCAAGTTGGGCACTATGTTATAAATGGAAGGATTACTGCAACAGAAGATTGTACTGAAAGCCGTATACTTCATTATTGTGTACATATATATCCACAGCAATTTTTCTATAAGTGTGCATTAATAAAGTACAAAAGTAAATACATGAAGAAAACTAAAAACCTCTTTTAAAAATTAGGATTACATTTTAAATCGAATTTATTATTATATTGAAATATATAAAACTTGTGAACTAGCTAGTAACTATTTTGAAATCAGGCAAACATTTCATAAGTTTACATTTGCATACATCTTCCTCCTATAAAGGATATCTTAAATTCTTTACTAAATTATTATTATCATCAATATTTCTGTGAATTATTGTTCAGTAACAAGTAGCATAAAATGCTCTATTTGATCTAATCAAACTTGTTTTAATCATTAAATTTATTTAAAACACATGATTCAGTTTTAGGCAGAGTTAGAATTTAAACAGAATTTATTCTTTTTGAGGAAAATTTCAAAATAAATTTAAGACTTAATTCATTTGTTCTTTCTTTTTACAATTTTATAAGTAATTTATAAAGGTGTACCAGTATGTGTACAGCACATGATTATACTCCACAGTACAGTCAAAAGTTTAACCTAAAAATATTTTTGAAGAATATTTATAATATCAAATATTGCAAAAATAGAATATTGCATATTTTGACTACCACACTTTAAACTATAACTCCATAGAATAAAATAACGTAGAATAATAAGAGACTACAGAAAGAAAAATAAAAGGTTAACTTTAAGCTACTTACTCACTTACACTAAAAATAAACATCTTTATGTTTTTTTTAATTTTTTTTTATTTTTAAAAAAGATAAGAAGAAAACTATTATACATAGTACTCAACACTTAAAGTGTTTGTGAAATGTTTAACCTTCCGGCATGTGCTCTCAGCAATTTTACATGAGCATGCACGTCACATTTTTTACAACAGCTTCAATTTTACTATTTATGGCACGGAAACTGACAGAAATGAATGAATATTGACAATATAATTGTCAAGAAAAAAAAAAACATTTAAATTATCGTTGCAAAATACAAATTATGACACATTCAAATGAAAGTAAATTATTTTTGAATGCTTATATAGGTCAGGTAGAAAGGAAATGTTATATTTTATTCTAGATAATTTAAATTTTATTAGTTAAAATTCAATGTATTTTTAATATTCATGATAGGCAAGTATAAAAAAGTAAACAAGGAAACCTTGGTAGAAAAATGTAAATTCAGCATTATTTACTTCTCCAAGGAATTTTATTTCTATAAGACAAGTTAAGAAAATAAATGACCAGTTACAAAAACTAATTTTAAACTTACTCTAGTTTTAATATTTTTATTTATTTCTAAAAATAAGAAATAAGAGGAAATAAAAGACTTGTAATTACACAGAGTAAAGTAATAATAGAAAAGTAGATTTCAAAAGAGATTTCTTAATCTTTGAAGGCATGTAATGACGTTTGTAAGGCATGCATGTCTCACATTTTATAGATGCTGAGAATGTCTTTTTGTTCTTCTTCTAGCCCATCACAGCTCTTGTTATTTCAATTTCAGTGCCATGACTTGAGAACAATTGTTTTACATTAATATTAACTTTTTTATTCTTCGCATGAATAACAATCCAGAGTAAGCCATTATTTCCAGTCTAGAGGTAACAACACAGTCGGTATCTCGAGTATTTGCCTTTTAGCAAACTTATATATTTATTTGTATGCTCCAAAATTTCACCAATCATATTGACGAGTTGGGACAGTTAAATAACCAGACTGCGCATGCCCTAGTAATTAAACTTGGTGTGCGGGAGTGGAAAAAGACAGTACTTGACTTTGGTGCTTGTGGCATGTTATTCCGTCCTTCTGCCTAGTTTAATTTGTTTTTTATCCTTGTTTGAGTAAGAAGTTGTTTAGTCGAAGTGCTGCTATCGTGATAAGCTTAAAAATTGAGCAAGGCATTAATTTAAATTCCTTGTGTAATTTTTAAAAAAACTTTAACAATAAACTGAAATGTTTTAAAATGATCAAGGAGATGTTTGGAGACAATTGCATGTCACATAGTCAAATTTTTGGATGGCACGAACTATTTTTGGAAGATCTGGAGCTTGTTGAAGACGAAGAATGTTCTGGGCATCCTGTGACTTTAAGAACTGGTGAAAACACTAAAAAAATTAATGAAATCGTGTTTAAAAACCAATGTTTAGGTATTCAAATTATATTATATATTATGCACATTCACACTGAGACAATAAGAGAAATTTTGCTCGAAGACTTGTATATGACGGAGGTCCCAAAAAACCCGACATGCCAACTAAAAATGAATAAGAAAAACATTTGCTCTGACATCATGAAACGCTTCATAGAAGAGCCTGAAGGTATTGAAAAAGCCATCCCATTTGATGAAACGTGAATTTTTCAGTACAACCCTGAACCTAAAGGACAGTTCATGCACTGGAAGACCTCCACATGACAATGGGCCAAAAAGGCTTGAATGATTAACTTCAAATTGAAAGTCATGTTCTCGTTTCTTTTTCAATGTTAATAGTATGGGTTCGTCAAGGCCAAATGGTAGACCAACAGTTACTACATAAGATTCCTAAGAAAAGTTAGAGAAGGAGTGAGGAAGAAAAGGCCAGATTTGTGGAGCAACAACTTGTGGATTTTGCATCAAAACAAAGCCCCGGTGTACAAAGCACTCTCTGTGAAACAGCTCTTGACGAAAAAACACTTTATTGTGTAGGAGCATCCCCCGTACTTTCCAGATATTGCACCTTGCAACTTCTACCTGTTTCTAAAAATGAAAAGTGCAATGAAAGAAACATGTATTCAGTCTGTAGAAGAGATGAAGGCAAAATTGGCAGACTTTCCGAAGAAGGCGACACCTAATGATCTGCAGCACTGCTTTGAACAGTGGGAAACTAGTATGCAGAGATGCATTGATAGGGAAAGGGAGTATGTTGAAGGGAACTAAAAGAAACTTGTAAAATATTTTCAATAAAGCTAATTAAGACCAGTCCAGTTATTTAATTGTTACATATCGTATATCAGTTATTTTTAAAATGATCCTATTCTATCCTCTATATCCTTGATACAGTGCTTGTGATACTTTCTCAATATTTATATTTTATGTCTTTGAGCAGTTTGCATACTTTACATTTAGCTACTTAGAATGTTTTCCTTGAAAAAATAGAACATGTCATCATCATTTCTTTTCTCAGAATCATTATTACCAGAAATATATATTGATATTACTGATATTATTTATTTCTATATCTTACTTCACTTAAATTGCTATCAACCTCAAATCCAAATGTTTCCTTCATCAGATGATTCTCGAAGAATGCGGGGGGAAAAAACCTGATTGTACATGTTTCTTTTGCCATTAAAACGATAAAAAATATAAATAATAAAAGAAAAAAAACAATAAAAATTATATTCAATTTATACAAATTAAATAATACAAGTCAATTACTAACACAAAATTACAAAAGCATTTGAGAAAGAAATATTTTTTGAATATCCACCCAGGACCATGCGTGTGTAGTATAGAAATGACCTTTAGACGTACCTGCACCAATATATGAAAGAAGTACGATTAAAAATCGAATATGTCATAAAATTTGCACAGACACGTGTGCTGAAAGATTCAAGTTGCTTTCATATAAAACATAAGATAAAAGATACAATTGACAGAGTGTGAAAGAGCATATTTCTTTCCTTGCATGTTTTGGATACAAAAATTTCTTTTCTTTTTTTAACAAGTTCTTGAAAAAATAATGTTTAACAAAGATCATTAATATTTTCGTTTATTTATTATTTTTTTGCTCTCCTAAATTGAGCAAAGAAACAACTTTTTAAGCATATAATTTGGAGAATGGGTAAAAATAATTTTTATATTAAGATTTTTTCACTGTTAGCTATTATTTTTAGACACTATTACCTATTGTTTCAGAAGTAGACAAAATGTTGTTTATTTCAAATATACCTACTTATAATACAATTTATGCTGAAAATTAAAAACAATAAAAATTTAAAATTAACCTCAGGTTTCGAAAATTACAAAATCATTGGAAGACAACAAGTAAAAAGGCTACAAGTTTCAATAATTATTAAAAGTTTTTTAAATTAGATTAGAGAAATTTGTATAAAGCAAGGTAATTTAAACTTTTTCAATAAAATAATACTTTTAAACAAACCTTCATTTCTGTTAGCCAATAATATTCGAGACATTAATTTTTCCTGACAATATTGTCTAAACTGATCTTGAATCATTACTTCTTCATCAGTTAATTGGCTTTTCAATAAAAGTGCATCTTTCCAATCAAATGTTGCTATACAAAAATGAGTAAAATGATTATTAATAAAATATATAACAGACGATGGTTAAATCTATAATTGATTGAATAAAAAATAATAAAAATTTATTAAAACTTACGCTTTTTACTATCATTTTCTTTAGTTTCTGAAATGAAACAAGAAATAAGAATTAGTACTCAAAATCTATTTTCTTTTCTTAAATGCCTATATGATTTATAGGTTAAACATGTTGAAAAAATTAATACCAGATTTCTAAAGCCTAGCTAACTTTTACATGACTGTAAAAGCCAACTTTTATGCAAATGCAATATTCAACAATTACACCTATTTTGGAACAAAAATGTAATGTTTTCAACTGTCTCTGTCATTTAAATATTTTTTTTAAGATCAGATAGTGCAATAGCTGGGGAGGAACTGCAGTAACAAATAACTGCACTGCAGTAACAGCGCATGTAACAAATCTATTCTAATAATTTCTATAATACTGACATTTGATAGTGCCTTTGCTATATAAGAGCTTCCCAGTGGGCTCAGAAATTAACTTGACTAGATCTGCACTTTGGCTTGACAACATCACATCCAAGTAGTAAAAGCTATTCACTTCTCTATTACACTTATAGCTATTTCTATAGATATGCTATTTATTGTTGTACCAAGGCTATTTCTTAATAATTGTAATTTTATTGGAATCAGTGTTGCCAGATGGGCTACTTTTAAAAGTCACCGCTACTGAGAATCAAAATTGGGATACCTTGCCTTTTGGGCAACTCATTATTTTTTGAAGGCTACAAATCTTAAAAATGCGCTACAAAATAACATTTTTTAAAAAAAAAATTTTCCCCCTTCCCATAATAAAATTATTATGAAAAGTCCAGTTTCTTTGCCTTTTCTAAATAGGAAAATTTTTTCCCCATCCACTTTAGTTTTGAATTCTTGATTTGTTTTGCTGCATGGAGTCTATAATAATCTTTCTATATCTTTGCTTCAAATCATACACTCATGAAAAAATGCATGGGGAGTATGATGGGAAAAAAAATCTTCAAATAAAAAAAAGTAAGATTCCTTTTCCAAAATTTCCATATCGTGATCTGTGGCAAAATATCTGCCAAGTCTTGAAAACTTCGGGCAGTGGCCTGCGAGAAACTAAAAAAAAGATCACAGAAAGGGACCAACTCAAAAAGTATAACTCATAGCCTTGGGACGTATGTGTCCCGTTAGGTGCGAAAGGGTTAAGGGTACTGTTTTCAGTATCAGTTTCTGTTTTCAGTAAATGTCTTCCGCCAACATCTGGCAAACCTCTACATATTATACGTATATATGCATATATATACATGTAAGTATATATATATACATATATATATGCAAATTACTAGTTTAAAATCACTTTAGTGCCTTGCCAATTGCAGTTAGCGCGACAGATTACGATACAGAAATATCCTTTTTTGTTTTTTAATAACTCATGAAATTATCAGTAGGTTAAATTTCAAAACCTTGATATATTTTTGATTTTATTATTATTTTTTTTTGGAACAGTGACAGAGGATGAATAATTAGTGCAGAATAGAGTTTCTGAAATCACATATAATCTGAATCACACATATATGTATACTTATTTAAATATAGATACTTAGAGAGGATACAGTTGTTAAAGATTTGCAATTCAGTGATGATAATTCGTGAGGAACACGTTTTAGCACAAGAAGTATCTGGTTATTTCGATTAATTGCAGATCGTAATAAAGACATTATTAGTTTTTATTTTCCTAGTTTCTGTAAAATAAATTAAACGCACGAATAGGCAACTTGTCAAATCTAAACATTACGTAATTTTTGTGTATGTATCGTATCGAAATCATAATTAATCAATATTGAAATATCGATTAAAGAAACAAAACGAAACCAATAAAAAAAATTTAAATTAGAAAGAAACAAAGAAGAAAATTCTTTTATTATCAAAGTTAGCTGGAAAATTATCAACATATCAACTTCATTTCTTCCTGATTTAAGCAGGATTCTTCATTTTTTTCTTTTTAACGCACCTCTGGTACAGCATCAAATAAAGGCTGTTGCTTGGCTGCCCACCTTTTTAATAAATAGATGCATTTGATTGGCCGACCGCATTATCGTTTTCATCTTTATCACTTAATCGTTTCGTCAGGTTTAGTAGAATGGCATTTTTAGCATTTTTGTTTGGCGCAATTTTGCTAATGCGCATGCTCGTTTGATAATTTATTCAAACCAATCGAAGTACTTCGTAGACAATGAATATAGATGCTTGTATCCCTCCCTTGGCTTGTGTATACTCAGACAAAGATAGAAAGATCAATCACTATACCAAACGGATGTCAAGGTGAACTTTGACATCACTGGTCTCTACACTATTTTTTATTTATTTGATTTTTATAAATTGTCATGATAAATAATAACATTCTGTCTCTGTGCCAGAAAAATCTGAACACATTTTTGTTCAATTTTTTTAAGGATTTATGATTTGTATATTTTAAAATTTAAAATGAAAAAATTAATATATTCTTGAAAATTGATTTTTATATTGTTCTGAAATTCATATACTTGAAATTAATAAAAAATGAAAAAATAAAAAATAAAAAACACTTTAATTGCTTATTAAAAACATATAAAAAATATAAAAATAACTAAAAAATAAATCATTAAAATAAAATAAAGAACAGTTTTATAAGCAATCCCAATATGCCCAAAACATTTAATTTCATGAAGAACAATAAATTGGAAAATGTTAATAATTGCTGAGATAGAGTCTCATAATTGTCTGCTAGCGTTCAATTAGTTTGTTATTAAAACTTTTTCATGGTTTTCATTTGTGCGTAATGTAAAGTCTAATTATTTTCATTCAAAAAGTCTTTCAAAATATAATTTCATTCCTGTATTTAAATTACAAGTAACTTTTTTATATCTTGGTTGTGCACAAAAATACAAAAAAGTACAAAAAAATTTTTTTACAGCATTTCACAACATTTACTTAGTTTGGCTATAATCAAAGATGATAATAAAAAAATAATTGATTGCTAAAAATGATTTCATTGCTATAATGAACATTTCGGTGGAATCCTATTACAAAAAATCTGACAAACGTTTTCGTGGTTTTGGTTTTCCTTATTTCCTTCTTGCAGAATTTGGTTACTAAAATAGCTTTTATAAGTATGCTTTTATTCCGATACTTAAATTGCAAGTTACTTTGATTCCTGGGCTGTGGAAAAAAAATATTAATATGAGAAGAGTGTTTCAGAATATTCAATAAGATGACAGATTGTTTTTCAAGGATGATAAAAAAATTATTGATTATAAAAAATAATGTCATTGCGATAATCAACATTTAGCTGGAAACCTATTACCATTCAGCAATTTAAAAGAATTTTTCGTGGTTTTCCTTCGCATGTAACGCAAATTTGATTATTTTAATTTAATGTTCATTAAAATAAACTATTCTTATAACTTTCATGAATATGATTGTATTAAGATACTTAAATTGTTAATTACTTTGATTTCTGAATTGAATTAAAAATAATAAGGGCGTTTCGTTACATTCACAAAGATGATAAGCTTCACAAGGATTAAAAAAAAAATTTTTGGTTATTAAAAAATAATTTATTTTAGATAATAAACAAAACCGATAAAAACGATTTAAAAAAAAGCATTTTCGTGGTTTTCCTTAGCGTGTAACGCAAAATTTGATAATTTTAAATAAAATAGGTTATTTTTATAGCAATTGTACTTCGATACTTAAAATTCGACTTACTTTAATTTCTGGGTTGAGATAATAAGAAGAGCTTTTTGTTCTGTTCAGAAAGATGGTACCCTATCTATTAAGGATAATAATAATAAAAAAAAGACTGTTTATAAAAAATATTTTCATTGAGATGATGATGACCATTTAGCTTGAATCCTATTATCACCAAGCAATTTAAAAAAAATCATTTTCGTGGTTTTCCTTTGCGTGTAACGTAAAATGTAATTATTTTGATTTAATCTTATTTAAAATAAACTAATCTTTTAATTTTCATAAATATAATTTTAATCCGAAGCTTAAACTGCAAGTTATTTTACTTTATATACCAATAAAAGCAATCTGAAAGACATTATCGTTTGTTTTTCTTAGCGTGTAACGCGAAATTTGATAATTTTAATTTCAATTTAATCTTGATTATAATGAATTATTTTTATAACTTTCATAAATATGGTTTTATTCCGATACCTAAATAGCGAGTTACTTTGATTTTCTGGTTGAGTTAAAAACTACACAAATATGAAGAACATCTCGTATATTCACAAAGAAGTCTCTCAAAGATAATAAAAAAATTATTCATTATAAAAAATATCCATTGCGATTACTGAGCTTTTAAATGGAATTAAGCAATCTGAGAGATATTTTCGTGGTTCCCCTTTACGTGTAATGCAAAATATGATTGTTTTCTTAAACTTTTATTCAAGCAAGAAAAAAAAAAAAAGAAAAAAACATTTATACCACTACTAACCACTCCAAAAACCAGAGTAAACGCCTTATTTATAACACTGATACGCCAAGAATTTGGAATTATGAAGAACTTGCCTGTATATTTTGATTCAATAAACTGGTTTATTTTCTGCTTTCCTTCTTACAATTATTTTTAAGTGAAAAATGAGAACTTGTTACATCTTTTGACTCTTCCACATTACTGTTAGAAAATTTGACGGGTCATCAGGTTGTCTTTTGACAACATCTGAATGAAATTAGAGCAAATAGTATAGTATTTGTAATGGCGAAAATATCAAAATGATGGAATAAACATGACCTTTTTATACAGTGTTAAAATTCAAAAACTTAAATACTCGGGTTCCTATGATTTGTTATTTTACTAATAACTTATTCTAGTATGTTATATTAAAATATCTGGAGAAAAAATTTTTTTAACCAAACCAAATATTCTTTGAGTACTATTCAGCTATACGATTTCAGCTTAAAAATTGGGTTTTAACTTCTAAAATAAATTGATATATAAATTAACACATTAAGTTATATTTTTTAATCAAACCATTTTATGTAAAATAATATGTTTCTTAAAAATCTAGCAAATCTTTTTCGTGTATTTCATGACCAAGTTTAATCATAACGAACAACTGAAAATGTGTTTCGCTCATTATAATTATGTAAAGTCACACATTAACGCCATATTAAATACTAAATAAAAAATTTTAAATAATTTTTTCTTTTTCAATTGTGTTGTGTGCATCCACAGCGTAGTTAAGCACTGATTTATTCATTGTTTACTTTTTTCACTGCATACGAAAAACAGGTATTCTGCTCATATGCTATAAACAAAAAGTGGATTTTGCAATCGTTCTTGAAAGTCTTTTTGTAAAGCTAAAATATCTCAAAAATTTTACTAGATTTTTAATTAAGTAAAATTTGTATATGTATTATATTTTAAATTTGTATATGTATAAAATTTGTATAAAAAGTACTTTTTTATACATGATGAAGATGAAATAAAGTTATCTCCTAAGTTTGAGTGCTACTTATAATGTTTAAAGATAAGAAACATTTATCGGATTAAATATTAATAGAGAGGGTAAATTTAAGAATGTGATGAACTGTGTATAAACTGGTTAAAATTAAAGTACTTAAATTAACTTTGTATATAAATAGTGGACAGTCCTAAAGTTTGACTTATTAGATTTTGCTATTTTTACTAGCACTATTTTGTAAAATAAAAAGATGTGAAGATCAAAATTCTAAATCTTTCGATTTTTCAAATCGATTATTACAAAATATTTGCTTGTATTGATACAGAAAATGATGTTCTGTAGAGATGACTGAAAACTAAATATCAGGACAAATGAGGATAATTTTATATGCAACCCATTTGTTTTTTTCTTAAATTTCTCCCTAAATCATCTTAGAGACTAAATAAGAAAAGATTGGCTGACTTGCAGACAAAACATTAATATATAATTTATTCAAAATAATACATAAAGTAATCAAGAAGGATAAAATAAAATTATCAAGATATATGCAGAAGTTTATTTTTTATTACAACATTGATTGTTTTTCATTTATTAGTTCAATAACGTATCAGTAAAAACTTATTGCAACATTTCACATATTTCAATAGCAGTTTTGCCAACTGTAGAGATTTCTTTTCTTAACTATGTTAAATATAAGTTTAATCTGCGTAATTTAATCTACAGAAATAATCAAATAGAGGCTATTAAATCAATTAACCAGTATGTTTTGAAAAGCAAATTATATTGTTTTAAATTCTGGTGTTAATTATAAAATAAAAATGTGAGAAATATAACTTGCAACATTTTAATATTTTAACAGATTTTTTCTGACAAAATTGTCATAAGACGGAACAAATTAGACTTGACAATAAAATTCAGTATCATTTTCTTTCATATCATATTTTGCTGGCATTTCACAATTTCTTTTTCTCTTTAAAATATAGAACAAGTTTATGTTACATAGGAAATAAGATAATTTTCAATTTTCTATAGGTTCAAAGTATATTAAGAAATAATAGGTAATGGTTGTAAATAAGTATTTGCTAATTTGGTTGGCTATAGTAATGGAGATAAACTATTCTGTTCAGCTCTTGCTAAATAGCCATTTATATCCATTCAGTACACCCAATAGCTAAAATAAAAATATATTCTATTATTCTACTCTTAAAAAGTTAGTCTACAATATCAGTAAATTTATTAACATCAAGAGTGTCTATGTATAAAGAGAGAAAAAGGTTCAAAAATTTTCTATTTGGAATTTGAAAATTTATTTTTGAAAATTATTCACATTAAAGCTAAACCTATTGTTTTTCCTGCACACAAATAATACTTAATTCTTAATATCTTTCATAATTAGTTATGATTTGATGCTGTGTTTCAAAATGATACTCAAGTGTAAAAACAATTTAAATTATCTTATTTTCTACTTATGAGTTTATTTTCAGTTTTTCCAATTTAATTACTAATGGATAAAAAAATAGAACTTAATGATTTTCAAGAGTGTAAAAAATATATGTCAGCTTTAAACTTTCAACATTTTAGCATTTTTAGTTGAAATAATGGCTAATTTCTACCATTGTCGAAAAAACTGCCCTTGAAAAAATTAACTAAGCTACCATTTTTTAAATTTAAAACTGCGTGTGTTTATTTTTATTTGTGATCATTTCTTTTTTTTATAAATCTAACCAAAGATTTACATTTTAATTAAGATTATTACATGTCGTATCCTCTATATTCTATACTTTATTTAATAATAATATTTATTAATTCGTACAAAAATGTTGCATTGAAATTTTCTGCAAGTAATATGGTAATGGTATATGGCAAGTAATATGGTATGGTATGGAGGGTGATAATGATGTAAATGCAGTCAATAAAATATGACTAAAAAATAAACTTTGACTCCCTTAATTTTTTATACATATAAACATTAATGAATAATATTTTATTTAATAATAATGTAAATATAGCACAAGTACATTACATAATAACATAAATATAGCACAATAAAGACAAAAATGATAAGAAGAATAGAGAGGAAACGTGTTAAATAATATAATAAAGATTAACGAAATGAGAAAAAGAAAATATTTTTAAAAATATTAAAAAGCCGGAAAACAAAATAATAAAAATTTGATGATTATATTTTCTCATTATTTTGTTTTCTAGCTCTATTTTTTTTTTTTTTTTTTTTTTAATATTTAAAAAAAAAACTTTATTTTAATTTTTTTTTTTCCTTCTCTTTTCATTAGTTTTTTTTAATATTATTTCCCATGTTTTCTCTATATTGTTATCTGATATATATGTTACGGCCAAAGCCCGAATTCGGCCAGATCGCGAATTGGCCAAGAACGCTGTAAATTGGCTGGTCAATGTCCGATCTTTTCTTGATTTCGGGAATTGGCCAGCCAGATCGCGAAGTGGCATAGGATAGCTGGCCAATGTCCGATTTTTTCTTGATTTCGGGAATTGACCGGATATAATTATACATTTATTCGATGATATAATTACATTTATTCGATATTTTATTACTTACTGACGATAGATTACATTTATTCGATATTTTAATACTTACTGACGATAGATTAGAAGATAAATACCGGGAAAATGCATACCGGGCAGTGGCACTGAACCTTAAAAAAACATCAGTGTAGGATATACCGGGCAAATGTATACCGGGCAGTGGCACTGAACATTAAAAAAACATCAGTGTTACCGGGCAGTGACACTTGACCTTAAAAAAACATCAGTGTAGGTTATACCGGGCAGTGGCACTTAACTAGACCTAGTATATATTTCGGACATTTACCAAAGGTCTAGTCATACTCGGTCAAGTTAAGTGCCACTGCCCGGTATACATTTGCCCGGGCATTCTTGAATGAGCACATCGCGTTTTTGACCGGCCACTTCGCGAAATGGCCGGCCAAAGTGCGAAATAATTGATCGTTTCAATTATTTTGCACCAATTCGCGAAGTGGCCGGACTTCGGGCTTTGGCCGTGACATATATATACGCTGCAACAAAGAAAGTTTTCATTTTTTTCCCCATTGGTTACAACAAATTGAAGTTCCTATCGTGTAAGTTAAGCATGAAAGAATAAATTTACATGTCAGCAAATTTCTGAATGAAAATTCTATGCTCGTGTGGGTCACGAGAAGTTGAAACAAACTGAGCCATTAGTTGGGAAAATATAGTTAATATCAATGAACAAAAGTGTTCTATATTATATTTTATTTATTCTTATGCAGGTTCAGTTATATTTTAGAGCTACATGATGCAATTACTATGGAAGAGAGATGCATCGCATTAATAAAGATTAGCCACCTATATATTTTTTTTTAAAAATTTTTTGCAGTGATAAGTTAAAATTTTTGAAATTGATAATTGTGGTTTTAAGAAAGTTGTGAATCTTCAATTGCAATTGTTTTTTAAAAGCAAAATTATTTTTTTGTTTCTTTAAGTTTTTCTATTCCATGTTATATATTCTATTTTAAAATTTTATACTTTCATAACTTACTGACTAAAAATTTAATAAGTGATTTTAATTTTTAAGATTTTATGCTGGATGTAACTTAGTAGCAATTGAGTACGAATTAGCATGTTCCTTATAAGATTGCATCGGAATCTTCGGGAATTGAAGTGGGGTATTAGTAATTAATTGCTATGGAACATATCAGCAGTTGCATCTTATTATACTCAAATTAGCAATTTTATTGAATGCAAAAATGTCTGAAAACTCGTGAACTTTTTATGTTGCCCATTATATTTACTTCATCAAAAATATTTTAATTTAAATACATTTAATTAACATTAAAATTTGTTATTTTAATAAAGTAAAGTTAATAATCTGAATACGATTGGAATAATCAATAGTTCATTTAGAGTAGAAAACAGAACAGGAATAAATTTAAGTCCATTGTAGGTTATATTCTCTAAATAATAACCTCTTTTTTTCTACAAAAATATTACTGAATTTTAAAAATAAAATTATTGTTTTTAAGACAATAAGATCGTTGCAGTAAAGATTATATAAACAACATATAATTGATTTTATTTTGAACTAATATTTAATTGACAGACAAATTAAATTTAGATGTTAAAAAAAAAGTTATAAGGATAGAAAATCTCTTTCTAAAATTAGATATTTAAGTAAATAAACTATTTCAGCTTAAAAATTGGGTTTTAACTTTTAAATTAAATTAATATAAATTAACTCATTTAGTTATATTTTTTAATCAAATCTCTTTTGGGCCTGTGTGTCCTGCTATTTCACTATTACCTGCAAATTTATAAATTTTTTCATTAACATTTTATTACAGAATTTAAGGAAAAAAATATGTTAATTTATTACATCCATTTGATTTCGAGCAAATATAATTGTTTGCTTCGATCTGCAAATTTTTACGTGGTCATAAAAAAAAATTTTGTTATGAAAAAATCAAAGTAGTTGGAATATTTATTTTCTTTTCCTTAATATTTTTATGTTTTCACACGTTATAACTAATTATTATTGACAGACAACTCTTAACACTTTTGTTGCTAATCATGCGATGTCATGTTAGGAAATTCTCGCCTGCAGTTTATTTCAATAAAACAGATCTGTCAGGTGATAGCAAAATACATATTATCATTCACCTATTTTTGTAGAAAGGTGATGTTTTCTCATGACAATAACATTTGGTTTTTTAGAATAAACTTATTATAAAATTTAAAAACAAACCGTTGCTAAAATAAAGAGAAACAATTTTACTTTGATTTTATCTTTATAGATTAATTACCACTTGTCAATCATAGATATAGTATAATCACCTGCACTCGTCTGGTAACGAACTTGTTAAGGATGAAAATCTATTTATAAAAATTAAATTCCTTTTATTGCTTAATTATTTAGAAAATGTGATGTATATGGAGATGTGAGGGCATTGTGTAGATATATCTGCTTCAGTCTAAAAAATTATTGGCAAACACTTGTGGTATTTACAAAAAATTATATATATATATATGTCATGCGGTGACACAAAAATTATTTTATATAATGCTCACATATGTAAAACAAATAAATAAGAACTGTAAAATATTTCAATAGGTATGTGCAAAAAAATTTTTTAATAAGAGATTTTTCTATCCCACTCCTCTCACTCATCGAATGTTTTTAGATGCCATCAAATTAAGAGTAATTGTCTCTAAACAGGAAGTAGATTAATATTGTACTTGAGCACTATGAAGACTTTGTAGTTCATTTTGTTATTTACATTGTTTCATGAAATTTCTTCAATTCTTTTCTAGATAAATAATAATTTTTCTTCCAGTTAATTTCAACTTAATTTTGAAAAATCACAAAAATTTCAGGACATCTATTGAAATGTTTAGTAATCAGAAATGCTTTCTTTTTTTTTCTTCTTCTTTTTTTTTAAAGGGAAATTAAGGATTACTTTGAGCCCTGATTATGTATTACTATAAAGCAGTAACATGTTTCGGTGCATGAAATGTTCTGTTATAATTTAATTTTCATAGTGTATTTCAATTATGATTACTTTCATAAAATTTAATTTAATCAATTAAGAAGTTAAGCTTTTAAGTATCTTTAAAAAAATTCAATTTAAGTTAAAAAATAGTATTCCTCTTCATTTTATGCATTTTTTTTTTCAGAAAACACAAAGAGAAAAAAAAAGAGACTAAGTCAGTAGAAAAATCATTTATTTATTATAAAATGAAAACAATTTAGACAAACATTTGGATCAAAAATACCACAGCTACCTACATTATAAGAAAAATCCAGTACATTTTACAAATTAAATTTAAAATTTTTAGTCTATGAACAAATTGTAAAATACTCCTTTTATAGGAGCTTTTTAAAACCAGTTAAGATAAATAAAATACCAAAAGTAATACTTTTTGATGTGAGTGACAGTCATACATTTCATTCATTCATCCATTCCATTCATAATTCTAAATATTTACTAGACACCTCGATTGACTTTTGAAAGTTTTAGATTACAAGATATAAATATGATAGGCATGCTGCAAAAATTTGAAAACAAAATAACAAAATTTTAAAAACAGTTTAGAACAATGATGTTTGAAATTACAATAAAATAAACAATATTCATTCAAACTCAAATACTCATTAAAAAAAAAAGGCATTTATCTTATACCAGTATTTTGCACCTTTAAACCATCAAGAGTGCTAGTATTTTTATTTTTTTTTTAAATGTTAAGACACTTTAGGTAATAAAAGGAAACAAAACATTCTAAAATACTATTTATATTGTAATAAAAGAGCCATCATTAAGGTTAGAGGAAAACAGAGCCATTTGACAAGATCTCCATGATTTTACATAGAGATCAGGGTTGTTCAATAATTATCAGGGTAAACCCGAAAAAAAAGAAAACCCAATTGGTTTTTTTTCATTGCTTTTTATAACAAATCAACTCTAGTTAGTAAGTTTATAATAGAATAATATTTATATTTCCATCACTTCTTTATTCTGCACTTTAAAAATTTTAATTAACTTTTTAAAAACATTTAATATTAGAAAAGTTAGATAATATACTAAGGTGTTCTCATAAAAATTTGAGACACTCATTCACAATGTAAAAATAGAGTTAATATAAAAAAAACTACTGTATACTTTATTAACTCTAATTTACCCAAGTACTATTAATTATATCATTAAAACAAATCAAATGTTCAAAACATTATTTTAATCAACATTACTTTCAAGTAGTTAAAATGTATACTAATCAAATCAGCATTCTTCATAATATTCGTTTGGGTCACCTAGAATTTCTATTTCTGTACTGAAGGATCAAAACTGGATTTTCAACAAGAACTGACCTGGCAGATACAATACTCAGGGCAGAGCTGTAAAAAATTCAGTCAATGCAGGAGCCTTATTTCCACAAGTAACTGATGATGATAGCAACCTAGAACAAAACTTAAAACATTGCAACTGGATATACAAAACACAATTTGTGCTTTTCAATAATATTCTAAATTTTAATTTTAAAAATATCATTTATAGTAGTAATGTTATCACAGCAGCATCAAACAAATCATAAAATATGTAAACAAAAAACTTTAATACATGTAAGCTAATTTCTAAAACCAATAATATAATAAAATGTAAATCTATATTTTTATTTTAATACCATTTAAGCATATTCATACAAGGTAAGTTGATAACTTTAAAATTACTGTGCAAAATTTTATTAATTTAACCTTTTACTCATAAGAAACAAAAAAGTGGCTTCCTTCCAACCTTGTATTATTAAAGTTATAACTTACTAGTCATTCATATTTCCTTTCAAATAATATTCAAGAGTATTCAATACACACAAGTAATTAATTCGAAGGTTTCCATACTATTATAACTATATCCAATATCATAATTAGGAGCACAAAAAAAAAACATTTGCTTCTAATAAAAACCATTCAACAAATTCCACATAACTCCCACTTAAGACATACAGGTACATTGAAGCTGTTGAAGGAGCTTTAAAAGGATGCAATTTATTTGTTGATGACAAGAAAGTCGACCGATAACAAAACAACACATCATTACAATTGTTACACATTTGTGCTCCCTATCAACTATTCAAATTTTATTCTAGTCCTTTCATATTATTCCAAACTATAATATCAGTTTTCAAAATGTCACTTATAGTAATTTTTAATAAGCAGAATCTCACAAATAATAAGAAATGTAAACTATATAATATATTAACTCTAATTTACCCAAGTACTATTAAAACTACATCATTAAAACAAATTAAAATGTTAAAAACATTAATTTAATCAACATTACTTTCACGTAGTTAAAATGTATACTAATCCAATCAGCATTCTTCATAATATTCATTTGGGTCACCTAAAATTTCTATTTCCGTACTGAAGGATCAAAACTGGATTTTCAACAAGCACTGACCTGGCAGATACAATACTCAGGTCAGAGCTGTAAAAAATTCAGTCAATGCAGGAGCCTTATTTCCACAAGTAACTGATGATGATAACCTAGAACAAAACTTAAAACATTGCAACTGGATATATACAAAACACGAAGCACAATTTGTGTTACAATACAATTTGTGCTTTTCAATATTATTCTAATTTTAAAAATATGATTTATAGTAGTAATGTTATCACAGCAGCATCAAACAAATCATAAAATATGTAAACAGAAAACAAACATGTAAGCTAATTTTTAAAACCAATAATTTAATAAAATGTAAATCAATATTTTTATTTTAATACCATTTAAGCATATTCATACAAGGAAAGTTGCTAACTTTAATGGTTACTTTAAAATTACGGTGCAAAATATTATTAATTTATCCTTTTACTCATAAGAAACAAAAAAAATGGTTTCCTTCCAGCCTTGTATTATTAAAGTTGTAACTCATTTGTCATTCATATTTCCTTTCAAATAATATTCAATAGACACACACTAAAAATAATTTTTATAATTAAGAACAAAAAATTTTTTGCTTTAAATAAAAACACAGATCCGACAATAATGCTACGAAAATTGATGAAAATGATAAACCTGCAAAATTACTGATCTCAGTAGTGAGGTAGCTGTAATATATGGCTAGCAAGTAAAATTGTTGAGAACCAAGAGCTATTTTATATTAATTAGCGGTGCAATACTAAAGTCAAGTATCCTTTGAATCTTTTTGCATGAAAAAAATGTATTTCGTAGCGTATACGTAACGTCACTCCCGCTCAAACGTTTTCGCCATTTTCGCTCACGCTCAAAAATCGGGCATCCAAGCTCTTGGCGATAGAATTCATTTGGCAATCACCCATTTCAGCTGATCGCCAAAGTTTAGGGTTATAAAACGGCTGGCATTCAAGACAGTGCGTCAAATAAAACTTTTTTTATTTAATATTTCTCGACAAAAAATAGCTCTATTTCCAACTAAAATTGTTAACTAAATTAAACTAAAATTAAAAAAAGAATTTTCTTTAGTTCTTAAGGAACTGAATGAATTGAAATTTTCTAATCCGAAGTCTTACTAATCAGAATAAAGCTTAAAATTCTAACAAAATCTAATCGGAAATCATTCTCTAGTAATATTAATATTTAAATGAGTTTTCATTTAAACTGTATCGTGATTTAAGTG
This sequence comes from Parasteatoda lunata, assembly GCA_949128135.1. Taxonomy (NCBI): domain Eukaryota; kingdom Metazoa; phylum Arthropoda; class Arachnida; order Araneae; family Theridiidae; genus Parasteatoda; species Parasteatoda lunata. The sequence goes on along the minus strand of OX421970.1, from coordinate 59,382,513 downwards.
ATATTTTAGATACATTTTTAATATAAAAATTACAAAATGACTCGATAAGGTAAAAGGCCATTTGAAAGGCTAGAATCTGGCATTGACTATTTTAATCTTTCGACTTGTTTGCAACCAATATGCCGGATATTGAGGCGACTGAAACTGCGCAGGACTCAGATTTAGTGAATGTGTTTTTTGAAGATTTATCTGTGTTCCAATGGAAAATATTAGTTTGAAAAATGTTCTTAACTTATAGCAATTTATGAATTTTCACTCAAAATAAAGTACTTAAAACATTTAACCTAAAAATTATTTCTTTTATCTTGACGTGGCATTTGACTTGTATTCGATACTAGTTATGTCTCGTCATGAAGGTGAGTGAAATTTATTAAAAATGACACAAATGAACACCATAATTCTCGAGTTCTAGCATGATTACACTCCTAATAAACTGTACTCCTTGGTTATCCGTTAAGCCTAAACCTTCAAGTAGTATCTCGGTCGTCAAGTACACCCTTCCTTTTCTTATTGATATCTCTAGTGTTTTCTTATTTTACTGTCACATATTTCGATTACAGTTTATTTGTATTCTAAAGATTGATGAAACATCGGAATGGATCAAGGTTAAAAATTGGGCCTACTATTGCTGTTTAATGAAGCATTAATTCATGTTAAAATGTTCGACATTATTGAAATAGGTGAAACCACTGAATATTTTTTAACATTCAATTAAATTCGCATATGTTATCTGTAATTAAATATGTTTTAACCAGTGTATTGAATTATTTTCTATGTGTTAGGTCAGTAATCTTATTATGGCCGATTGCTAAGATTTCGCTAAAAGCTAATTTATAAATAGAATTTTAAAATTAATATTACTAAACTAAAAATGTATTTTGTTCCGTTTTAAATCGGATGGATTCTGTTTTTCTTTTTATAATAGTAAAACATTTCAGTCATTCTACATTTATATAATTGTAGTAGGTTTATCTAATCTGTTATATTTTGATTCTGTATTAGACTTGATGTTAAAGTTCAGTGAAATATTTTCTAACTTAAGCATTCATTGAATAATCAACTATTGTTTAAATAAGTCCTATGCACATTATTAATATAGTAATTATATCACATGCTAACATATAATGTTTCATGAACTTGTGAAAATGGATTAATCTGAATCTTAAAAAGAAAAGATTATTTAATAGAGAATTATCTTTTGTTTACTTCTATGCACCATTTTGGAAGCTCATTTTAGTATTAAATTTAGTCTTTATTTTAATTTGGTTTTAATTTCATTATATATCATAGAATTGTTTTTATATTTCTATTTTATTAAAATGTCTGAATTTATGTAGTCAAAATTAATCCATATGAATCTTTTAATTTTGGTGTTTTAAAAAGTACATCATAAACATCTTTTAAGCAATTTTATTTGAAATGTAACTTTATGTATAAGAATTAAAAATCCTTTTATCTATAATTTTTATAGGAACAAAAGCATTTTTTAGAACTATAAATATGTTTTCCGTTTCGCTTGTTTATACAGATCTGTTCAAAATAGACATGTTTGCTATTAAAACAGAAAAAATTCTCATGAAATATACTTTAAAAAAATGTATTTATTAAAATTTTTATCTTAATTGTATATGTTTCGAATAAAATGTCTTAATTTACCATAAAAAAAACTTATTTTTTTGTAAAAAGAACCGTCTCTTCGGCATTAATTTCGAAATTTTAATATTGATAAATGAATTAGAGCTTAAAAGGCTAAGCTAATTTTAATATGTTTAGAAATAATTACTCTTAGAACTAATACTCTTAGAAATAATTTTATGGAATTTCTTTTTGTTTTAACATCCACAAAGAGCAATTTACACAATTTCTTTATTTTAACATCCATGAAGAGCAATTCACATGTTTTCATTTTAAATTAATTATACAATAACAAAAAATTTATATTGGCTAGAAAATATTTATAGTGTATCTTATAGACTTTTACCACTATTATTATATTGTAGCTACAAAAATCCTCAAATGTAAATTTGAGTGTAAAAAAGAAGTTAAAATTTTTTTTGTCATTGATTGCTTTTTATTTTTAGGTGTCAGCTGTGATTCTTGTTTGAAGGGTAACTTTAGAGGCAAGAGATATAAATGTCTGGTATGTTATGATTATGATTTGTGTGCAACATGCTATGAAGCTGGAGCTTCTACTACTCGTCATAATGCTGATCATCCTATGCAATGTATATTGACAAGATCAGACTTTGGTAATTTTATGTGCAAGTTATAATTAGTGTAGTTGTTAAAAGTTCGTTTTTTGACTTGCAGCTTATACATTTTAATTTCTGGTTATTTTTCTATTAAAAATTATAATTTTTTGATGAATTTAAATTATGTTGTAAATTTGCTGAATATTTTTCTGCATTTGAACATAAAAGTTAGCATATGACATTGTATTTCTTTTAACAAAAATTTCTTTCTTGTATTGTATTGAAAATTTTATATTTAGAAGTGTTACTTCTTCTATAACTCTTGTATTGGATTTTGTGTTATTACTCTTAATACAAAATGTTCACAGAACATACACCTTTACAAATTTTTTAAAATACTTGATATATTTTTCTGAATAATGTCTATCTTTTATGTTATCCTATGCCTAGTATGGGCCAACCATCCATATGCTGTTTTGCTTTCTATTATAAATCCAAACAGTCTCCATTGTCAACATCTTTCTGAATAATATACTTTTTGTTTACTTTTCTGAGTCAATATTTCGTATACTTTTCTAAAGTTTAAAAGAAAAATTATTTTATTAAAAAAAAAAAAAAATTATTTTTTCACTGCTTGAGAGAATTGCACTTTAATTTTGTCAGCTTTGTGATTTGCTCATAGCTTTATTTACTTATAAAATTTTATGTGAAACCGTGGATGAAAAATTGTCCACTTGTTAAAAGTAGTATAAACATTTTACTTAAATTTTATTTAGTGTTTCGTTCGTTTTGTTGTCTAATGTTTAAAGACTTATACGCATTTTTTGTCTGAATTTATTAACATTTAAAGTAGGGGTGCACAACCTTTTTGTGTGAAGGGCCACTTCCACAGCAGGTAGATTAACGGAGGTCCGCGCACATATTTAGTCATGTTAACAGCAATTATGATAATTTTAACAGCAATTATGATTAATACAGCAGTTAACAGCAATTATGATTAATACAGCAATAAGTGATCAATTAAATGCATGATTAATAATTCACAAGACTTAATAAATGTATCGGGAATTTATAAACCACAAAGAAATTTCTAGTTATTAATGGCAAGAAACAATCTAAACATCACTTGGTTTTATGATGAAATTAAAAGAAACATATTGTCAAAAAAAGATTATTTAAATGAGCGATTCAAAATTAGCATGGCTGTTGGTCCCAATATTTCAGACTTTTGATGCTATCTCAAAATCCATGGACACAATAACAAAATTTGGGTGTTTTAATAATGTCATAAAAATATGGGATTTCAAAAATACATGTTCCAATAACGTTATTTGAAAAATGTTGAAATTGACACAAATAAAGCTCGTCTAAACGTGATTAATTTGCGCAATTTTTAACTCTGGAGACGTAACATTGTAATGAATGTATTGGGAATTTACAAACCACTTGGAATTAGTAGTTATAAATGTTAAAATTGGATCTACACGTCACTTAGATTTATGATGAAATTGGAAAAAGTGAAGTGAGCCAAAAAGTAATTATTTAAATGTGCAATTTGAAACTCACGTGTCGTAATAATATTGTAATAAAAATTCTGGATTTTCAAATTCACAAGGTAAAGTGTAGCAAATACTGCCTTTTAGAGGAATCATTTAAATTTATGATGGAATTTGTAGGTACAAATAAAGAAAGTGAAAAATTAGATGCACGATTTATAACTCACAAATAGTAATAAATGTATTGCAATCTTGTAAACCACATGGAAACAGGTAATTATAAATGCCTAAATACGTAACTTGAATTTATGTTGAAATCGGCAAAAATTACTCCAATTTGAAATTCGCGTATTGAAAAGTCAAGATTAAAAATATTGAAACCATGTGGAATTTCGCAGCAATAACCAATGGAAAAGCAATTGAGAAACAACACGGGTAGGATATAGAATACAGTAGAATCAGTGCAAATTGTGATCACATTAAAAAATGATGAGTCAAAAATATGTGATTCAAAATCTTCTAAAAAGATTTTAGAAAAAAAATTGGGTTCCGCGGGGCGCTCCTCAACAGTCGTTGGGCTGCAGGTGGCTCGCGGGGTGTGCACCCCTAATTTAAATGATAATAAACTTCCTATTTTTATTACAGTCGGACCCCAATTTAATGATTCTTTGTATACTGAATCCTACGATTTAACGAATTTTTATTTTATCCCTATTAATATGAAAGCCAAATAAATCTCAAATTATTTAAACAGATTTTAAAAAATTTTTCAGGCTTTTACAATGAATTTTTTTTTTTACATTTGAATAAAAAATCTTCCCGGATGTTTTTTCCTTTTTACATAAGCTTATGAAGAGATACAAAATAAAAATTCTCTTTTATTTTCCATGTCTCAATCATGTCAGTTTTGCTTTTTCCTGAAAATTGCACAAATGTGTGTGTTTCAGTCACTAGATCTTGTTAATATTCATTCTCTGAGAATTGGTTATGAGAAAAAGAGCATTGTTGGAGGGAAATTCAGAGAAAAGATAAAAAGCCAACTTTTTGATTGCTCTGTATTTTGTGAGATATTCTTGGACCAAATTGTTGAAAAATCTTCCAAAAAGTGATTTTCCAGACACTAGGAAAATGAACTAGTGCATTGAGAATGAGCTTCCCCCCCCCTCCTTATTATTTGTTGATCTGTTTAATAAAAAGTATACATCTTCTAGTTTTGGTGTTTATATATTTTTAAAAAAGCTTGATTTATCAAGCAATACTTTCATGTTTAGAGAATTCATTAAATCTAGCTTTGACTATATTTTTATATTAGAGACTCATAAAATATTTCTCTACAATCCAGCAGTTTAAGTTCAGTTCGGTTTGCTCACTATATCAGTTATCATGTTTAAACCTATTGAGCAATTTTGTTTAAATATAAAAAGGTTAAAAGGAGTGTATTTAAATTTATAACTTTTACTTTATAAAAGTACAATATTTCAGTTTGCATTCCACTAAAAGCATATTGTTATGCTTTTAGATATTTTTATTTACTGAATCATTGTTTTTGTGACAGAAAATACCAAAGCAATTTGTCTTAAACTTTGTTACAAACATTTCAGTTCAACTGTTGAAAATATTAAAATAAAAAATAAATTAATTTTAAATGTATTGGAAATAAGTTATAATAATTGAAGTAATGTATATATAGTTTAAAATTTAGTATTTTGTTAACCTCAGCAACAACAGCAGTGCTGGTGCTGCTAAATCTTTTTTTATGCAATGTATTGAAATTTAGTCTGCTAAAACGGGTTTTTCCTTTTTCGGGCAAACAATGTTTATCCTAAGCTTTTGTTTCCTTACTATTATACTATGACTTTGTACAGGTAAAGAATAAACAATATATGGGCAGTAGTTCTCTAAACTTTCTCAGTATGGTGCAGTTTAATCTATGATTTGCAAAATCAAACGTTGCCTGCTTTTGACTATATTGATTTTTAAAATTTTAACACATATGTTAATTTCTCAAGAATTGTGTAAAACAAAACTAATTATTTTTATTTTTATAGAAAAAATTTTTCAAGTTTTACTTTACAAAAATATTTTGAAAAGCTTATTGTAACTGAAAGAAAAACGCTATAATTTTGCAAAACATTTCAAACTAAAGACCTATTGTTTTCTGTGGAAATATAAGGCTCTGCGAATTTTCTGTATCTCTGCTTATGTCTATGTACACCAAGTTCATTTAAATCTGAGTTATACTTCATATAAAAGTTTCTTTTTTTTTTTTAGAGATTTATAATTAAAAAAAAAGAAACACTTTTTTCAATTAATCTATATAAATTTTTATGTGTAGGTATTCAATTTTAAGATCTTTAATCTATCTTCTCCCAGAAGACTTATTTTCCGATTATGTTTCTTATTGCTAATTTGTTCTAAAGATTGATAAGAAAATGCTGTTGAGACTCTCATTTGAATGTAGCAAAAATTTTTATGTTTTAACTATCATAGCTAAACTTTTATATATGCATGCATTTTGATTATAACTGTTCTGTTACAAGTAAAAAATTTTTTTTTAAAGATTTATATTATGGAGGGGAAGCAGCATCTGTTGAACATCCTCAGTCATTTACGTGCCCTTTTTGTGGTCGAATGGGGTTAACTGAATCTGCTCTGACAGAACATGTTTCTGCTGAACATTCTGAATCGTCTGCAGAAATTGTAAGTTTTGTATTTTATATCTTAACGAAAATTAAAATTTATAAACAAGCGAAGAATTAAAATTTAAATATTAATATTATATTGTCTGCTCTTTAGGTTATGACATACTTTCAAATTTCTCCAGATTATGAATATCAGTAGTTTCAATATTATAAAGAAATGAATTAGATATAGAAAAAACCAACACCCCTTCCTAAAAAGAAAATATTATGAAAAATGAAATCAAATCATGAATTAAAGTTTGGAAACTTAGTTTTTCGAAACTTAACTGGTGCAAAAAAAGGTGCATTTTTTTTTTCAATGATTAAATTACAGTTTAATCTAACTTATAATTGCTTTTCTTTACTAAAAATAGAGGTTTTTAAAAATCAATTAATTTTTCGTACTACATTGTTTCCAGTTAACACCTGATTATGGAAGAAACTATTGATACTTTTATTATTTCCTTATGTTAAAAAGTTTAAAAAAAACTTTTGCAGGCATGTGATTGTTCCGCTAATTCGCGGAATTTAGCGTATCTCAAGACCGCTGATTCACAATTTATATATTGACAAAATTTTCTCGAAAATTTGCTAGCCGAAAATGTAAATTTTGTTGCCTATGCAAAATTAAGTTAATGAGGCATTTATTCTGCCCTTACCAGCGCTCTCTCTCTCTCTTTTTTTATGAGTTTCATTCACATGTGATAACTAAACTTATATTTTAATAGCTATTTTGTTGCTAATTCTGATTCCTAACAGAAAAATTATTTAATTAATGTGCTATATTAGCCATCATTTTTACTTGGCAACAATCAGATCTAACTAATTTCGCTGTGATATTACAGCATAAAAATTTCAAATCTTGCATTTCAGTATTCCTTTTACAACGAGCTTGATACCATCGTAAATACGTGTTTCAATCCTTTCTCTTCTTTTTGCAGTTAATTTAATTGATTTTCTCTTGGTTTTTAAAATTTTTATGTTATTACAACACGCAAAATTTGAGTAATCAGTTTTTGATGTGCTCAACTTGCGTCAGTACCATTGTTAATCAATGTGGAGTTTCGATGGTTTTATGACTATTATTGCTATAAAATTTCTCAATGTTCCTTTTTTTTTTTTAAAAAAAAAATTCCCTCTATTATTTATACATCATTATTACGACATGCAAAATTCAATGTGTGCCTTTATTAGTATATTTTTGATGCAGCGATTTTGCGAATGACTTTTTCACAGTTTTTGCTGATATCCACGTGGTTTCTTATACTTCGATATTTTCATATGATATTAAGAAACAAGAAATTCGTTTAGTACATTTAAATAGTTTGACTATGTTCAATTTGCAATAATTCCATGCGGCATTACAATTGGCCTTTTTTTGGTGGCTATTTCTGTTGATATCCACATGGTTTTTTAAAATCCCGTTGATATTATGATGTGGAAAATTCAAGTCATGGACCTTAGTATTCACTATTTGATGTGCTAATTCTGTCATTTTTGCAATCAATTTTTCAGCTCTTATTACTATTGATTTTAGCATGTTTTTAAAATCTTGATATTTTTATTACAACACATGAATCTTGAAACGTAAATTTAATTTACCCCTTTTTTGACATGTCCGATTCATGTGATTTCAGAGTATATGCATGAGGTATTATCATCAATCTTTTTCCAGTTATTACTGTAAATTAATTTTTTTTGATTTTTTGCAGTGACAATTTGTAAAATGGGAAAAAGTAGGAATATGCGATTTTTTAACTGTATTCTTTTATGTGTTGATGAGTAAAAATTTATTAGACAAAACTTTTTTTTCTTTCTCTCTTCAAATTTTGTAAATGTTACTTTTGTGCATAAAAACGACAGTCTTTTATTTATTTTCTATGCACAAAAAAAATATAAAAACAAGCACTATAAAAATAGAGAATAAAAAATTGCAGATAATTTTTTCCTTGAGAAATCACGTGTCTGCTTTTGGCTTAATGTATTTGAAAAGGTGTTGCGGGTCTTAGATCTTCCCTTTGACACGAGGGAGTTAACTTATTTAGCTTCTTTTTTTTACTTTAAACCAAATATATTGGAGTTTAACTTTTAAATGGGTTGGATTTTTACATGAAGTCTGAATGATATCTGGTTTGTCAAGCGATATTTTTTTTTATTGCATAAAAACTTGATTTCCCATCATTGGCATCCATCTATCTGCGATGCATGGAGGCCAGTTGAGTTGCCAAAAAAATAAATGTTGTAGAAAATATTAAAAGAAGTTCAAAAAATTTTTGAAAGTTATAATAAAAATAAATGAAATGTGAAAAATATAGAAAGAGAATAACTTGTAAAATATATCTAAAGTTAGCCTTAATAAATCTGTTCAATTTTATTTACATTTCTCTTTTAGTATGTTTAAGCTGTGTAATTTATTTTAGTTTAATACAATAGTTGTATAAAATTTAATAGTTACTCTCTTTCTGATATGTATAAATTTAAAGTGTGATTTCTTTCTGATGTTGAGTTCAAAGTTTTTTATTTTCACCCACTTTATAGTTAGATTTAATAATATCTAGTGATATATTAAATGCAAAGTATTTACCAATCTGGAAATGTTCGATCACCTGGAAAACTAAGGTAAATATCTGGGGAAAAAAGCAGGGAAATGTTTATTTTCTGAGTTGAAGAAATTTTGTATTTCTGAGGTAAAAAATTAACAGTTTTAAGGAAATTTCAGAAAATTAAGAAGTTACTTTTTAACATCTATGTTTATTTCAAAGTTTTCTTTTAAAAAATTATAATAAATAATTAATAAAAATAGAAATTAATTCTAATTTAATTTTCCTTATTATTACCTAATAAGTGTGTGAAAAGTATTTGTAACTCAAGCAAAGTATGCTTTTTTAATTAAAATATATTTTTTCTGCAAAATTATTATTATTATTTTTTATATTTTCAATTGCAATTTTGATTATGCTATGAACTGTTTTTCTTTTGGGGTAATTGCATTATCATATCTAATTTAGGACAATTTAGATTTCAATGTTTTTTTGCGCTATTTGTTTCAAAATACACATTAATTAGAATTGATTTTTTTTTCTCTTTACATTTTTATAATTTTTTTAATTGGCATAACTCAAGAGCTATTCTATTGAAAAGCTAAGTTTAGTACCATTTTGTTCAATTTTTAATGATATTTCATAAGAACTTATGGCTTGACTACTTAAATATTTCATTTTTAAAAAACTCATCAAGTTTTAATATAAATATATTATAATCAATAATATTATCAAACTATATATGTAATGTATTTCTTTTAACTCTTTTACATATGTGTGTCAAATTTCGAGATAGTATTAATCAGAAATGGAACATTGATTTAGAGTTAAACAGAGGTAAATTGCACAGTAAAAGCAACATTACATCCTATTTAAAAAATAGTTCTGGTAAAAAAATGGCTACATGATTTATGTCTGTGTTACTAATGAAAAAATTTTTTTCTTTATAATTCCATGGGAGTGTGATCGCAAAAGAATTTGCATAAACATTGCTAAAAAGGAATTCAATAAAATATATTTTTTCAGAACTATATTTTTTCTATGTTTTTTTTTCTTCCTTTAAACTATTAGCTATGTTAATTTATATTATGAACTGCCATTAAAATCTTCACATAATGGTGTGAAATTCAGCTTTTTAGATCAAATAGCATTTTATTTCTCAGAAAAGCTATTTTAATTTAAAAAAAAAGTATTAAGGAAGAAAATTAATATTTTGTGATTTTATTTGTTGTAGGTATGTCCTGTCTGTGCTTCACAACCAGGTGGTGAACCAAATCACATGACTGATGATTTTTCTGCACATTTAGCTCTTGATCATCGGAATAGAGATATTATATCCTTTTCAATATAGCTCATATTTCAGAATTGTTAAATTGTTTTTGTATTCATGCTTCATTTAAAAATAGTTCATATTTTATCACTATTAATCATATATTTTGTGAATATTATATTTCATATTTATTATTCTTTTCATATTATGCAGTGTAGTTTTAAAGTTATTAATTATATTTGTTTTATTAAATTTTACTGACCTTTGTTTAATTTTTCTATTCTTTTAAAGAACCTGAAACTCTGCTTAGTGTCATTAGTGTAATGTAGATTTAAATTCCTTCCTTCAGTACTTCAAGCATTCATTTCAAATGGAACTTTTTGCCATTTGTCTTCGATTTTGCAGATCACTAAAGATTATTTTCTTGTATTCCAAGTTAGATTTTTGTGGTCTAAAACCTGTGCACCACCAATAATTTTGAATATTGTCTAAACTTTTTTGAACTGTTTTTTTTTTCACAAGAACAAAATGATAAGTTTATATTATTTTAAATGAATGATATTTTAACAAGGAAATAATTTTATTTCCTGACTTTTTAAAGAAAAGAATAATTTAAAAAAAAAAAAGGTAATCAAGTCAACCTTTTTTTCTTTCTTTCTGGGCATCAATTTAGATTCGATTTCTATGATTTTTTTTAGATGTTTGGGAAATCTATTTTTGAGCTGTTTTTTGCACCATTTGTTTCAAAACTATACACTTTTAAACTTGTGGAAGTTCAGAATTATTTTTTTTTACCGTTTTTCTGTTTTAAACAGCTATAACTTAAGAGCTAAATTTCATCTTATAAGTATCTATGTAAAAATAATACATAGAATGGATATTTATACTTATGAGTAGCTCTACAGCATAGCTGCTAGAACACATTCTGAAGAGATCATGAGTTAGGAACTTCATGTGATATGACAATGCTGCTTTTCGAGCAAATTGATGCATTACATTGTCATTTTGTAAAGTTTTTAATAGAATAAAAGAATAAATTCATTCATATATTCTTTTCACTAATCATAAGTTCCTGTAAGAAATATTTTCCTTTTAAAGTAGTTGGAATAAAGATGTAAATTTTAGCATTACTAATTTTTTTTAAAAAGGAAACTTTGTTTAGGAGCATTCTAAAAATTATAATATGCCTGCAATTTTAAGGGAGGAAGTTTCTATAATTTCTTAACAGGGTTTTACCTAAATGTCAATTAGTGTGTTTAGTTAGATACATTGCCCCCTCCCCCATTGAAAATAGAGTGCCCCAATAAATTATTACTAAAATAACAATTCACTTTGATTCCACTTAAGTGTTATAACATGCCAATTAAACCGAAAATTATATAGGGAACATGAAAAATAAGTTATGATACATCCCATGGGATACATAATTCTCCATCATTTAAAGAAAAATAATAACAAGCCATCAGAATGTAAGAAAAATTATAACCAAGTTTTAAATACATATATAAACAAGCATCTTTTATCATTCTTTTTCTATTTTAAAAAAAAAAAAAAAAACTATCATATCAAATCACGTCGCTGCTTTTACTTAATTCAGGCATTTGATTAGTCCTTATTAAAAACCTTAATCATCCCTAACTCTTCTTTAAATTTTTTTTTACTAATAGAGAGGAATTATGAACATGCATATTGGTCAATGGATGAAAAAGTAGAGAATTCATATTTTAAATAGTAATCCCTTTCTAAAAAGGGACCTAGAACTATGAAAATATTCTGAGTCCTAAAATGTATAGTTAATGTTCCAAAGTATAGCAGATTCATTGTTCATAATATTTTATAAAAGAATAAAAATGACAACTGAAGCTGACATCGTCAGGGGGTACCAGCGCTGGAAGTCATGAAAACACAAAACCTATTTTATCTAAGAGCATGACAAATGTAAATGGTTTCTTATGGAATTTATGCAGCATTGCAGAAATTTCCTTTGGCATTGTAGTATTTAACTGCTTTATCTATGATTTTTGCTTTCTCTTTTTACTATTGTTCATAATATAACATTTTATTAAAAATATTGGAATTTGAAACTCCACCCATGTAAAAAGGGTCGAGAAAAATCTATAAATGGTTAAGATTTAGTGCAATGGACAAATTTTGCACAATTTACAATAGAATTGACACAAAAGTAATAAATAACTTAAAATTTGACATATGCTTGTTGTAATAATATCATGTTTAAAATTTTGCATTTGGATAAAACAAGTTAAAGTATCCAAAAAATGAAATTATTTAGAGTAAATCATTAACAAATAGTCGTTACTTAGATGCAAATTTCGAAGATCTTAATAACGTTGTGTGCTGTAGGTAATTTTAAATATCAAAAAGTGTGAAATCGATTAAAAGTATGTAAAAAAACAGGAAATTATGTTGGCTTGTGATGGAATTGTCGTGAATCCAGCAGTTCAAAAAAAGATATCTGAAATTCAAAATTTGAGTATTGTGATAATATTGTATTAAAGATATCGTGTATTTAAAAAATTGATCAAAAACAAGACTATCTTTCTAGAATTAATTCTGTATTGATGATTTTATATTATTGATGATGGTAAGTTTTATTGGTAGTGGTAAATAAGTTTAATTTCAAATGGGAATTTGATTACGTTAAATTTTTTTTGGCATATTTCTTTTATCTAAATATTTAAAATGTATATTAATCTAAATATGATATAAGCTTGAGGAAATAAGCCTTAATAGTAATTCTTTCTTTCGTTTTTGTTGCATCTTTTTTAATGAAATTTTTTCTTTCCTAACTCTGTTAAAAATGATTAAAAATAATTTTTACAAGCTCTATGCTTATCTTAATATAAAGACTACTTGCTTGAATTTTCTCAAAAGACCAATTTGCTCCAAAATCAGTATGCTGCTTTTCCATCCCTGCTATAGTTTCCCCACCCCTAGCATTTAGCCATTTTGCAAAAAACCTATATTGTTTTATAGAGTGGCTTTAGGTATTTTGTGATTTGTGCAGATTTTAGTTTCAATTGGAATCTGGCTTTTGAATTTTATGAAAAAGTTCAATTTCTTGATTTAGTTTAATAACCTCTTATCTTTCTTGTACTCGTTTAATATGCAAACAACCTCTTGTTTTAGTAACTTTTTTTTTGAAGTTTGAAGATGAATCCCTATTTTTATTTATTTTTTAGCATTAGATAGAATTATTTGCTGGTATTTTTAAATTCAAATAATCTCTTATTATTTTTTTAAATTTTAATTCATATTGTTAATCTTTATATAATGCAAAATAAATTTTGAAGCTTAACAGAATTATTTTGTACTATAGAAAATGATTTCCATTAAGCTGGAAAATATTGTATTGACACTATGGAATAACATCAATGAGATATGGCATCACTGCTCTTGCATGAAGTCTTGTAATTGCTCTAAACAATTTTTTCTGTATCTGTCAAATTTTTATTTGTAATTTTATATAAAAAAAAAAAAAAAAAATCAATAACTTTTCATTATTTTATAAATTTTTATGGTATTGTATTCTAAGGTCATACGCTTGTATATTATTTTTAGCAAGAGTGCAATAACAGATCTTGTGAATGGTATGTAGTTTCACAGTTATTGATTGGTCTCTTTCATCTTTTAAAAATTCTTGATATCGATCAGCAATACAGTTATCATACCACAGAGTTTTTAAATGCTGATTTGATAGAAAATAATATATTTTATTATTTTATGTTAGTAAAGCAATTTTAAGTATTTTTATCTAGTTTCTCATTTGCCCTTTTTTAAAGTAGTCTGTCATGTTCCAAAAAATTTTGATCCTTGATTTTTTTTTAATTCCAAATATATTGGCCCACTAAGCGACCTGATAATATTATGATTTATTTTTCTTAATTCATTTTTACCAAGATGAGACAATTAGTTCAAGACATGTTCGAAGAATTCCACATGCTGGAAGAGGAATGAGCAGCAATCGAGCTCGGAGATCTCAGATGCAATTTACTTCAGCCGGAGGCTTAGCATCCCTTTCTCCAAATAATAGAGATTCAATGGATCCAATAGCTGGTATGTTAACCATTTTAGTTTATAATGTATTAAATGTATTTTGCAGTAAATTTTCTTTTTAAAATTATGATTGTATAGTAAAATTTATAATTAATGTTTCCGTTTAATTTATAGTAAAGTTATAAAATATGTTTCTCTAGTTTTGCATTATCATGTTGAGTCCAATTTTTTTCCTTTCTTTCTTTTTTCAAAATTGTTGCATTATTTGTGTGTAAAAGCTTTAAGAAAATGTGTAAATATATATGTGCGATCAGAAAAATTTTCTTTTTGTGGAATGCTAGTCACGCATAGCTGGTAACTATCCTGAAAGTTCCAGAGAATATCTGGAAATTCATGTGTGCCTTGGATGTTCTGCTAATCATCAGTTTTACCCAAAAAATAAACCCAACAGCTATTTTCATCCTTTCCCGCCATTGTCATCACGTAATAGTATTTCTGCTTTTGTGTGTGTTCATTACCGCTTGATTTTGCCACCCGAATAACAGCTGTATTTTTTGGTTTTTACTAGACACATTTTGCATATACTGCTGACTTCATGTAGTAAAAGTACTTGATTTTGTATCCTAATGTTTGATGCTACACTTCTTCTATCGTGCATTGTTCCTAAACACTTTATTTTGTTTCCTGGTGGAGAGAGGTGTTTTTGGCTTTCACTTGACGCTTTTTGCCACTGCGTATATCTTCAAAACCAAAAAGAGGAAAGAAAAAAAAAAGAAGTTTCTAAAAAATTATGCAGCCAAATCTAATAAATCGTAAAATCAGTTATTCATCACTTTTTCTGACATATTCACATGCTTTTTTTAAGTCTAATAATTTTAATTTGATGCTATTATGGTACCCCATATGATTTATCGCATTTTTGCAGTTATAATACATATTTATCACTTTTTCTCAAATTCTGCATAGTTTCTTAAAGTATAATATTTTTAATTCAAAGTGTAGAATTTTGAATACGAGGGATCATTTATTACGGTTCTATATTCTGTCATAAATTCAAATAATTTTGCGATCGATATTTTTTCTTCTGTTACTCATTATTTATCTTTTTTTTTACTTTAATCTTTTGAAGTGTCGATGTTTTAAATATGATACTAATATGATCTGCAAAGTTTGATTTTGGCGTTTGGATAATAATTTTTGACATGCAATTTTGAAATCATACAAATCTAAATGGATTTGTCGATTTCCATGGATTTTCTCATAGTTTTTAAAGCTTGTACTGTTTCAGTTTAAAAATTAAGAGTTTTTTTTAAAATTCAACTAACCTTGAATATTAAGAGTACCTTGAAAAATGCTCTGATGAAATAACTGTTAATCAATGATAATTCTTTTTATAGTTAAGATGTTTTGCTGTAAAGCTCCTGAAATTTTTTTTACTATGTTACTAGATCTGGTTTCCTAATTTAACTTTTATTCAAAAATGACAATATATAATTTTACTATTAATTTGCTACATGCTTCTAAACATAATTATGTTCTGCACAGAATAAATTAAGATAATTAGTAAAGCTGTGAATCAACCTAAATATTTTTCATTTATTATGCAAGAATATGTTTGGTTTTCTTTTTGATAACTTATACAATTAAGTAAATATCAAATAGACTACATATTCATGATCATATCCTTTTATGTGAATGCTTCTGTTATACTTATTAAGTTTTTAGAATCTTCTGTGACAAAGTTAATATTCATTTATTATCTCTTGTGATATATTGATTTCTCATTTGCGCATATATATATATATATATATATATTCTTTCTAGAGCTACTTTCACAGCTATCCTCTGTACGTCGTTCCAATCTTGCTCAATCGAACACTACTTCCCAACTTCAACAACTTCAGATGCAGTTGCAATTGGAACGGCAGCAAGCACAAATGGCTAGGCAGCAATTAGAAAGATTGCCCCGTCGCCAAACTGTGACCACAAGCATTTCTGCTTCAGCCGGTGCGGGGGGTAGCAGTGCGCTACAAACCCATTTTACTGTTTCTCTTGATTCTTCTAGTCCTTCATCGGCCTCTTCTGGACCACAGTTCCTTTTATCAAGGTGAGAAGAAAAAAAAATTCTGGGGATTTAAAATAATATCTTTTGAAATTTTTTTCTCTTTCATTGGATCAGAAATTACAATTCTCTTAAAAATCTGTTTACTTTTTGCAGAAGTTGTCCTTATTTTAACTAATTTTAATTTCTTGTGTGTTACACTTGATGCAATAACTGTCTTTAAAGTAACAAGTTTGAGAGAGCCTCTCAATGACAATGAGGATAGAAAAAAGAGTGAATACAAGTAAACTGACAAAAGTTTAAACATTTAAAAAAAATTTTAAATTCAAATTCTTCTTTGAAACAAATTGTAGGTAGGTTGTAATATCAAAAAAGTATGAATATCCTCTTCAGCTAATTATTGTCCTATTTCTGACATTTATGATGCAAAATATACTGAAACTACTTTCCATGTTTTGCACAACTTATGGACTGTAGTTGTAATTTTAAATAA
The DNA here is from genome assembly GCA_949128135.1 of Parasteatoda lunata. Classification (NCBI taxonomy): domain Eukaryota; kingdom Metazoa; phylum Arthropoda; class Arachnida; order Araneae; family Theridiidae; genus Parasteatoda; species Parasteatoda lunata. The sequence goes on along the minus strand of OX421970.1, from coordinate 59,365,765 downwards.
ATTTGTATTCTAAAAAATACTAATTTATGTAAGTGTTTTTTCCTTAAATAAGTACAATTTCAAATTGTCAATTTGATATAAACAGTAAAAAAATGATTTTTTTGGAATCATTCTCTTTTATTTTATAATAAATAAGGGACTACTCTTTTGAAGTTCAAATAGTTTTTTAGTGCATTGTTTACTTATTATTTTTTTTTGTGAATCAGATTTTCACTTTTTTTAAAAATTTCTTTTATCTTTGTTATATAAGTTTCGTTTTATTTTAATGTTTTTAAGAAATTTCTTTCTATTTTCTGTTAAGAGTATCAAAATTTGGCATCAAACATTTTAATTGAATTTAACATTGTAATTAAATTTTTAAGCAAGTTTAAAAATATAAACTGTTAAGAAAATATTACTAATATACTTTATTTCAACTGTTGTGGTTAAACTATCCCTATGACTAAATGTTCTTATTAGGCATTCAACCTCATTCCTCTTATGGAAAGAAGTTTTTTTAAATTTTTTTTTTTTAAACATGAAGATAAAACTAATACTTTAGAAGAAGACTTTAATCTGATTATATCAAACGGCTTCTTTTGTAGTTGTTAATGTAATTGTAATGAGAAAATGATAGTGTTCAAAGAAGGGATAAATAAATTTTAGGATGTAAATTTAAATAGTTTTTAATTTTTCAAATTTGTGAATTATTTTTTAATTTTGAAAATAATTTGGCTATGCTTTTAATTTTAAAAAAAGTGGTAGTAGTATTTGAAATTATTCTACAAACTCTAAATGCTATTATTTTGTATGCATATGTATATATTGTATGAAAAAATATTAGTTGTACACTGATGTGGATAATGTATATGAATGCGCAAATGCTGTTTGTGAAAAATTTGTCTCATTCATATAAAATTTTATTGTATTTTTCATTACAATTAAATGAAAAAAAAGGGCTACTAAGATTTTAGATGTGAAAAAAAAGTCAAGTTTAAGGTGAAACAAGGTTAATCAATAACTAGTTTTATGTCTTCAAACAATTGCTAAACTTAAATATATGCAGGTTATAACTGGACAATGCATCTGAATATCGATGTTACGCAATCATTCCTGATCGATGTTAAGATTGGCAGTTTTTCCAAGCATTTTCCCACGATGTGCTTTGCGATGCATTATGGACATCAATGATAAGGCACGGATTATAATAAACATTGTTCCTTATTGTGACTTAATTGTTTTAAGCGTGCATGAAGAACAATTCAGACATTGATGACTCGAAGCTCTTGTGATTGGCTTTTTTCTCCCTTGAATCTTAAGTTAACAGTGATTGCCTTGGTGATTATAAGTTGGGCTAACGCAATGTATCTCTGTGACTGCTAATAATTGAGAATCGAAATGTTTTTGAATCTCTTTTTTCGAAACGTGCTTTCTTTTATTTGTGCCAAAACCTTTGGTGGTTTTATATTTTTACAATCAATCATGCTATTTATCATTTTTAACCACTATTTTGCAGAAATGTTTTTTTTAATTATTGAGAAATAATAAGCAGTGTGAAAATTTTAAAAAATTCAATGTTTATTAAAATTGCAACACTATATGCGAATTTTCAATATTTTCCTTTTTTTTTCAGTGATTTTTTACGCATTTATTTTTTAAAAATTAAATATTGATAGTAATTTACTAAATTTACGAGAGGAGGGTGAGACTCTGAAGTTACACCTTCTTTTTGGCGTTAGCTATTCTCAAATTTTCATTGTTCCCAGTTCATCACCAGCAACGTTTTTTATTTTTCTGTTGATAAAGACTTTTATAAATGCAGCCTCAATGTGTGTTTAAATTTTGATTTTATATTTATAATTTCTTAACTTTAGACAGTCTGCAGCAGGCTAATTTTTGCCGCAGGCTTGCCTAGGCTGTTTCGCCTTTTTCCTTTCTTTTCTTTTGGTTTTCAATGTGTTATATCACTGATATGATTTATTGATTTTTAAAAAAAAAATTTTTTATTTATTGTTGATAACTCGACAATTTTATGGCATTTTTTTACCCTTTTTACGTTGGATACTTGAGGATTGAGTTAATTACAAAAATATAATTGTCTTAATCCTCAAACATAAAGTGCAAGAATTGTACCAATTGTAATATGTACCAAATATTAATCATTAATGTAACATAAAATTGCAATGTTAGAGTGACGATATGTCGTGATGCCAAAATCTTAACATCACTCAGTCCTAGCTGGTATGTGAAGAAATCAATATTTGGTTTTATAAAAATTGAATCAATTTTTTAAAAAAAATCATAAAATTTTGAACAAATTTCATCAAAATTTGGTAGCAATACAAGGGTTAAAACTAATTGCAAAAATTAATAAATTGCTTGTTCTAAGTTTTTTTGTTTTAGGTTTTCTGTTTATTGGAAGTTTTTCATTTTATCTTAGTCTGGGTGTGCATGCGAAAGTGTGTTAGTACTTTATTATAAAAAGAGTCCTAAATATCTATAAAAATGTTATTTTCGAATTGTTTTATTCTGATAAGCACTTAAAAACATTAATTTGCTCTGAATATTATATACATAAAAATTTTTTTTAGTATGCTTAAAAATTACTGAATTTAAACATATAGTAGCGTTTGACGAACACTACATGGAACACTGTTTCTTATCAATTTATGACTAAAGCCTTATTTTAAGTAACAATTATATAATTTTGAGTTAATACATTAGTTTTTTATTTAGTAACAAATTTATTTAGCTCACTCATTCATTAAAATCTCTTGATATTGCATAGTGTACCAACAAATAACTTTTACATACTATTTTATTATACTATAAAGTGTGCTATGTTTTCTTAAATTATGCTGGCTAATTTTTTAAACTTAAGATACTTTATTTTTATGAATTTAAACCGGAATGCTTAAATATATCAGTAATTAAAACATCTTTTCTTTTTCATCTTTCATAATTATCTTTGGTTAATGATATATTTTACCATTTATTTTCATTTTCAGATGCACTGACCCCGTCATTACTGAAGGTGAGCAATTAGCCCAAGAAATTGAGCATGCAGAACGTAGTCTATTTGTCCAAGAACTCTTACTCAATACATTAGGCGAACAATTTAATAATGAAGAATTAGACAGTCTTGTTAAAGTAATTGATCTGAATTCAAACGGAGAAGAGGCAAACCAATATCCCGATGTTAATGATAATCACGGTCCTCGGAGAGAACCCATAAGTGCCATAGCAGAGTCTGGTTCTCACTCTGTGCAATCTTCTAATGTTGAAGAAATACGGCAACCTCGGAGCAAAGAAGAGCCTCCAGCCCAGCGTCCTCCGCAACAGGGTAGGATTCATAATCGCGGTGCTGGCAATAGTTACAATAATCCAATTGGAAGAGGGGGTACATCACAACGAGCTAACAACCGGGATGCTTTGAGCAGTGGAGGAAGGCCCATTGGTAGGACAAGTAATAGGGAAAGGGGTACATCGCCTACTAGGAGAAAAGCTCTAAGGCAAGTAGATGATAGAAACAAAACTACTGAGCCTCCACCTCCTCATTGATATTTAATTTGTCTTTGAGAGAAAGAACTTGAACTGCCTCTTTTTTCATTGTGTTTCTGAGTAATAAGACATTATTAGAACTTGAGGAACTTGCTTTCTAAAAAACTAAAAACTACTTGAACTAAGAGATTACAAAAAAATAAATAAATAAAAAAACACTTCATTTGGCATGCTGTTGTTTAATTTTTATTCAGCATGTTACATGTTTAACAATGCAGATTTGTCCATATAAAAACAAAATCCAGATTAAGTATTTAATTAAAATTATGTTATGATTCACCTTTTCTCATTGCTGAAGTACATATTTTTGAGTGAAAATGGTTTGTTGCAGTATAGTGAGAATGTATTTACATACTTGTAAAGCCTTGTATACTCTAAATTATAAAGTTATGCTTTAAAAATCAAAATAAATGACAACAAAAAACTGTCTTTTGGTGACTAATTTTATTTATGTAAATTTTCTTTTTAATCTGAAAATACTTAATGTTAAGCAAAAAGTTTTTTTTTTCTTGATGTAACAGCTCAGGAAACTCGCTGTTAAAAAAATGCATTTTTATTTCATCTAAATTTTGGATAACATTTTATTTTTATATTTTGATGTTGCTTGTCATTTGGTTTATTTTTTAAATGAAGTAATAATTGTTACTTTGCAGACAAGTTTTATTTCAGAAAATTAGTTTTAAATTTTAGGTGAAATAATTGAAAAATATTTCTTAGATTATCTGCAGTCTTAAGAAAATTTAAACATTTATATTTAGTAATTTTTTTGTTCTTGTTTTCTTATTTTATTCCTCTTTATTGCACAGCTCAGAAAGCATTGTAGTATGATTGTGCACAACTTTAATTGCCTATCTCAAGAATATTCATTATTTTTAAAGTGATTTACAGTTAGTTTAATATATCTGGTTTTTATGTTGTTTCCGACTATTTTGCTTTTATGATGTTATGAATCCTATTTTAATTAATTGAAATGTTTTAACTTAAATAAAATATATAAAACAATTAAATATTGTTTAGCAATATTAAATTAGCTGTTATAAAAGTTCTCCCCCCCCCCCCTCATCTTTTTGAAGCTTAACTTGATGATAACGTGTTAAATATAACTTATTAATGATGAGGCCGAATTCTCGGTCACCCTTTTAGAAGTCACAATATTAGAAGGATTGTCAGAGTCCTTCGTTGTGTTTACTCACCAGTAATCAAATGATAAAAATTCGTTGTTTCTCTATTGCAGTAATTAAGTGATTATCCAAAAATATAGGCCGTTATCACTGATGGTAAAAATTATGTCCGATTAATATGTGTTTGAAACAGCTCTGATTTCGTTGGTTATTGCGGAAGAATGAGTTTGCTTTCTTACTAGGATACATTTATTTGCTCTTTGTATATTTTATGTTTATAGAAATATTTTACTTATCTTTCAGACATAAATTTTCTTTCATTTAGCCATTGTCATATAACTGCATCTTGCATCACTATTAAATTTCATATCATTATGTGCATATTTAATAATTATTCCTTTTTATTTTTTTTTATTCAGTATCATGACAGTCATATATCAATCTATTTTTAAAATCTTTTTCTTAACAGACCAATTTCATCAAGAATTATTTTTCAAGTTATATAACTGAAGATCAAATTCTGTTTTTTTTATTTATTTATCTTTCTTCCATCAACCATTTTTACATTATAACATAATACATTATTGGTTAACTTTAATTCTCTAAAAAATGTTTCCTTTTGCCTAACAACATAAATATCTGTGTTAGATATTGTTGGTTTGACTTGACTTTAGGACTTCTATGTTCCAAAGCATAGATTAATATTTTTATTTGACTTTTAACTTTGGTATGTCAGTGGCAAGGCTACTGGAATTTCAGAAAATTTGACTTGCTTTGCCCCTCGGCCTGACTCTTAAATAATTATTCAAAATTTAAACTAACAGATAAAATTATTTCTTATTGTTAGAAGCTTGTCTTTCACCATCATGGTTGTTTACTTTCATATCAGTATTTGAAACTTTGTTAAAGATTTTGTGGCACTACTTATATTTTTCTGCATACTTACAATAAGAATCTGCAGTTAGTTTTTCAATCAGCAATATTTATAACTTGAAAAACAGCATTGAAGTCTTCATTAATAGACCAGTGATTTAACTCTTTTGAAATGCTAACAATGAATCAACAGCATTTTGTAAAGTAAATTTTTTTTTTTTGTGGAATCATTAAATTCTTTTAAGAAAATTTAAGCATCCATAACTTAAATAAAAATTACCTAAGTCTAATTTTCCGAATGTTAAGTTTTTTTCCCTTCGCATTATTTATTTTAAAATTTATTAATATACGCTTAATAGTTTTACTGTTGAATTTTTGTTGAACCCAGAACGCGCTCCCACTCATCCAACGGGCGTCTGATGCAGTTCATACAAAAGAAATGTATTCTTTGCAGTTTTTAATTGTTTTTGTCAGAACAGTTCGGAGCGGACTCCAAAACCTCTGTGCTGGTAAACTGACTAATTAGTTCTATGTCCAACACACTAATTACGTTTGCGCAGCAGGGAATTGTAACCTTTATCGATTAAAAACTGCACAAGAATGCATGATGCGACTTAGAAAAAAATTCCTATTTATTTTGCCTTCCAAGCTGATCTAGTTTGAGGCCTACTCTGTTAACATTTAATACAAGAAGAAACAAAACAACAGATATTTTAATGAAATGGCTTATTACAAAGACGACAAATGTTACAATGACTTTTTATTTAATGATAAATTTTCACCTTGAAACATCAAAAGTTGGAGGTTCTGTTGAAATCAAATGTATAAGACTGTTGCTTTTTTAACGTTTAATTTTGATAAAATCTCCTAACCTGATTATGTATTTCATAGAAATGTGAGATATAAAAGTAATTTGTAGCAAATATAATCCATACATTCATTTTAAATGTTAAATTTATGTACAATCAAAACTAAACAGATATTTTTTCATCAGAAAAAGTTTCCCGAGAAAAGTAATTCTTGTAAAATGAATCCTATGGTGAATGTTACCAAAGTTAGCCAGGAATTACAATCAATATGAGGTTGACCTGAAACAAAACAAAAAAGAAAAGTCTAAGGCAGTTTTATAATGCTCCAATCATGCAGTGTTTAGAAATAATGTTTAAATCAATCATTGAATGAGGTTTTACCCTATTTAAAAATATTTAGCACATTTGAATTGATTACTAGTGCAAATCTGGAAAATCTCACAGGTTCCAGTGAAAACACATAGCTGTTAGTGCCTTTCCTATCAAATCTCCATAAAAATTGTTGAGTTCTTGTCGAACAGATGAGAAGTTAAATGCTATCGCAACCAGTTTAACAATTTTGTAAAAGTTATATATAAATGTCAAAGCATTAAATTGTCTTCAGTATCTGGTATTTAGTTATAGTGCTTTTACTATTTTTTTAAAAATTAATTGATAAGTATGTGATATTGTCAATAATGTATAACAGTACTTACATATTATGCCCATTGTGTTATGAGCAAATTTGTTAGAAGCGTTAAATGGATTTATTCTAAATTATTTAGATTCTTTTGAACATGTTGCTTTAAAGATTCAATAAGAAATAAAGGGGCTGTTTCCTTGCGATTGTGCCAGATAATATTAATGTAAGTTTCATGTACTAAGTAAGCAATTTCTTATATTCGTTCAGGATTTAAGAGCCAGTTTCTTAGAGAGTCTGGCAAGGTTAAATGCCTGACATTTTTGATTTTGTAGAAATTTCAAAATGCGTTCTTTATGTAAAACTGCTAGACGCATGTTTTTCTCAATGTTTTAGGGGGTCAAAACTGAAAAAAATTTTTTTTGGGGGGGCGCATTTGTTTACATGCGGTAATACTGTTTGTAAGTGAACTGACCATTATTTTGTGCTCTACTACATTCATGCTCAGAACTAAGTGCCAAATACTTTCAGTGGACTTTTGCATCGAAGATCAACGGACATTAAAAAATCTTCGAAATGAAGTTGTTCTCTTAGACTTGGTCCGTCAAAATTTACTTCTGCCTACAGTAAACCACAAAGGTATATATTTCTGAGAATACAGACTATTGTGTAGTATCTAAAAAATCAACTTGCGTGTTGTTTATATTTGGCATGATTTAACAGTAAGAAGAAACTGAAAATTTTTCATGACGTTCAAGGTCATTAACTACTTCCGCCAAAACTAGACTAGTAATAAATTGGCTGGAAAAGAAGCCTTTAGCACGTGTTTTCAGTGAAATCTCCTTCAGGCCACGAGTACCGCTGTACGAAGCGTATTTGGCTAAGTACTCGTACCGATATTTTAATAAGGCGAGTGGTCATAAGAATATTATCGCGCTCCGTTTGTTTCCATGGTATCATGTCTGTTATTTGCGTCCGTTGCTTCGCATCTGTTTCTCATCTCGCCACTTTACATGATCAGTTTGAATCTTTGCCGAGTAAAGAGGAGTTTAACTTAAAACCTTTACCCTAAATCGTTAAAATTTCGAAAAGAAAAACGGCAAACTTATTCCTTAGTGAGTCAAGTAACAGTGAACGAGAAAGCTTTTACGAGGCTCACAGTAAATTTCTTAATGAATCATTTTTGTATTACTTTTATAACAATTCAATAGTTTTTTTTTACTTCTTGTGAAATATCTTTTCAAATACATACAAATATCCTTCACAAGTAGTCAAATAAGCTTCATTCGAATATGGTTGACGCGGCAGTCAACGTGTTAAAAAAAATTCACAGATCTATTAATACTTATTCAACTTTTATATAATATGGCATTATACTTTGATGCCCATACCTGTGTAATTGAATGCAGAAATAGTTATGGGAAAGCTGCGAATTGTTTTAAAAAATGTGTTAATAGGCACAATATGAATATCTGATGTTAATATCCTCCCTGGAAGTAAGTTTTAGTTTCTATCTAGAATTCACTGAGGACTGGGCGGTAAAAATTACTCGTAGCTATCTAGGCACGTGATATATTTCCGTAATTTTTTACTCTGAATCGAATGAAATCACACTTAAGTGTATATATATCTAATAGTTAGTAGTTATTTAAGTTTTAGATAGTAAAGGTGAAAATTCTGTCTCATTCTTATTTATTCGTATTTAAAAGTAAAAGCGCAAGAAACTGAAATGATACTGTGCATAATTGGATACTTGTAACTCGAGAAGACAGCTGAAATTACATGGTTGTGCTTGATGTAATAACATTGTAGCTATTAGGTTTTTATTATTCATGTTGAATCAATTTTCGGATCAGATTTAATTAGATACTTGTCAGCGATGATTGATGTCGCTTGCTGGTATCCAATTGAGACAATAATTCACAACTGGTGCAATTTTCAAAGTGGTTGTGTAGTGGTTAATCGCCGAGTGTGTGGGTAATAAATGTATGACATTTGTTAATGCTTGATAGCATCAGGGCACGGATTAATTTTGCCCAATCAAACTAAAACCTAAAATTGTTGAATATGCTAAAATTTGACGTAAAGATAACCAAAGTAAATCAAATCGTTATTAAGAAAGTTGATATCTAAACTCACTTGTATGAAGAATAGTTCACTCCCTGCTCCAACTGGACAGGGGAAAAAATTGATCAAGTAAAAAATGAGGTAAAACAAGTATCCCATCGAAATGAACCCACTTTTGATTATAGCCAAAATACCCGCCACATTTTTGGAAAAAAAAAAAAAGAGACTTGAAATATGCGGTGTTGCTTACACTTTATCAATACCTGGACAACATTAGCATCAATATTCTGCTAGCTTTCAATGATCGTAGCCTTCAATTCTGCCACAGATTGAGCCTGCCTCTTCTTGGCTGAGGATAGAAGTATAAATAGTCCTGCTGAGGATTTTCTTAACTTCAATCCCCTGCTTGGGAATTGAAGTTTAAACGACATGCCGTTCAAGACAACCACCATGTTATCTAAAAACCACAAATGTGAAAATTTTTCAACGTATATTAAGGTATTATTCTGCTTAGAAATTTTGCTTTGGGCACCAATTCCCTCTGCAAATGGCAATAAATAGATTTCTAACATTTTTTTACTAATTGGTAATCTCTAGGTGTTATTCAAGAGAGGCTAGGGTAAATTGACCACTATTGCTGTAGCCAATTGCACACAAAACTGCTGGATCAGGATCATCCAATTTATTTGTTTATACTTTCCTCTAAGCTTGAGGATAGTTTTCACCTGAAGTTACTGCTTAGTTCTTTTGTATCGCAAAATGTGTCTGTGATATGTAAAAAATGAAATCTTGGATAAGAAAATCTTCTAGAATTTGGAGACTTTGGTGCGGGAAGATTTTGCCAATGGGGGTAAACTTAACTTTGCTTTTTTTGCCCTAGGCCATATGTAGAAAGCTGCATCCAATTAAGACACAAAATCAAGGTGGCTTTGTTTAAGTGGGGCACCCTGTGTGTATGTATTTATATATATATATATATATATATATATATATATATATATATATATATATATATATATATATATACTGTTTGAGCTCAAAAGTTTGAATTCATTATCATTAATGGTGATTTATCTTCTTTTTTGTTCATCGAGCTATCAAAGAAATTGAATTTGGATTAAGAAAATTTAGACTTAAGACGCTGCAAACTTACCAGATGCTCTAATTTCTTTTGTAGTGGCTGATGTTATATGATTAATGGTAGCTACACATTTTAATATTACTTTGCCATTATGCAAGACATCTGGTTTTAATCGGAACCGCAGGGCAAGGCTTGTACTCTCCAGTTGATCAGAATAGACAACCGTTTCTTGATCATCGATTTTTGATGGAGCCTGAAAAACAATTGAAGTTTTGAAAACATTTTTTACAAAAGTAATGTTGTACGAAACAACTGTTTCATTGATTTTTTTCGAACAAATTTATTTATGAAATGTGTGGTGGCTTATGGAGTCCACCGATTTTCCGCTTTCGCTCACCAACCCTTAGAATTGCTTTCTCAGTATGCAAAATAAAAAAGATATCCTGAATAACGTTTATTCAATGATCGGATTTTACAGAACTAAGCACCAAACATAATGGCTCAAAGGGTTGACCTCAAGTATGCTAATTATTAGTTAGAATATAGAACCAGAAAAAAAAGCGTGCTTTCTTTGAATATAACTCTGAACTTTCTTACTGATATCTGTTTTTCGAGGGATTCGGATTTTTGATCATCAAAATTTGGGGTAGTCGCTATTTAAAAAATATGGACCCGATAGTTTGGTCAGGAGAGAAAGAAGTCGAAAAAAAAAATCATTAATCGAAAATTTTGGTCCCTTAATATTAATTTCGTTTTTCGCTTATTTCACCATATTCTACGAATTTAAGCAAATCGAAAAATTTTTGCACACAATTATAAATTAAGTATGTCCAAAGATAATTCACGATTCCCGGCAAAATATTATTTAAAAGTTTATTTTCTTTAATATTTTATTTATTAAGAGTTGGAAAAAAATTTCAATAGTAAGATACATCATTTTTAACAATCAAATTTAAGTGACAAAATACAAAGTTTGAACAAATTTGGTCGAATAGTTCTTGAGAAATATAATTGTAAGCGTATGGCTTTTTTAAAACTTGTCATATAAATTTACATAGTTCAAAGTTGTATAAAAGTTAGCGTTTGTTTTACAATTCCAATATGTTCTGACCCTTATTAAAAAATAATAAAAAAAAGCATTGAAATTTTTTTTTTACTCGGAATTATTTTTGTATAAATGAGTTTTATAAGTCTATTGAAAGAAGCAACCCTGGGCGGGAAGCGTCTTTCTAAATCTAAGAGCTCTAATTTTATGCATTGTGTACTTTTTCGCCAAGAGCAGGCATATCTCGCTAAAAGTGGCAACTGAGTAAGACTGGAGAAGATCTAAGACTTCATACAGTTTCGATTTAAGAGCCTTTTTAAGATTCTGGTTGAAAATTAAACGGACTTTTTTTAATTATCCTTTTTGACGTCACAGTTAACAAATTGAATTAAAATAGTGAAAGGAAGCAAAATCATAATTATAATTTTTTTTTTTTTACTTATTTTTTTTTTTTACCGATAATCAATTTCTGTTTTAAATTTGTTTCAGCGTTTGGTAATACAGTCTAATATAAAACTCTGACCTTAATTTATCAAAAACGCACGGGTTAAAATAATAGTGAGTTTAAAAACGTTTAATATACATTTAAAGACAACAAATTAAAATTAAATTACGTTTTTCAAGTGGCTTAATATAGGATAACAAAATAATAAGAAACAATTTTATTTTTCTGAGTTCTAAATCATAAATTGAAGAACTCAGCATTTTAGAAAGTCATCAGGGGGAAGGGGAGTTTTTCGATGGTGGCAGAAGTTTTTTACTTTAAATGAGTTAATACTTGATACAAAAGATTAAAACTTATATTGTTCTCAGACACAAAGCTGCAGTTGAAATTAGAATACCTAAGTTATTCGGAAGGTGATCGGAAATTTTGACTAACAAAATATTATATTTACTGATAAAAATCTTCCTGTAGCTATAATGATACCAATGAAACCTTCATTCAACAAAGGTAAAAACTAGAATATTATTTGACATAACTACTTATACAAAACATCAAATAATTAATTATAACATCAAATTAAAAACGTGTATATAAAAAATTATAAACTTGAAAGCTACATTAATTTGCATTCGAAAATAATTAGATTTCATACTATATGTCCAGAACCTCATTACAAAAAAATGAAAGCAAGAAATTAAAATAAATTCAATTGATATCTTATATTAAATAACACAAAATAGTACTTTTTTTCAAAACTTTTTTTTTTTGGACATATTCCTCTGGGTGCATTCGAACGAAGTTACAGCCTGTTTTTATGAGCTATTTTTCGTTGATTACTGCCTTACCTGAGTCCATATATTAAAAATTTAAAAAAAAATTAATTATATGCCTTTAAATACAAGGTTGTTGAATTGCTTTTCGGGTATGTTTGTAAAATTAGCTGAAAATTAATTAATATCTTACATGATGTACGCGTTTTCAACCTTTTATTTATACAACTACAATCGAATGTGTCATGATAAGTTATTATACTTCTCAAATACAACTCGATAAGATGAAAAATTTTCCGAATGTGTAAGCATCGCTGATGAAATCTGTTTGTATTCTGACATATTTGTTCCAATTTTGAAATTTATTCTCTTTTCGAATTTCTGACCCACAACTAATTAACTCGACTAACGAACTGAAACATACTAATTTGCATTTTCTAATTAAAAGTAGCTTCTAACGCTATATTGCAAGTTACAGCGAAGAAATATTTATCAAATAAATCTGACGTGATATAGCAGCATGTATGTCATAATTTTAAAGTGTCCTCATGCGTATGTGATATGTGCATAAGATATTTTTTCCCCCTTTCCTGATTAGTTGGAAACAAGGTTTGATTTTATGAAAAAAAGTTTAACATTGTATAAAAATAGGATTTTTCAAAATTTTGAAGTTTCTGTTCATTTTGTTAAATAGGCAACTGTCCCCATCTATTTTTTAAAAATCACATTAAAGAAAAAGAATTCATTTCTTGAAACGTCATTAATTCTTGATTCTATTCTTCCCATTTTGTAATCCTTTTATTGATATATATATATATATATCTTGAATTTTCTAATATTCTTGAGACTGATTGTGATAACGTGGGGCCGCATTGTCAAGATCATGTTGACGGAATTATGCAAATTCAAGATAAGGAAAAAATTCCCAACCTCAGGAATTTTAGAAGATTTTTCAGATATTTTTGCTAAAGATGAATATTATATATATATATATAAGAATTGAACTTCAAAAGGTAAGAATAACACCAGGCTTACAAGTGCCATTTTTTTTCATTGAATTAAAAATACTGAAGTCTTAAACTTCACAATTACCACCACAGTGTCAATTGTTTTTTGTTTCCAAACAAATCATACAATACTGAAATCAAATTTCGGATTGAATTTTTTTGACAAAAAGTGTCAATTTGTCTTTTTATATCTCATATCACTTGTATTTTCATATTTTTTTTTTCTTCCATGATTTTGAATATTTGCATTTTTAAAAAATGTTTATAAATTTTATTATCCTGTTTGAAAGGTTTACTTAAATTGTGTTAGTATGAGGAATAATTACTTCATGGTGAATAACCTTATTGTGATTTTCAAACAAATGACTTCGATAAACTGATAAAACTGAAGTCACAAAAACTCTTAAATTTGCTGGTAGCGCTACTAGAAATTTTTTTTCCTCAAACACTTTAATTATGATATTATTTTTAACATGTGTACAAATGTGTGTTTTTTATAATTCATATAACTTTATATCTTGTTAAAAATTTGATTCTTTTGATTTAAATTGTACTTCTATAGAAAAGTACACTAGAAAAGTTTTGCTCGTGGATAATTTCTAAAAAAGTTTTGATAATTGTTAAAAAGTCTTCGGGGAGGGGGGATGTAACATAAAAAGCTGCCATTAATCTTTTTATGTTATTCCTTTCCTGAATATCCTTTTCTTACTTTATTATTCAAAACGAAATGCTTTCTCACATTTTTAAATTCACATCCTGTCTTTTAATTTATTTTTGGCTCAAGCATGCATTAATTAAAAGCAAGAATTTTTCCCTTTGTAGTAAGAAATATATATATATATATATATATATATATATATATATATATTGTTACGTCAAGCGTTCAGGCATCATAATTTTTGTTCTAGTTGCACTGTTTGATCTAGCTCCTCTTGTATGATCTAGTTGCCCTTTTGATTTATTTTGATAAGTTAACTTTCTAAAATTTTTATGACTGGCAACAGCATTTTTTATTCTTAAAAAAAAGTTGTTTATTTTGTTTCTTTTAGAATTCGTTCTTTTCTTTGAAAAATGTTTCTTTTAACTTGTAATGTTGTTTAGCAGAATTCTTTGCCGGCTGTTTCCCTGTATATACGAAGAAAATAAATTAAATATTTTTAAATTGTTGTGAAAAGAATTTTTAGTTGTACAAAGTACTTCATTTGGCGCCCGAACAGGGACCACAGCAGATAAAAAAGAAATGGCAAGCTTCTTCAAAAGCGGATTTAAGAAAGCAGATTTGTTAGTGGTTCTAGAAGAAATTGGAGAGACAGTACCGGTTGGATCTACTTTAGCAAAATTAAAAGACTTGATTTTGGCTAGCGATGAATATAAAAAGGATCCAGAATTCGTAAAACAGGTATTAGAAGATACTGTTAAAGAGAGAAAGAAACAAGAAGAATTGGAAAAGGCCCAAATGGCTATACTTCAAGAAAAAGAAAAAGAAGCCATAGAATTGGAAAAAGCCCGAATGGCTCATGAATTGGAAATGGCCAGATTACAGGCGCAAAATCGAGAATCGACAATTCAAAATGCCGCCAATTCAAGTTCAATTAATGCCGAAGCTGTTAATGCTAGGCGAAAGTTTACGTTGCCAAAGCTGGAATTTAGGCAGTTTGGCGACGATGTCAAGGAATGGCTTCCGTTTTGGAGCCAATTTCAGCACATAGATAAGGATGCGGATATTGCCCTTGAAGATAAATTTCAGTATCTGATACAAGCTACTGTGATGGGTTCCAGAGCAAGAGAGATTGTAGAAAGTTTCCCGCCAACTGGGGCAAATTATACTAAAGCCATCGATAGTCTGAAATCGAGATTTGGAAACGAGGATCTTTTGGTGGAGATATACGTAAGGGAACTTCTCAAATTAATTATTAATGTTCAGGTGAATAGATCTTTTCCACTTACCTCCTTATATGATAAGCTGGAAACATATTTAAGAGCATTAGACACTCTCGGGGTTACTACAGACAAGTGTGCATCGATTCTCTACCCGATGGTAGAATCCTGTTTTCCGGAAGAATTTTTGAAGGCCTACCATCGGAGTAATTCTTTAACTCCAAAATTAGAAGCCAAAGAAAGGCTAAACAAACTGATGGTGTTTTTAAAGGCAGAAGTGGAGGGTGAAGCCCGAATTAATTTAGCTATGGATGGGTTTGGCCTGCTCAAAGTTGAAGATAACAAGGTAGCTAAGAAGAAAAAAGTTGAATATGAAAAGAATAAATCTCGAGCACCATCAACAGCCGCTGTTTTACACGCAGCTTCTTACGTAAAAGAACAAAGAAGAGGTTGCTTATTTTGTGAAGGCAAACATAATAGTTTCGAATGTTTTTCCGCCCAGAAAAAGCCTTTAGTTGAAAGGCAGGGAATTGTAAGAAGTAAAAAAGGGTGTTTTGCTTGTTTGGCTCCCGGTCACGTAGCTAAGTACTGCAGGAATTTTGTAAAATGCCTGGTTTGTGGTCGAAAACATGTGACACTCATGTGTGAAAACCTAGAACAAATGAGAAAATCAGCTTCGAAAGAGGGAGAAAAGACGCAGACGGAAACATCTGTAAATGAACTTAATATGGCGAATTTAAATCAGACGCCAGAAGTTTTCCTGCAAACTTTGGTTGCCAAACTTGTCGCCAATGGTAAAGAAATGAACGTTCGTCTGCTAATTGATACAGCATCGCAGAGATCCTACATCCTTAATACCGTTGCCCAGAAGATGATGTATACTCCTTTAGAAGAAATGAATGTGGCTCATTCCCTTTTTGGAGGTGTAACTACTGATGTTAGAAAACACAAGAAATATGAAATAAGAGTTACATCGCTGAAAGGAAAATTCTCTTGCAATTTGGAGGTATTGGGCCAAGATGTTATTTGCGAGAAGATATTACCTGTAAACAGAGGTCCATGGCTGAAGGAACTTAAGAGTTTAAAAATTTGTTTAAATGATGTTAGCCAGACTTATGAACAAGTACAAATACTCATAGGAGCAGACATGATAGGCAAGTTAATGACTGGACAGCAAAAGTTTTTGTCAAATGGCATGGTTGCAACCGAAACAAATCTTGGATGGACCTTAATGGGAAAAGTACCTCATCATAAGCCTGGTACCGAAAGTATCGCCATGTCGGTGATATCACTTTTCGTTAAAGAATCTGAGATGGCCGATCTATGGAGATTAGATTTAATAGGAATCAAAGATCCCATCGAGAAGAAATTGAAAAGGGAAAAAGATTTTGAAGCACAGGAACATTTTCTTAAGACGGTAAAGGTCAATGATCAAGGAAGGTACGAAGTCCGTTTACCATGGCAGGAAAACGATATTTTCTTACCCAATAACTTTAACTTGGCAAAGAGGAGATTAGAGCGGACCACAGTTCAATTGAAATCAAAAAATATTTATGATGTTTATGAAAAGGTCTTCAGAAGCTGGCTTGACGAAAAAATCATCGAAGAAGTACCCTCTAATGAAACAGACTTACCAGGAAATTACTTGCCACATAGAGCTGTAATAAAAGAAAGCAGTACCACCCCAATAAGGCCGGTATTCGATGCGTCTGCCCGTATGAAAGGACACCCTTCCCTTAACGACTGTTTACACAGCGGCCCTAACTTAATCGAACTTATTCCGGATGTCTTATTGCGTTTTAGAGAAAGAAGTATTGGTATTTCTTCAGATGTGAGAAGAGCGTTTTTACAATTAAGTGTCGCTAAAGAAGATAGGGACTTTTTAAGGTTCTTATGGTGGCAAAATGAGGAGGACAAAAAGTGTAAAATATTTCGACATGCAAGAGTTGTCTTCGGAGTAACGAGTAGTCCTTTTCTTTTGGCATCTGTCATCAGGTATCATATTCAAAATGACCAAGATAACGATGAAGATTTCAAGAAAAGGCTCTTGCAGAGTTTCTATGTCGACAATTCTTTAACCAGTGTAGATACTCCACTTGAAATGGAAGAATTTAAGCAAAAATCTATTGAATTGATGAAAAAAGGGAGTTTCGAGTTGAGAAGTTGGGAAAACTCATATTGCCAAGACTTGCCCACAGAATCAACTGTATTAGGTTTGAAGTGGAATAAAGTGGAAGACACCCTCAAGGTAAATATGAGTTGGTTAAAAGAAATCAATATGGAAAAAGTCACTAAACGATCTATTCTGTCTATCGCTCACCGCATTTTCGATCCTATTGGATTTACCACTCCAGTCATGCTGTGCCCAAAGTTAATACTACAAAAGGCATGGGTGATGGGTGTTGCTTGGGATGAAGAGATTAGAGAAGATCTGAAAAAAGAGTTTCTTCAGTGGTATGCAGAATTGAAAATATTGGAAGAAATTGAGATACCCAGGTGGATTCAAGTTAATTCGGAAAACCTAGAGAACTGTTCCTTACATACAAATTGGTCAGTTTTTGTTAGGAATCGTTCAGATGAAATAAGAAAATTGAGCGACTTCTCCTCCTGGCGCCATGTTGCAGGAAAATTGAACCCGGCAGACCTTCCTTCCAGAGGATGTTCTTCTAAAACATTGGAAGCTATGAAATGGTGGGAGGGTCCAGCCTGGTTGAAAGAACCTATCTCAACTTGGAATAGTACCACAGAGATTGATGTCCACAATGACGAGGAAGTTGTAAAAGAACGGTCAAAGTCTGGTGGTTTTCTGACCACTTGCAACCAATTGACAATAGAAGACGGGTCTCAATTGAATCCTAACTTCGACAGAGAAGAAATAATATCTGACCAACGGCAATATTTAACAGTAGCAACTTGCGACATTAATGTAGATCTTTCATGGATTTTCTCTTACTTTTCTAAATATTCAAAGATTCTACGAATGATAGCGTGGATGCTGAGGTTCACAAAAAATTCACAGATCAAGAAAGAAGAGAGAAAAATTGGGGAACTGAAAGTGTCTGAATTGCTGATAGCTGAGACAAGGTTAGCAAAACTAGTTCAGCAAATGGTTTTTGCCCCAGGAGACATTAACAGGCTCAAAACAATATCTGTGTTTAAAGATGAGGGAGGCCTACTACGCGTCAAAACCAAGTTGACAGAAAGGAAAGACGACGCTGATTTTATAGCTCCTATTCTACTACCTAGCAAACATGACCTTGTTGACTGCATAATTTTGGATTTGCATCTGAAAATGTGCCATGCTGGTTTAAATGTATTGATGTCTAAACTAAGAGAAAGGTTTTGGATAATCAAGAGCAAAAAAGCAATTAGAAAGGTACTGAACCGATGTATAAGATGCAAGAGACACGAAGCCAGACCAATCCAAACTGTTCCTGTGGTCTTACCAGAAAATAGAGTCAGAGATGCGTCTCCTTTTGAAATCAGTGGAATCGACCTATGTGGCCCCCTAATTCTTAATGACCAATCGAAAGCGTGGGTAGTCCTCTTCACATGTGCTGTGTACCGCGCCATCCATCTAGAACTGATACAGTCACTTTCCACACATGGTTTTTTCTTGGCTCTTCGAAGATTCATAGCCCGAAGGGGAAGACCAAAGGTCATCTATAGTGACAATGGAACAAACTTCGTGGGAGCCAACAACTTATTCAAATCTATAGATTGGAACGCTATCGAGATACAATCTTCGATAAATCGAATTCAGTGGTACTTCAGTCCTCCTGCTGCTCCATGGTGGGGAGGTTTTTGGGAAATCATGGTGAAGCTGATCAAGACCCTTTTGAGAAAAGTTTTAGGTAGATCTTCATTGAATTACGAAGAACTGCAAAGTGTTCTTATCGATTGTGAAAGTACTGTGAACTCAAGACCACTAACGTATGTTTCCGAAGACTCCAATGACCTGATTCCATTAACACCTGCGTTGTTCTTAGGTGAGTTAACAGAGATGGGTGTTCCAGACCTGGATAATATAGACAGAGTAAACCTAAAGAGAAGATTTCGTTATCAACAAAATCTAAGGGAAGCTTTAAGAAAGCGATTTAGGGTCGAATACCTCGGAAAATTAGTAATGCGCTCGTCCAAAATTAAAGGCAATCAACGAATAGCTGTGGGAGATATCGTCCTAATTGAAACCGAAGGTAAAAAGGTCATCTGGCCAATGGGAAGAATAACAGAAACCTACGTAGGAAAAGATGGGCACATAAGAGTAGCTCGCATTAAAACCACTACCGGAGAGATGGTTCGACCCGTTCAAAGAATTTTTCCTCTTGAGATATCTTGTCCGGTGGAGGCTGCTGAAACAAATGATATAGCGGAATCTCCTGAAGGAAACGTTTCAGTTACTGATTCCTCAACTCGAAGAGTCTTAACAAGGAGTGGCAGAACTGTAAAGATTCCGACTAGATTTTTTGACTGAATAGTCTCCTTCAGAACTCTTGTAACTTTAATTTTCATAACTCTAATTTGTTAGTAGTGCATATAGTAAGCTTGACTGATTGTTTTGATTAATATTTTGATGTTATAGTTAATCAAAAGGTGGGAGTGTTACGTCAAGCGTTCAGGCATCATAATTTTTGTTCTAGTTGCACTGTTTGATCTAGCTCCTCTTGTATGATCTAGTTGCCCTTTTGATTTATTTTGATAAGTTAACTTTCTAAAATTTTTATGACTGGCAACAGCATTTTTTATTCTTAAAAAAAGTTGTTTATTTTGTTTCTTTTAGAATTCGTTCTTTTCTTTGAAAAATGTTTCTTTTAACTTGTAATGTTGTTTAGCAGAATTCTTTGCCGGCTGTTTCCCTGTATATACGAAGAAAATAAATTAAATATTTTTAAATTGTTGTGAAAAGAATTTTTAGTTGTACAAAGTACTTCATATATATTAGGGTGACCGGAAAGTATAATTTTCGGCGCATTTGACATTTCTTATCAAGATTTTATTTTT
The DNA here is from genome assembly GCA_949128135.1 of Parasteatoda lunata. NCBI lineage: Eukaryota > Metazoa > Arthropoda > Arachnida > Araneae > Theridiidae > Parasteatoda > Parasteatoda lunata. The sequence goes on along the minus strand of OX421970.1, from coordinate 59,345,509 downwards.
AATGAATAATGTATTCACCCTTGTCAGCAACAACCTTTTAATGCCAAAAATTAAATGGTTATTAAGACTAAAGAATTTTTAATGCGTCGAAACGACATTACTTTTCGGCCCCCTACTATAAATATATATATATATATATATATATATATATATATATATATATATATATATATATATATATATATATATATATATATATATATAAAACCGTGTTTAACACTGGCTGTTGCCAGCCCGGAAGTATACTGTTGTACTCTTTGATTTCAATTTTTACTATTTTCAAGATATGTCTGAGCAGAGGCGTATCTATGGAAAGAAGCGCCTATGACAAATCTCGCACTGGCGCCCTTCCTAAAATATTTATAATCTCTTTTTTTTATGCGATACGAAATAAAAATATTGTTTGAAGTATTTAAGCCTTTTGGTACTATTGCAAAAAGAGCAGGGGATAGCGCATTCGCCTTCCAACAAGATGACCCGGGCTCGATTCCCAGCGATGATTGCTCGACACGATTTCCAAATAGTTCCTAAGAAATCAAATTTTAAATATCCGACTTTTTTGAAATTCTATTTCTCAGGAATCCTAACTCCATATTCGAACTACATGAATTTAGACCAACGTGTATAACAGGGAAAAAAAACTTTTTTTTTTAAAAAATAAACAAAATTAATTAGTTTTAGAAGTTGCTTTTTAGGAAGAAGAGAAATATAAATGATTGGAATATTTGAGGAAAAGAGTTTTTTTTTTGTATCTTTATGAAAATACATTATAAGAATGCGTATACTTCATTATTAAACAAGATCTAATTTTTCAATACATAAAATGCTTATTATTTTTTTTATATTCTTAAAATAAAGGTAATTATTTAATGAAAAATAATTATTGTAATTGTTACTTTATTGATTTTTTCTTCTTTTCAAGTTACTAAACTCTTGTACTGGTTGGCTTTAAACAACATATTATAGAATTAATTATTTTCTTACCATTTTACTTTGATTATAAGAAATAAATATATAAAGGACACTTTATGAACCCTTTTAAAAACAGTATAACCATTTTTTTCAAGTAATATAATATGTAGTGATATAAATATAATGTAAGTAATATGTATTGTAAAAGATTTATAAAATTTAAAAAAAAAGTAATTATTTAATCTAATATTTTTTTTTTGAAAAAAAAAGGAAGAAAATTGTAATCTGAAATAAGAGAAAAAATATAGGGGAAAGATTACAAAATTTTGTACCCGAGATGCTATGGAAGGGTGAACACAATTCTACTCCAGTTATCTCGTGGTAAGAATTTTAAATTTTACCAAAATTATCTAAAATTTGCAAGGTTAGGTTTTTAACTCTCTACCACTTAATAAAATATTTCGAAGAAATCTTAGCAGTTGACATCATTTCTAGAAAATATAACGAACGCATATAACGCTAACTAATAATTTAAGTATAATGTATTAGTTTAAATATTTAGGAAATTATTACTTACAATCAAAGAAAATCCTTGTAGTACACGTTGTTCACTTAAATCTATGAATCAACTATAAAAGCCCAGAAGCTGCATCAAAATATATTATAAAAATCTAAAGACTTTAAATATTTGATTTTCTTGACTTAAATTTTGAAACATTAACTAAAACGAGAATTTTTTGTATGAGCTATGAGCACCTAACTACTTATAACGCCTGCCCTTTATTTTTTAAAATAGTGGGGTGAATTCATCTTTAAATCGTTTCATTGGTTTAAATTATTTGTTGAGCGAGGCAGAGGAACCTCCTATTTTTATTATTTCACACTTTAGTGGAGATGATTCCCACCATGGGTTGCAAAAATCTCCTGTTGTGGAAGGATTCACGCTATTTTATAGAAGGGTGTGGAATTTTCAAGGGGTGAGCGATCATTTCAAAACAATAACAAAAATTTTATTTCAGTTCAATAGGCTTACAACTGCCTTCAATGGATTCTTAATACAATCTATCTTTTCTTTTTACATTATAAGACGCCATCTGGTGGCATTCCGCGACACTCCCCACCAAATTTAAGTAATTTAAATTTACAAAAAAGTAAACAGTTTACCAGACTTGACATTTCAGCTTCTCTGGAATGAAATCTTCTAAATAAAAAATAATCATTAATAAAAAAATACAATATTAGAAAGCATTACAAATATGTTAAAGTTCACACAAATTTTTTTTTTTCTTTTTAGTTATTAATTTCCATATTATATAAAAGCTGAATAGGCCTTCTAATAATTCCAGTTCGAGTTTTTATTGAACAAGAACGGACCTTGCCATCCCTTCCATGAAAAATTTCAGTTATTCTGCCCAATGACCACATATTTCTAGGATAAAGTTCCTCGTGAATTAACACTATGTCATTGGGTTTAAACTCTTTTACATTCGAGACCTTTTGACTCGTGTTAGCTGACCTTACATTTAACAAGTAGCCTTTTCGCCAGCATTTCCAAAAATGATTCAACAGATTCTGTTGATGTTTAAATTTTTTCACAATTGATTCTCTTGATCCCAATAGATCAACCTTAGAAATTCTGGTAGGAGGGAGGGATAGCAAGCGTTTACCTATTAAAAAATGAGCTGGAGTGAGTGGAGATGGTTCTGATGGGTCACTATATAAATAAGTGATGGGTCTGGAATTTATCATGGCTTCAATCTCGACAAACACTGTTTCGAGTTCGACGAGAGAGAGCGATGATCGGCCAACAATTTTTCTGAGCGTAATTTTGATAGTTTTTATCATCCTCTCCCAGAATCTTCCCCACCATGCTCCACGCTCAACAATAAATTTCCAGTGAATGTTGTAAGCAGAAAATAAGTTTTTAACAGAAGGATCAGAAATACATTTTCACAATTTTTGAAGTTCAATATCTGCTCGTTTGAATGATTTTCCATTGTCAGAATATATTGTTGAACATAATCCTCGACGAGATATAAATCGCCGAAAGGCTATTAAGAATGATTGAGTGTTTAGGGAATGTACAAGTTCTAAATGTACAGCGCGAGTGACAGCGCAAGTGAACAAAAGCAAATAATGCTTATTTTTGTTTTCGTTGGAGAAAAAGGGACCTGCATAGTCACATCCCGTTATAGCAAACGGTGGTGCTTCCAGAATGCGATCTGGAGGAAGTGGGGCCACATCTTGTTCTCCAGGACGAGCACTATATCTCTTGCAAATGATACATCTACCCAGTAGGGATTTGATTCGTTGTCTCCCTTTTATAATCCAAAATTTTTCCCGCACTTGAGTTAGTGTTGAGTCTACTCCCGAGTGCAAGACCTGTTCATGGGCATTGAGAATCACCAGTTCTGCATAACGACACTTGGACGGTAGTATACATGGATGTTTAGTGGATTCTAAACAGTCTGCAAATTGTATCCTGCCCTTTAATCGCAAGAGACCATCTTCATCGAGTTCTGGATACAATGAGTAAATATTAGATGTTTTGTCTATAGCTCTTTGATGAGACAAATCTGAAATTTCTTTATGAAAATAGTTCGTTTGAGTATTTCTTACCCAATATCTTTCAGCAGTCTTTAATTCAGGAGCAGTCAAAGGTCCATAATAATTTTCAGACGAAGGATTGGAATTATGGACAAATCTGTGCACCCATGCTGTTATACGATGGACTTTACTTAACTCGCTGAATTTATTCAAATGAAGTAATTGGTTAGAGTTCTGCAAAATTTCATCACCTGTAGCAGTTTGAAACACATTGAGATGTTTCCTCATCTCATTGTTTACCAGATTTTCCTCAACAGAAGTTAAGAGAGAAACGTAAGGTTTACGGGTTTCTAAATCCAGAGTACTGTCATCACTATCTGAAACAATATGTGGAGCTTGGGGCCAATTTTCTTCTTTTAGCATCCACTCAGGGCCTGACCACCATAAATCACTGGTAATCAGCTCTGATAACCTTTTTCTTCTGGTAATGATGTCGGCTGGATTTGTTTGACCAGGACAATGATGCCAAATTCCTGGGTCAGTCAAAGATTGAATTTCTCGCACTCTGTTGGCCACATAAGGCTTCCACCTTGAAGACGAATCCTTAATCCAAGAGAGTGCAATGCTTGAATCAGTCCAGCAATGATAGCTGATATTGACACGCAGATTTTGAAAAACGGGTTTGACATGAGATATCAATCTAGCACCTATCAAGGCAGCAGTTAGTTCGAGTCTGGGAATTGTCAATTTCTTCAGAGGTGCTAATCTACCTTTAGATAAAAGAAACTTTACATTGATGTCATTATTAGTGTCTGTAAACCGTAAATAGATTACGGCTCCATAGGCAATTTCACTACTGTCAGTAAAACAATGCATTTGGATGGATTTCATATCTTCGATCAAGGTTGAATCAAAATAAGATCTTGGGATTTCGAGACTGTTGACTAAAGGTAATTCTTCACACCAAATGTTCCATTGGCGAGTTATATCGACTGGTAGGTCCTCATCCCAGTGTATTCCCCTTTCCCAAAGTTCTTGGAAAAGCGTTTTCAATCTCATTGTGAAAGGTGATAAAAATCCAATAGGTTCAAAAATTCTTCCAGCAGATCTAATAAGTGTTCTTTTTGTTTTATCAGAGTTCTTTATAAATTGGATGAGATTAGTTACGTCAAATTTAAAGATATCCTGGTATCTATGCCAAATTAATCCCAGAACCTTTATTGTAGTTGTTTCATCATGATTCTGAATTTCCCTTGGATTAAATTCAATTTCGGAATTTTCCCACAATTTTTCAAGTTTCGGAGAATTGCTCTTCCATTTCCTGAGTTTCATGCCTGCTTCATCCATAATTAGCTTGATATCTTAAATGCCTCCTCTTCATTCATTCGAAGACCCTGATAAAAGATCATCTACGTACATAGCATCATTAAATATGTTACATGTTTCAGGGTATTTATGGCTATATTTTTCTACGTGCAACTTGATCACACCCGCTAAAAGGAAAGGACTTGAAGTAACACCAAACAAGACACGCTTCATGCGAAGAACTCTTGGTTGAATTTCAGATAAATTTTCTGGTAACTTGTCTACCCATAAAAATCGCACAGCATCTCGATTCTTCTCATTAAGTGAAATCATCAAAAATGCCTTTTCGATGTCGGCGATGAATGCTATGTAGTTGAGTCTAAACTTAAGAAGAAGATTTAATAAGTCAGGGTTTAAGTTTGGTCCAGAATGCAACAAATCATTTAATGATGGGGATTTCGGAGGATGTGACGAAGCGTCAAAAACAATTCTTAGTTTAGTTGTGTCTTTATCCTTTCAAATCACAGGATGATGGGGCAAGTAGTAGACAGGTTTCTCAGTTTTATCGCCGACAATTTCAACAATTCCTAATCTTAAATATTCTTCTATAACTTCATTATAATCTTTGTATAATTAAGGATCTTTAAAGCATCTACCAATCAAGGAATGTAATCTTTTTTCGGCATTAAAATAATTGTCATTCAAATTAACACTATCGTGTTTCCAAGGAAGCTTAACTTCATACCTGTTATCTTTAAAGTTTAAATTTGACTTTAAATTTTGATAGGCTTCATTATTCGAAATACTTTTATCAGAAATTTCATCTCTAATGCCGATCGATTCCAGTTCCCCAAAGGATTTTATATAATTTGATGTTGAATTTTCATCTTCTACGTCCTTAGAAATAATGGCATTCAAAACATTAACTGATGTTGATTCATTTATTAAGGGGGTTTGAGAAACTGGACCCTGAACAGCCCACCCCATTTGAGTTTCCATTAACATCAAAGAAGAACTTAAGCGTTTTGTTTTTCCAGTCACTATTTTCCAAAAGTAGTCTGACCCAATTAAAATATCTATTTTTTGTGGATGATCATCACACTCTGAAAGTTTAATGTTTAAAGAATTTATTTGCTTAATGAATTCTTTTCTAGGAGCTTCAATGAATGCACCACAGATTTCGGGTGATTCTAAAGCATCAATCATAACAAATTTATTTGTATCATCAACGTTGCACAATTTAAATCGAAATTTAAATCTAACATGAATTGAATCAGTGCTGCCAAATGTATTTAAATTAATAGTTTCTTTCCCAACTATGGGTAAATTTAATTTGTTGCAAACTTGTCTATGGATAAATGTTCTTTCACTGCCTGAATCTAATAAACACCGAACTGTAAGTTTTTCATCAGGGGTAACAATAACAGCTTTAAATGTTGACATAAGAATAGTTTTATCGTTTGTTTCATTTTTAAGAACAGGAATAACCGAGGTCACAACTGTATTTGTATCAATAACAGTCGTTTGGGAATTATTGTTTTCTGTAGAATCAATTTTATCACATAAACCCTTTCTATGTTCTTTACTATGGCAATTAGAACATTCTACATTTGCATGGCAATTTCGTTGTAAATGATATTTTTTATAACAAGAAAAACATCTTCCCTTTTGTTTTAACAAATTTTTCTTTTGCTTTAAATTATAGCACTTGCAGTTATCAGACACATGATTTCCTAATTTATCACAAAAAATACAAAATTTCTCACTTGTAGCATTCAAAATGGCAGTACCTTGTCTTTTATCTTTATTATCAAAGGAACGATTAAATTTATTCGACCTATGTTCTTGCAGTTTAAAATTTTTTTTTTATTTTGTTATTTTCGCACGGCGTTTCCGCCAAAAGGTATGCGCGCTCACGTGATTCAACTTCTGTTTTCAAAAATGTTTAAATCACTGACTTTATTTTTATCCGAACTGTGATTTCGAGTAAATAATAAAATAATATCATTCGGAAGAGCCTTGATCAAAATTGGAAACAAAAGTGTTCCATAACTATCTGGTTCAATACCAAGGCTTTTCAAAGAATTAATTTGTAAATCACAAACATCATAAATATTCCTCAGCGAATTCACATCTTTCGAATTACGACATGGCGCCATATGTAACAGCGTAGACACATGTCTGTCTATAATCAAATCCTTACGCCCGAACCTTTCTTCTAATATTTTAATTGCAGTCATAATTTTCATCTGTAGTCAATAAACCAGCGATCGCTTTTTCGCCATCTTTGGTCAAATACGATTTTAAATAACAAAGTTTTTCTACTTTCGACAAAGAGTTATTTTCATGAATGGAAATCTTAAATCTTGTCCAAAATTCAGGCCATTTAATTATATCACCATCAAATTCTTCAATTATTAAGTGTGGCAATTTAATGTTGTTGCATTTCGTTTCGTTATTAATGTTTATAGATGAGGCGTTATTAGATAGCAATTGCGTAGAGGTTAGTTTTGTTTTAGCTCTATTTAATTTATTCTTACACAATAATATGTTTTCTGTATAATTTTCGACGGAAGTTAATTCCTTTTCCAAATCTTCGGTTTTCGTTAAATCAAAAATTTTCGTATTCAATTCATTTAAGTCTTTTTCTTTTCCAGATAATAAATCAAAACAATCAATAATGTCCTCAACTTTTGAGTCTGTATTAACTAACATAGTTTCAATTTTATTTATGAGCTTAGTAACAGCAGTTCTGTTTATACTTCTAGCAGCAGTATATTTTTCCATTTTAAATCAATGTCAATTCAATATTTTTACTAACAAGTAAATCAAAATTTTTCGCTCACCTTTTCAATCAGTTTCTCGGGTTTCGGCACCCTTGTGGAATTTTCAAGGGGTGAGCGATCATTTCAAAACAATAACAAAAATTTATTATTATTAATACAATCTATCTTTTCTTTTTACATTATAAGACGCCATCTGGTGGCATTCCGCTTGAAATCTATTCAGCAGTTGCGGAAAACGTTTTTCAAAGAGATTTTAACCCCTGATAAAATTGAAGATTTACAAGCATTTCACTACAGAATAATTAGTCTAAGCTAGACTGAGACACCCCATGGTTTTCACATCTCTCTGTCCTTTGGTCATCACCATCTGGCCATCTGGTTTTTCTGCCTGAAGGGGTTCCATCCATTTCCTCCCTGGAAAATTGTTCTTTTAACTGGAGGTCTCACTTTCCTTAAGATAAGGAGAATTTTTTTTTTTTACATTTCTCACCAACTTTTGAACTTCCGAAGTTTCTTTCGTTCGCCTTTCATTTTTTTAGTCTGTTGTTGTTGTACTACTAATTTTTTCATATAGATAAATATTTTAAATTTAAAGATTCAGCTTATATTACTATAATTTAATTTTAAAATACAGCATTTTCAATTATACTTAAATAATATCAAATAATCAAAGTAGAAAAGCATTTTTTGCAAGTAAATTATTTTAAATTTAAATGAATGTCTAAGTAAACTATTTTAAATAAACGAAATCAATAAGTATTATTTTTAGGATTTGTTTTCTGTTCTTATTATAAAAATGGACGCGATTTTAAATAAATACGTTATGTATTGCCGAGGAAAAAGGCATTGACTTACATTATATATTTGCTACTCAAGAGCTATAACATCATACATAGTGCTACAATACACATTCAATACAATTCTACAACATACATTCTTAAAGCTAGTACATATTCTATACTTTTGTAATCTAAATTATGTTATTTAGTTAATTATTTTATTTTTATATATAACCATGGTTTTTTGTGGCTATTTTAGTGTTTTTTTCCCCCTTGTGCAATATTATAGTTTGACTCTGAGTTACAGTTTCAATAAAGTCTTATAGATAATGTCTTGTTTGTTAATAAGATTGGGAACTTTAATATTTATAACTCTTTCACGTGAATAACCCTTTTGAATGAACATTATTATTTTATCATCGTTTATACCTAGAAAAAAAAATTTTTTTTTCTCGTTTTCCTCAAAAAATTTTAAGTTAAGTTTGTGCTTTATTCTTCGCTTTTAGTAGAAAAAATGAAATTCATAATACACTAAAAAAAGAGAAAAAAAATTTAATTCCTTGTAATTTTCTATAATGAATAATGAGCTTACATTTTGTCTTTTCATTTTATCAGCGATAACTTAAATTTATTCTATTACAGCTTTAACGTATCGTGAAGCTACATTTTAGAAAGAAAAAAATGAAATTCCTTTTAATTTAAATATGGGAGCCGCGATGGCTCAGGGGATGGAGCGTTCGCCTTCCCATGAGGCGAACCGGGTTCGAATCCCAGTTGATACGTATTCCGCATCCGGCTTGCACTTACCACAGTGCTGACGTGAAATATTCTCAGTTGTAGACGGATCATGAGTTAGAGTCCCCTTGCCGTCAGGCTAACAGTGGGAGGTTCTCGTGGTCTTCCTCTCCAATTAACGCAAATGCGGGTTAGCTCCACCAAAAAGTCCTCCACGAAGGCAAATTTCTCCCATAACTCGATACAACAGTTCCCTTGTCTTCTGGATTGGGTTCAAAATTACAAGGCTTTGGAATTGGGTCGGCTGTCAACGACGGTTATAAAATTAAATATAGGGTTAAAAGTCTTTTTGTCAAAGTATTTTGATGGACATTAAATGTTAATTGTTTAGGAAATTCTCTGAAATTAAAAATATTTTATTGGAATGTATCGAAAAGTTAGTAAAGATAATAATAATTATAATTATTAAAAACTCTGCATTATTCTTTAAATTACGATATTATAATTAAAATTTGGTTTTTGCCGAAATCGTCGTAAATATAGTAGTAGAAAATAAAAAGCTACTTTTTGTTACTGATTTATTTTAGTATTTATCGTGAATGTATTTATGAACATTAAAATTTTTCATTTATTTCGAATCCTCTGTTGCTTAACTTGAAAGTATAATGAAAGAAAAAGTGTCTAGTGAATGAATGCAGAAACGTGTATGAATTGTTATCACACAGACGTCAAGTCGTTTAAAAAGAGTTGGTATGTGGAATGTTTTTTTTTTTTCTTATTTCCCCATTTTTTTTTTTTAATGTTGAATATAATATAACAACCTTAGGAGATTTCCCGCGCTTTTGGAGTTAAGCAAAAACGCTGGAAACCTTGGCCCTCCTATTATCCCTAACTGAGGTGGTCTATGAGTTTACAAACGAAGTTATGAAAAAAATGAAAAACATTGGAAGGTTAAAATTGTTTAACGCTCATCACCTACTTTGTTTTTATTATTAGCGGTTCCCTTTCATACTTCACTCCCTCATTTACAAAAAGAGTTCCTCAAAAGACCTGTATGTATTTTTTTTTTTTTAATTCTGCCATAACTTGAAGAAAAATTTTTTTGACAATTTTAATTAAAAAAAATAATTGTTGATGTTGATTGATTTTGCGCCTTTTTGAAATAATGCGCCCATGGCATTCGCCATACTTGCCATACCCTAGATACGACACTGTGTCTGAGATGTTGTACAATTTCTCTACGTAGTTATTTTTAATTAGTAATAAATTAAAACCTGTCCGGCGGCCATTAAATCACTCAAACCACCATAAGTATGAGTTCGGGACATTTCAGCATAGTACGTAGCAGAAGTATTAAAATTATTTTCATCTCTGACGTCAGATAAGATAGAAAACAAATGCTAAACGATCTCTTAAGAATATTTAACTAAATGAATTTAAGTACTTAGCGTATAACTAAATATTTAACATGTAACAACCTAAAAAAATGTGAAAAATCGATGGATTTTCAAACAACTTTTCAACCCTTTTTTAACTCCCTTTGGAGTCTAATATCGAAATATTCTTCCTTAGAGTTAAAAAAATAAAATTAAAATAAGTTATCAAGTTCAGGCGTTTAAATGAGTTTTATAACATATTCCAGCAAGATAATGCTACTCTTAAAAATTCGCATTTTGGAAAGATGAATTTTTCTATAAAACATCACTTCGGGTTTTAAAATTAATAATGTAGAAAAACAGGTTTTTATATAATTGAACATATTTGACTCTTTCATCTCCGCGGACGAGTTAACTCGTCTTCCAGAAATACTCACTGAGTGTTACTGTTGTGTTAGTGAGTATTGTTATTGATTGCCAGAGATTATATATTTTTTAAAGCAAAATAAACACTTTTAAAAGGAGTTTGCGTTTTTTTTAGCAAAGTGGGGTAACTCTGAGCGCAGAGGGTAGGACAAAGGCACGCTATTGTCGCAATAAAGTGTTAAGGTAAGTTAACAAAAGCCGTTAATGCAGAAAAGATGCAGATTGTAAATGTTAACAATTTATAATAAATTTGAATCATACAAATAATAAAAAGAAATATAATATAATTTAAAATCCAAATATAAAACTTTATTTTTTAAAACTCTTATGTTTTTCCTATTTCTTTGGGGTGCATTGTACTGTTTCCATTAATATTTAGCAAAAAATACAAATATTATGCAGGATGTAAAATTTTAAACGATAAAAAGCATAAAAACGCAAAATATCAAACTATCATATTTCAGATATTGTTGTAAACGTAAAAACTAAAAAAAATTTCAACATTTAAGTTAAATCTATGTTTTTGTAAGAAAATATTTCTGCAAGAATTTCAAATTTTTCCTTTTTATGTGAATTGATCTAGAGTTATAAATATTTATAATCGAGCCATTTGAAAAAGTCTTTTTTATTTTTTTATTTCAGCTACTCTGCTTTAGAGAAACCAAGTGAAAAGGCTTTTAATATTATTATTTTATTTTAAATATTTTATTTAAAAGAGCTATTTAGAATTCAATATTACTCTTCCAGAAAAATTATTTCGAAAACGAGCATTAAATAGTTCTCATGGCTTAAGTGATTTTCGAAAATTCTGTTATATTAAGAGAAATCATAGTTATAAAACAAAAATAAAATATGAAGCAAATAAAAAAAAAAACAAATAAAAAAAAACACCATTAAAGATGTAATTCTTCCCCATTTTCTTATCTTCTGCGTCTTCATTTTACCAGCCAATACTTTAGTTTTAATACTAAATAGAATTTTGGAAATTCTTAAAAAAGGTCTAAGAAATCTCTTTCATTTTAATATCCCTTTTTGTCTTAAAAACGATTTTCTTTACTTCTTCTCACGCATTTTATTCTCTCGTTTGATTTTTATTTGATTTTCAAGCTTAGTTTTGTGGATTTAATGAGGAATAGTTAATTTATTTATTTTTTCAACCGTCGTTTGCTGTTTCAGTTAAATTTTTGCATTACTTCTGACAAAAATACTGAAAAAAGAATAAATAAATCGTTTTAATTTAGAATTTTTTTGCAGAAAAGCAAAACTGCTTTTCTTGATAAGAATATTAAAAATTCTTCTTAAAGTTCTCATTAAAGTAATTTCCGTTTTGAAATAGTGCATTGAAAACAAAAGTAATTAACTTATTTAGAGTTTTTAAACGCAATTAGATTTCATTATGATTTCAACTAGCTTTAAATATTCATAGAAAAATTTAAATAAACGGCTGCTACTTTTTAATTAGTGTTGTTTACATAATTTTATTTCCAACTGAGTTAGAGATTCTTGTTCTCAAACTTCTCACATTTTTGATTACTTAAGAGGTAAAATATTTCTTTCTTTTAAGTTATTAAGTTGGAAGAGTGAGTTGAGAATTTGTTTAAATTTAAATAATTTATAATTGTTTGCTTTTTCAGTTTAATAAGTGCTTATTTACTTTAAACAATCATTTGAAAAAATGATTAGAAATTGCACGAAAAGTTAATACATTTTCAATTTTTTTCTGAGTTTTAATTTTAAAGCTTCGATTCAAGCTTCTATTTTTAATTAAAACCGCAATATTTATGAAAGAAAAATTTATCACACTATATCGTTTAAATATCGTAGTTCAGGCATAAAACGTGAACTTTTAAAGGTAAATACTAAGCGTTGTAAAGAATTGTTTATTCAAATTGAACTAGTTTTGAATTAAAATTTTTTTTAAAACTAACTCATTCGGTTAAGTGGAAACCTGAAAGCTATTTGGAAACTCTTTACATATTTCTTTGTGGACACTTTGAGGTTGTTATTAAATAACTTTCATACTCTTAATGTAGAAATGGAATTAGTATAAGTTCACTAATCTGCGTGGAGAAATTGTAATTTAAATGTACTAAAAACAGCGATCGTTATTTTAATTACAAAATATACAACATGTGTTTCAATTAAATGTGGGATATTTCAGCTGCGTATATTTCATTGAAGCGAAAAGTTTACTCTGCAACATTATCAGAGATAGGATGCTTAAAAGATAAATAAAGTATGCTTTGTTAAACCTATAGTTATTATTATATTTTTTTCACAGTTTTATTAACATTTGTCATTAAATGTAATTTGAATTCAGTGTTCATTATACAAACAATATATTCCACAAAGGCTGTTTTGAAGCTGAAGAAGCTAATAAATCTTTCCTTAGCGTCTTTATATTTATAATACTGGTAAAGTTGTAATATTAGTATAAGTATGCTAATATAGGGATAAGTTACAATATTCAACTTATCCCTATATTGCTCAATAAAGGGATAATTTGAATTAATTTTTCATCTAAGTTTTTTTGGAATTATAGCATTGCTGTAATTATTTTAAACAGAGTTTAAAATTAAAAAAAAAATAATATTTTTAAAAACCACGTTTTTGTAGTGGAGAATAATGATTAAAAAACAAAAATTTGAAAAACGAAAAACGTGGGGCGCATGAAATACATAACATTAACAGTATGTGTGCTCTTCAGAATATGTGTATGTATATCTCTAATTGTATCTGAATGTGGGTGTGTATGTGGAATATGTTTGTGTATATGCATGTATATGTGGATGTGTATGTGATTGTGCATGTGTATGAGTAAGAAAATGTGTATGTGTATATGTACTCTGTTATGTATTTCATGAAGCCCCACGTTATTAATTTTTCAAATTTTTGTTTTTTAATTATTATTCTCCATTACAAAAACGTGGTTTTTAAAAATATTATTTTTATTTTTATTTTTTTTTGTACTCCCTTCCAAAATCTCAATTTTTTCATTCACTGTACACAAAACTTTTTAACTGACATGTGACACTAATTTGAAATAAACGAACCGACGACAAAAGACAATCGCGAAAATATTAATTTTTCTTTAATTTAAATTTACTTTGTCTTTTTTCTCTTCATTTTCATTGTCATCCAATTCTGAACTATGTGCCAAATTTGAAGTCTGTAGCTAGTCGGGAAGTTAGTTTAAAATCGATTACAAAATTCCACCCGAACAGACATACACGAAGACAAGTTGATATAAACGTGGTAAAAAAAAGGAAGAACGGAAAAAACTAAAATAATCTAATTAAATTTATTCATTTGATTAAAGGAAATATTTATTATCCGAATTCAACTTTTGATTGATTCTAGTTAAACCTCACCTATGGAAGAAATTTCACATTTCATCGTTACTAATTAAGGGGTAAACATGGATAATTTAAAATCTCTTAAAGTTACGATATTTAAGTTTATTATGTTTTTTTTTTAAAAATTAGTTCAGTCTTATACATGTAGAATCTCATGGTTAATATTTGGACAGTGGACATTGAAAATTTAACATCTTTTGCAATTTTAATAGTGAAGCCTTATCTGATGAAATACCAACCAGCATAAAACATTCAAGTCTTTCGAAAATTAAGAGCTAAAAGCGATTTCAAAACATATGATAAAATAAAGCTTATTTTAAAGAAATGCAGTTCTAAGTTTCGATGTTTATTTGGCACCTCAAGATTGTAAAATCTGTAAATCACAATAAATATTAGATTGATAAGACTCATTATAGATAAAATCAGTCAAAAGTGAAGATATGCAAAAAAAATAAAAAATTATTTAGGAATATTATAGGTTATAAATGAGCAAAATCATATACAGCATCGTTATAATGTTAAATTTTAAACAGGAATTTTATAATTTTATAGAGTGGTGTGTTCTTTATAAAAATAAGTTTCTTCTACCGGCAAAAACTTTTATTATTATTACTATGAAGGAACGCTCGTTTGAAACACTTAACCTAGCAGGCATTATACGGCTTTACTTCGAAGACGCTTTTATTTTTAGTTTATCATACAAAAGTTTTTCTTTATACGGCTAACAGAAGCCTCTTTGAAATCACTTGAGAAGAAAAATGTAATAAAGATATCTCTATAAAGATGGAATTTTTTTTATATAGAATAGTTTAACATATAAACTTAAAATATATTCACTATCAAGAAAGGCTACAGTGACAGCAACCAGAAAAAGATCTTGTAAGATACATAATTCATCAAAAGTCAAAGCTTCGTGAGAAAAGATAAAAATTCATTTCTCAAGTGGGTAAACTTATAGTTTTTGAAAACAATAAACAGCATCAATTTTCTCTTTAAAAAGTTAAGAGCCCTTAACTTTTGAAAGCCAATTTCTATCTTCTTTTAGTTTCAATTTACAAAGAATTATTGGGCATTTCTCTTTGTTTTATTTAATCGGTTTGGAGACATACAATTCTATATGAAAGTTTCATATAGCAATAAGTAAGAGTAAAGTTTACAATTTCTTGTATCAAAATTTAATTTTCGAGAAGTTTCAGCCGACGAACTATTTTTATTTTCCTTTAAAAGTGTATTAAATAAATCGTGGAAAAGTTTGATTTTATTGGGTTTTTTTTGTTCGTGATAACCAAGTATCATTTTACTGTGTATACATATTATTCCTACTATTGTATTGAAATCGTGATTCTAAATTTCTTAAACACAGCACAAAGAATAATTAAACTAAAGTTAAAAAGCTTACTAGTATAATTTTGTTATTTTCATGTATTTATTTATTTGTCAAATATTTGTTAGTCGGTTTTAGAGCAATATTAGGTTTTCCGTCAAAGTAAATTTACATCAATATTTTAGAAAATAAACTATATTATTGTTTCTTTATTGTCAATGTCAAGACTTATTTGATGTATTCATGCTGTTCTTTGCAATATTTTAGAAAAGCAAATAAGTTTATATATTGAATTTTTATTAACCTTAAGCTTTTAGAAATTATCGTATAAAATTATCAATTTGAAATTAAGTACCTTTTTTGTCTTCTATTCTATAATTTCAAAACAAATTACTTTTAAAAATTAAGCTAATTTAGTTGAATTACTTTTTATCTGAACGTTGCTTATTATAATTAATATTATTAGGTTAAATATTATTACAGCAAGTTACAATGGCTCAAAGTCATTTCAATTATCATATTCAATACCAATAAACTGCATTATTGAAAAATTACTATGCATTGTGTTTTAATGCATACAGATACATTTTAGAGTGTGGAGTGCAGTGATTTTAATAGTTTGGAATTTTTTCTGTGATCTTTTAAGGTATACTTTCCACGTTTTAATGTATACTTTCATTTTTTTTTCAATGAAACATCCCAAATAATTTTTTTTTTAATTTGTGACAAAAATATGTTTTAGAAAATTTTTTAAACAGCATTAAGTTTGAAATTAATAAGTTGTTTTTTTTTTAAAAAAATTTTGTGTTAATTTTTATGATTTTTCAACATTGTGATATAAGGAAGGATCATTCTTAAGAAATCTACTACATATTAGTTAAAAATAATATTTCAAATAACTACTCAATTATAATTTCTTGAAAGAAGAAACATTCGAAATTAAAAACGTTCGGTGTTCCTAATAGAATAATCAAATTACTTGAAGGAAATAGTATAGAAATCAATAGATGGTGTGAAACTATATATTACAATTTTCTTAGATTCAAAATATAGAGCAGAATATCTATTAAATTTAGTGTAATTTTATTCCTTAAAAATGCTTTGATTTCAATCAGTTATAAATTCAAACGTGTGATCTCAAATTATATTTTCTGTTTCATGTACATTAAGCTTAACTTTTGAAAGCAATCAAATGAAAGGAAACTATTTCTAAAATTAATAACCAATTCAGAATGTACTTTGTTTTAATTAATTCGAATCAAAGTGGGAAATAAGTGAAGTTAAAGATTTTCGTTAAATAAATAAATTTTAAATTATTAGAGATGAAAGGTAAGACGATAAAAATTCATCAGAATGCATAGTGAAACAAAAATTGAAAAAAAAAAAAAAAAATTGGGATATTATAACTTACATCAGATAGGGCTTATCGATTGCATGCTTTTCTGATATAAGGAAGATGAAAATTTTATAGACGAAAGAATAATTGACTATAATGATATTCCAAACATAACTTTTTGATGCAATTTCATAAGAAATATTGATTATAAAAGCGAAAAAATTATGAAGTATAGGTATGTGATAGGAATTTTATTTTGGTTTGTTGTTACTTCAGAATCTCTTTTTGAGATCTAATTGTGCACTTTTTTTCTGATTGCGTCAATATTTCTTTAGAAATCAATATCTGGACTCAAATTTTCGTTTTATTCTACAAAAATTTAATTAGAATAGGAATTTATCAATTTGATTGGTTATGGATAATCAAGAATATAAGTTAGACTTAAAATTAAAAAAAATCGATTTAAGCTTAATTTATAATCATTATATTATACAAATGTGTTGTGACCTTTATATGATGTAATGTTGAACCATAGTACCCCGAAATTAAGTGTATACAAAGTTACATTGTCAGATAAAGTTCACTATTTTTTATATTAATGCGGACTTCGCATCAACACTTGGCAGTCAATTACTGTGCCAATTATTTCAGCAGTGTACTATTTTTGAATAATAATTTTAATTATTATTAAAAACTAATTAATTAACGACTTTTTTGGGTTTCACGTTTGGTGGGGTATTTATTGATAGGACCGATTCATTTATAGGTGAATCCCCTTTTTTCTTAAAATAGCGATAAAAATTTCATTCTTGCTATTTCATACTTTTAGATTTAAAGTAGAAAGATGTGGCACTCGGCTTTATTCTCATTAGATTAATTAATCATTCTCATTAGATAATAAGATAAAATTATGAGATTAATAAGATAATGAGATAAATGAAGAAATAATGATATTAATGAAATAATGAGATTAATAAAAATTCACCTAATGAGATTTAATTACAAATTTTCGCCCTCCACTGTAAAAATTACTTCTGCATGTCGAGTAATTATATTATGCAAGTTTGTTGCAAAATAAAGGTGTCGAATTGAGCCTATACTATGTCATGAAATTAATATCACATAATATCTATCCGATTTGATGGACCAATTTTCTGAAAGTTTTTTGTCCTATTGTACTGAGTTGTAAAATATATAAAAAGTAAATTTACCAGCTCGTCATTGATGTACCACCTCAACTCTGGTGCGGGTTTTGATTTTCCAGAATTGCATAAAATAGAAACATTATCACCTAGCTCATAATCAGATTTTTCCTCCATCAGCACAGGTCCATCGGATGGTGGAACTGTGAGAAAAAAAGTTTTTTTTTTTCTTGTAATTTAAATGTAATATTCTAAGTTGTCGAAATTCTATATTCTTAGTAAAATAAGTAGTAAAATCTCTAGAAGGTTATTAGTATTTGTGATAATTCTTTTCATGTATAAAGGCAGTTATTTCTTACAGCAGTTTATTTCTATCTGATAGTTTTTATTCTAGTTGGTCTTTAAATAAAATACTGCCTGAAAGATAATCAAATTTAATGTTAACAGTGTAATTAAATTTATTTATCGTACCAGATTTAATGTAATAATTTGTGGCAAAAATAAAGTTAAATCTAATTATTAATGTAGATAACACGAATGAAACTTTTTACGATATTTTCTTTATGAGTTCTCATCTTTAATATTAACATAGCCAAATAAAATCGAAGAATTATTGATTCTAGAAATATAATTATTTAATTTTTTATTATTATATAATGAATTTAATGAAATGGAATTAAGTTCTTAAGTTGCAATTGAGATATTTTATAAACCTATGAAAATCTGTTTCGAAATATTGGACAAATATTGATCTGATTGAAGAAAACTCATAATATGTTCCATATAAGACTGAATTACTTTTCCAATTAAAATTTTTTACATTGGAATATGTACGGAATAAATAAACGAATCCAATGAAATCCTGAAGATTGATAATGATTATAAAAAGAGCATGCATTATAAAAAGTGCATGCAAAAATGTGTAAATTGAAATTTAGATTGATATATCGTATATCTTAGTTTACAGCATTTCCAGGTACTTAAAATACAAACTTACCAACTACTTCTAAATGTTTTGTTGTTTGAACACATCTAAAAAATGGTTTGTCAGTAGACACTTGGCAGGTATAATTTCCGTAACTCTCAAGACTTAAGTTTCTAAGAAAAACAGTGCTTTCATCAGATTTGGACATCTGTAAAATTATAAAACTTATTAAAATCTTACATTAACGTATTTTCGTTAAGTCTCATATTTTATAATTTTTGTTCAATTTTTCTTTAATGATGGACAAAATTTAAATTACAAATTTTCTACCTTTAGTTTTTCCTTTTTTTATTATCTTTATATAATATGTATGTTAAATGTATTATATGTATGTATTATATAAATGTATGTGTTTATATGTATGTACGTTATACAAAGCAGTAATTATGAACTGATCCAGAATAAATTTAGTGTAAATACGTTCGAAGACACGGCGAGTCTAATTGTTTATACTGTAAAAAATTCCAGATCAAAAGTATCAGCACTCAGAGTGCTGTTACTTTTTACCGTGAAATCCATTTTTACCGGGACATGCTACGGAACGAAAGATATGATATAACGTAACTTTCACAGTAATATTTTACTTAAATTCACTGAGTAAGTCTAATTAAATAAATATTACTGTGAAAATTACGGAATAATATTTTACGTTAGAAAACAGATCCTAAGGTAAAATAAATTTTACGGATGATGCACCCAAACTGCCGGTGGTTTAGATCGGAATTTGATCAGAAATTTTTTGCAGTGCATTTTTAAACTCTCTTTAACCAGCAGTACTCTCGCAAAATCCCAAAGAGAGACTTTTTCATAGGATTTGATAAATATTTTATAATATGAAAGTTTTGTCAGCTTGCAGCTCAATCAAAAATTAGTGTTGTCGCACGTTCAATTATTAAATTCCTTTTGTAATTTAACTATTAGTTTTATTACACATATAATTCAGAGAAATGTACAAACTTAAAGTGCCTTTCCAAAGTTTACCCTCTCAAAAATACTAACTGTATTGTTCTATTGCTTTCAGTTTTGAAAAAGTTCTAGAAGCTATAAAGTGCTGTTATTTTTTTCACTATAATAAATCAAAGCCATTATTTACTGTTTTTTTTAAATATAGTGTGTAGGCCTATTACGAAAAAAAAGAGCATAAAGAATACGAAAATTAAAATTTTTACTTAAAATTAAAGGGTCGAGTTAAACAGCTTTAACACAAAATAATAATAGAAAACACTTGGAATTTGAAGAATTTATTATTTAAAAAAATTTTCCCTATGGGGCGATCTTAGTATAATTACTTGATGTTGGTATAATTACTGCGGTAAGTTGCAGCATAACGATTCAATAGACTCAATAGAATCAGCATGCTAATAACTACTAATCTTTTATTTAAAATAAAATATATTACATCTTTTTTATTTACTAGGTACAAATGTTCCAAACAGTGAGCGGTTCTTCCCTACAAAGCATTTAAAATGCCTTAACATCTTTTTTTGCTTGTAGATAATTTTTTGAAACTATGTTACCAAAATTTTTTTTTTTTTTAAATTTACCATTTAAGAAATTTTTTTAAACGGTATCACAGTGAAATTATAATTAAAAAAGAAAAAAAAACGCATAACTCACAAAATCCTAACAATATCAAGCAAAAACTGAAAAAAGCCTAATTTTTTCCCATGTAACAGAAAATGTTGTAATTACATTTTAAATGCATTGAATGACTAGCACAAAAAACTACGTAGTCTCAGAAATCAAAAATGTAATTTTGAAGAGTTTTTATTTTTGCAGACAATAGAACATTTCTGAGGTGATCTTTTTTAAAGGATTCGTAATATTATCTTTAAAATATTTCTGAAGTATTTCAGAAGTGTCACAATTACATCAGAAATATTTTAATTGTGGTTTTTAAATAGAGTATACATTTTTACACGTTTAAGATGTAAATAAATAAAAAAAATTCTGATACTTTTTTTTAAACGCTTTGTAACTAAACTGTGTTTATGTAATTTAACTTATTTAAAAATAAAATTTAAACTATTGTAATGTTTGTTATATTTCCTTCAAAGTCTGTACTATTTCTTTCCTTGAATATTTTTTAAATCTTTTTTTTCAATTGATAAGCTCATTTTCTGGATTTTTGAAACATTTCAAAATAATATGTTATAATATTGTTCATGAATTTAAATTTTCCATCTAAATATTATTTGATCTGAAGCATATCGTATTTTCCCTTACAATATATAATTGATTTCTATTCTACCAATGTAAAATTTTTTTTTTATACTTTCCTTTTCTGTTTTTTGCGTTTCCATATAGGAATTACACATGAGAAATAAAAATAGGATTGAAAACGTTCACCCAATGGGACCATGAAAGAGAGCTTACTTATTGAGCATCGAATTGAAAAAAAAAAGAAGAAATAAACGGATAGAAAATGGTATCAAGAGCGGAAATACTCTGACATATCCTTAGAATCGTAAAAGAACATTTCTTTCTAAGAAGCAGTTGCGATTCGAAATGTATCAGCGAAATATTCTTACTCGTTCTACCCTTTCAAAGTATACTAAGTGAAAAGAAAATTCCATTTTGCGAAATTGGAAAAATCTCGAAATCTAACCACAAAAAAGTTCGCTAATAGCAATAAAAAACTTTATAACAAACGAACGCTTCAAGCGAAGTAGTGGAAATAATCTTAGAAGTGACTTTTTGGAAAATTCTTTTTTTAAACAGTGGAATTCAGAAATTTGTTTTTAACTGAATTGAAGCATATTTATTTAGTTGAGGCGTTCACATATTTAAAATATAAGTCATTAACATATACGTTTGGTACAATTTTTATGAAAAAAAGTGGTTTGTGAAGTAAAACTCCATTATGCGATTTGTGACGGACTACTTAGTATGACGAAAACTCAATTTTCGTTAAAAAAAAAAATAGATCAGTAGCCGTATGTGAAATTGTGCTCTTTCATGTAAAAATAAAATACACTCGTTACATATTTTAAAAAATATACTCAGTGAATATAAAATAAATTTTATTAATATTTAAGTAAAAAAGTTGAAATAGTTTACTAATAAACCTTTTTTGGAAGGTTTTTTCACGATCAAAAGTTTTATAATTTTATTAGCAAAGTGAAAACTCGAATTATTGTACCAACTTCATCCTTTATTTTTACATTTGTTTACATGATAATTTGATGGAATTGGATCAAGTTTGCAACAAATATAAACAATATTATAATTTAACAATTTAGAAAAACTTTATATAATGTATAAAGTCTAAAAATCTCGGATTCTTGAACAATTCTTTAGTTATTTTCAACGAGTTTTTATCTCTTTAATTAATCTAAATATGAAATCCTATTGCTCTATTTATCTCTGCTAAACTTCTTCATTCTTGTAATGATGTTATATGCTAAACTTGAATTCAGATTAAAGATTAGAGTCTTCAACATCACTATGTTAGTCACCAAGTTAATAACGATTTAAATATTCTTATAAAACTTTAAAGTATCCGAATACCCTTTTACGCCAATAATGACTAAATCAACTAATTTGAGATTCTTGATATTTCACTTATTTTCAAATGTAATATCTTTATATCTGCACGGATAAAAATAAATTCCGGTAAAATTATCGTACTGCATGGCAATGGCATTTCTCTGATATTAAAAAAATGTAAAGTATTTAAATCGTTCATTTTGTAATTCTTTGTTCATAACGTAACGGTTATACTGGAAACTCTAGTTTTCAAAATTATTGTTCTTATTACCCCACATTTAGTAAAAAATACAAAACTGAAAAGTAAATTTAACCGAATAAATGGTTTTAATCGGTTTAAAGTATCATGTTAAGATTATCAAATTTTGTAACGTTAATTGTACTAAAATTATTACCAATGTGCGCCGGTAAAAATTATCAATGTTTTCGATATTCCCAACAGCCAGAAATATGACGAATTTTACCATATTCTTCTAGTTTTGCACATACTTTTTTTTTTTTTCAGAGTGTCAGTCCTGTTAACTGACAATAATGTTAACTGACAATAATGTTAACTGTTCTTGTTAACTGACAAAATTCAGAAAAATATTCTCTACATGACTAGGGAATATGTTGGGTACTATTATTCAATTATTTGCTGTCAAACTATTATTTTATAATTCACAGACAAATTAAAGTTTTTGTAATATAGATGCATTATTATATTAGTCATTAATTACTTAAAAATCATTATCGTCTAAGCTGTTTCTTCCTTAAGTTATTCAAAAACACTAAATTAAACAAATCTGAAATATAATAATTCTCTAAATGTAGCAAAGTGTGCAAAAAAAGAAAAAGAAAAAAAAAAAGAGGAGGAAAAGATATTACTCTGAATGGATTTTCAAGTATTATGTGCCAATCTTTATGGTTCAAGAAATTGACCTCAAATATGCTAATTAGTTAATACGGACAATATTTCAAATCATGAAATCAGACATAACACGTGATTGCTTGAATAAAAATATTATTTTTTCAAATAATCTGGATTTTTGATCACATACAATAAAATATAGGAGTAACCACAATCTGGAAAATATAGTCCCAGTAGTTCAATCAGGAAAGTATTCAAATTTTGGGTCCTTTAAAGTTATTTAAATTTTTAGCTGTTCTGCCATATTGCAGAAAGTTTTTAAGAGAATCGAACAAGTTCTGCACATAGTATTAAAATTCATTTATTCAATGATAGTTTACTGTTCAAAATCATTTTTAATAAATTTTCCTTATTTCTCAATAATGGTAAAAAAAAAATTCTGTTTTGAGGCATAAAATTTTTTAAATGCTGAAACATACTATCAAACAAAAATCTTTTAGAGTAAATATTTAGATGTGCTTATAAGATATTTTAAAAACGAATAAATTTTTTGAAACACCATGTAAGAACTTTTTTTATATTTTTTTTATAAGAAAATAATAATACTCTCTGCACGTTAAGAGATTGCAGAAAAAAAGATAGTAGTAATTGTAGATTAATAAAGTCTTTTTAAAAATATGTTATAGATTTTATATTTTTAAAAGAAATTGGAGTACTACACATTCCAAACCTTTCGCTAAACTCGTATCTCTACATTCGTCTTCCGTGCACTAGTACGCTTGTGGCAGGGAAGGAGTATTTTGCGAAGAAAAGGGTATTTTGTTGGTTTCTTCCTCATAACTGAAAAGATACTTTTAGAGATATGATTTTAGCAGAGAAGCGCTAAGTCATTCGGGAACTAAAGACAAAATTTCGTACATTATTTTATAATTATAAAAACACACAGAAATCTATTATTTAAAAATATGAATAATTTGTAATAAATGATTTTGAAAAAAAAAAATTAAAAATGTTTCGGGATTACCGTTAAAAAGACAGTAGCAATTGTACTTGTACTTAATTAAATTCGTTTAGAAAATCTGTAGGGGATTTCATATTTTTTAAATAGCTTGAAGTATTATTTAAATTACCACAGCCAAAACATTTCTCTCAAATCGCATTTCTGCATGCGTCTTCTCTGCGATAGTACACCTTAAGCAGGGAAGGGGCATTTTTTAGAAAAAAGTATTTCGTTTGTTTCCTTGCAAATAAAGCTTTACTGAAAAAAAAGATACATTTATAAATATGATTTGAGGCGAAAAATGCTTAGTCATTTGGGAGCCAAAGGTACAATTTTGAATATTACTTAATATTTATAATAACGTACAGTAATTTGTTTTTTAAAAATATTAATTTTTTTAAATAATAAGTTTGTAATAAATGAAAAAGCCTTCACAAACCTTAATTTGAAACCTTAATGAAGCAAATTTTAAGAAATTTGAAATCTAATATCAAATTATACTTTATTTTCAGTTTGAATAAATCAATGTTTTCATCATTACAATATTATTATACCTCATTATTATAATTTTCCAAATTATTAAGATGTAAATATTATTATTACAATACATCATTATTATTGTGTTCATTAATATAATTTCACACACTTATGAAGATTTAATTATTATTGTTTTTCTTAATACATTCTAAAAATTTTGCTTAAGAAAAAAAATATTTTTTTACTATTTCACATTTTCAGTTTTGCATTCACTTAGTGAGTAAAGTTTAGTTCTAGTTAAATTTTACAGTTTTATTGCTTTTAACAAATTATACATTTTAATAAAATAATAAAAAATTAAATTATTTTATAAATTAAAATGTTAATTTATATATGTATCATTTTAGTAACGCATTGTATATATTTCAATAATTCTAATAACGCATTGTATATATTTCAATAATTGATGCTCAAACGTTAAAAACGCACGCAGTATCTGCGTTTTTAACGCTTTGAGCATCAAATGTCAAAATGTATAGCTGTAAAAAAATAAAATTCTTATCATGAAATTTTAACCTTTATTTAAATTATGAAGCAAGATTATTGATTTTTATACAATTTCTTAAAGAAAAATTTATTAAATCAACGTTTAAACAAAACCATAAATTTAATTCTGAGGATTTTAGTTTAATTAAAACTTGCTACACTACAAAATCTAAAACCACAAATTCGACAAATATTTCAAAATTTCACTTAGCATCATATCCTATTAAAACTTGAAAATGAATTCATCTGGTTTCATATAATTTATTAAAGTTTAATTTAATCTAAACGAAAATGACTCAATAAATTTTAAAAGTTAAAAAAGTATTTCGAATTAATAATTTTTCTTTCTGTTATTAAAAACTAGAAAATTAATGAATTTAGTCATAATCGAAAATGCAAATACGAATGTTTTGTAATGAAGTTAATTAAACTATTTTGAAATAGTTATAAACAGTTCTCATTTTCAAAAATTATGTTAAGTTAATCAGTAAATAAAAAATAACTTTATTATAAGATAGAAAAATATATATTTCGGATAAGCAATTTAAAAATTTAATCGTTAACCTCGACAAGCTATGCAACTCAGAGGATTGTTATGTCAAGATGATTAATGAAGCAATTCCCAAAGACAGAAACTTTTTAATTGAACCAGTTTTTTAATCCCAAAAGTGTGAGAGGGGTACATTTACTAGAGATAAAAATAAAGAATTATAGTATAAATGAATGTATAATAATGAAAGTGAATAAGAAAAAAAGGTAAAGAAATATTGTTACAATATATCATAAAAATTAAATTATCTAAGTTTGTTAAAACAAGTGAAAATGTGAAATAAGTTATAAAGGATTCTTTTGCGATTGTTTTGTCCTGCCAGGTATCAATAATTAAAAGATTCTATTTCAAATTTGGTTACAGTCGAAATCAATTAACAGCAAAATTTAAAATTTTTGTGAAGGAAAAAATTAAGTTTAAAAGTTTTAAATTTTGCTCTTAGAGGGCGTTTTATCTATCTTTTTGTAATAGTAGTAAAAGTTTAAACGGCGTGCTCTAATGATAGGAATATTGGCATATATCTGAAACTGCAACATGGTATATGTCACACTCGTGAAAAGCAGATGCGTGGAAATGTGGAGGATGTGGGCTATCTCTTTCAGAGCAAGTAAAATTGTTTGGTTGTTATGACTTACATATTTTTCGAATACTCCCTATGCAAAAATTTGTATGCAACTCGAAAATTTAAGGCTGTCTTATGGATAATTCAAGACTTTTTTTTGTCAAGGAAAATAAAAAAGCACCAATTTAAGGATTTTGGTTTGGTAATTCCAGGCACATATCCACTGTTAACCACTTCTCTTTCAAATTTTTTTGAAAAAAAAGGGAAAAAAATCAACAATTTTTTTAAAAATTTTATTAATAAATACAAGGATCTGAAACAAAACATAATACATAAGTTTTATGTTGAAATGTTAATTTTTTTACGTGTAAAAAAACATAACCATCAGTTTACTATCCCGAGTAATCTCGGGCGAATGAAAAAAGTTAAATATTAGTCTTTGTATGATAGTTTTTAAAACAAGGGATAACACAAAGCGATTATTTCCTAAATGCCAGTGAAGTGATACGCCATTTTTTAAACTCTTTTTTCTATGTAAATCTCCAACCATTGTAGATATAATCAGACAAAACTCAAGTACAGTTTCACAATCCAACAGTCAAACTCCAAAAAAAAACTTGGCCAACTTCCAATCATAGCAGATTATTATTATTATTATTTTGTTGCTTCCGGCCGAGTAAAAACGCGAGGAAACAAAACATACTGAAAAACTCTGCTACGCCCGAGTTTTCTCGGGATAATAAATATTTGCAATATACATACCCGAGTTAACTCGGAATAATCTGGGAAGTGGTTAAGAATACCAGATGCGATAAAAAATACTTTTATCGTTGCTTTTTACAGAAAAATCCATTTTTACAGGAACATATTACGAAACAAGAAATCAAATCTAATATACCGTATTTTTACAGTAATAATTACCGTAAAATCTCTGAATCACTAATGAATATTACAGTAAAAACTACGGTGTAATATTTTACGGTAAAAATGGATTTTAATATTAATGTATTTCACAGATAATGCACTCACAGTGCCGGTACTTTATACCGTAATTTGATCTGGAATTTTTTACGTGTATACAGCAATTGTCCAAAGCTAAAAACCGGTAAGGAGGTGACCGCTGGCACACTTACCATCGAATGAGCCATTAATAAACTTCAAAGGCTTAAAAATATGCATCGTTTTGAATTTGGAAGACAATTATAAAGAAAAAAATTACTATGGGTGATTTTCATCAACGGTTACGAGTGGAGAACGTTGCAGTGTAACATGAACAATTTTGAAACTTTTGGTTTGACATAACTTTGAGTTTTTGATTCCAAGTCGAGAATTCTACAGTTTTAATCAAATTCTCAAGGATGTATTATTCTCCCCTTTATATATTTTTTAAATAAAATTAAAGATAAACAATTTAGAATTAAAAATTAGAATACTTACATCAACTTCAATTCCAGATTGGGAAAGAGTTTTGAGAGGGGGGTCGGCAGCTGGAACGTATCTGTAAAATTCTCCCATATTCTTATACCATTTAACTGCATACAGAGTTTCGTTGCCCAACTCAAAGACACATTTCAAAAGTACGCTATCACCAATTAGAACTGGTGTGGGAACATGCAACATGTTGATCTTAAGAGGTATGTGAGGTTTAAAATCTACTAATAAATAGAAAAATAATTAATACAAGAAATTTTTTTATTATAACAATATTTTTATTTATTTTTACAATCAATTTATAAATACTGTAGATTCCTAGTATTTCAGAATCAAAAGGAAAGGTGAACAAGATAGAAAAATCCAAAGTTCGTCTTAACAAAAAAAAATGCATATATTGATAAAATACCAATAATTATAAAACTGAATAGTGCCAAGATATTTAATAAGAACTAAACTTACTATAAAAGTACTCTTAATGTTAATGATGATATACAAAATGGGTAATATTGTAATAAATTATTTACAGTATTTATAAACTCATTGTACGCATGTACATTGTGCACACGGTATTTGCAAGCACATTATTTTATACCACTTAAATAAGGCATGGGAAAAGATTTAAAAAGGTTTTTGAAACAGTTAAATTTATTAATTTTCATCTGGATGAGACATCGTAGTTATTCAGGAGTGGCCTCAAGTACAAGAAAGTATAGTATGAAAAACAAAATATCCAAAATCGCTTAATCGATTGTAGGTGCACAACCTATTTGGCTTAAAAAATCAGTGACTACTTGGATTTGACTGTTTTGAAAGGAATAACTACCAAACAAGATTTATCATCTTCCCTTAAGATCATACTGTAGATTACTTTCTCAAAATTTGCTGGCAGTTTATGTTTGATAATTGATTATCATGGATATTAGAAAAAATAGAGTTGAAACTGAATATCAATAACGCGTTCAAATTGGAACAAGTGTTTGCAATGATTGATGATTTTTCTAAATATTTTTTAAGACAATGAGCAGCACTTCAAATTTAAAAAGGATGTTTTAAAGGAAATTACGTATGATGTTATAAAATGTCTAAACTTTGTACGCGTATATCATTCGTTATAGGACTCTTTCGTTTAATATTTTGTACTATTTTAAGAATAAACAAATGCTTGCTATGTCTAGATAAATTGTAAAATAATTACTCATTCAATAGTCGTAAATAAAAGTTCTATAAAGCCAAATACAATCGTAAAGATATTAAATCTGTAACTGTTTTTGAGCATCCAGACTTCATAAATGTTTATAAATGTTTTAAAATTGATTCAACTTTAAAACTTTTAAAAGAACTTTATAAATATGGATAACTATTAGTAGAGCTTCCAACTACGTTTTAGAATTACAAGTTTAGTTACAGGCACTTAAAAGAACTTTATAAATACGAATAAGATACTTACTTTTAGCTTTAATAGATGTAAAAAGTATCATTTGAACAACAGCAATAAGAAGAATTCTAATTAGAAAATCTTTGCTCATGTCTTATTCATGAACTTTAAGACATGTCTTCGAGCACGTGATCACGTTCTAAAAAATAAAAACATTTAAAAGTACTTAAATAAGTCTAAAAATTTTCACTTATACGTGTAGTTTAATCCAGACATGATTAAAAGTTTGTGGTTATGATACTGTCCTCAAAGAAAAAAATTCGCAAGGATCATCTTATTTTTTTTAATATGATATTAGTTTAATTTTTTTAAATGTTGTATTATTGTCTTAAGGGATTTAATTACTGGGATGAATTATTACATTGTAACCATGTTGAATGATACTTGTTGGATCAAAAATTTACCTTTCTCAATACCTTTTTCTAAAAATAATGGATTTTTTCCACTAATTTGTTGTTTTTTTTACAATTGATTTGATTTTTCGATTTCTGATTTTTGATACAATTTGAACTTAAATCACTTTATAGGTTCACAAAAGTTCGAGTGGAAATTTTTTAAAATAATTAATTGACATGATGCTGCACTGTTGTAGAAATAATAAAAAAATAACCCGACTCATGATTTCTAGGATTTAATAAGTTTAAAAACGGTTTCATCTGAATAGAATTTATATTTAAATTCATAAAAAGTTACAAAAACAAAGATTTCGCAAATTATTAACATTTTTCAAATTATAAACTAATATGAGCGCGAAAGTAATGGTGTAAATCTTAAGACTGACATACTACCTTGCTTGAAAATCATAAAAGCCTTGTACCTAAACTGTTTAAATACATTTATTTATATTTATTTACGCAGTTATTATTTGAAAAAAATCTAAATAGAGAAAAATTGCTTGAGTTATACAAGCAGAAGATTCTCCGTATGTTCGTGGCCGCTTTAAATTCCATTGAAAAGGAAATATTTGAGCTATGAAACATTCTCACTTTAATGAATCAACTTGTATTCAGAAATCGACAGTAGAGAATTTTCTAATCTTAAAATATATTCCCTACCCCTAAAATTGAATTTCCTATTCATTCAACCTTCACCAGCTATATCGGCATTGCAGCAAAAAACACCTGCTGCTCCTGGAGAGAAATCCCATTTTTATTCAAATACCAAGCAGGAGAAAAAAAAAGTGAAAAGCTTATAAGAAGTGATGTACAATTTTTTTTAGCATAGAATAATCTGAAAGGTTACAGAATTGAATCCATTCACTTTTTTTGATCTATTTATTCGCCACATTTACTGGTCTGTATATTCAGCTGTGTTCAGTGTTGAAGAAAAATTAATGGAAATCCAGTTGTTTCAAAAGCATTAATAATGCAACAAAGTATTCGATTGTATTTATTTTTTCCCAATCACTCAAGTTATTTTCTTTATAAATAATAGTTTTAAAAATTAAGTAGAGACTATTCGACTAAATTGTTAGTACCATTTTAATACAATATACTATTATTATTTTCTACTAAAATGTTTATTCAAATCACATTAAAAATATCGAAACCTTTTAAAACCATGGAGGCACAAAAAAGTATTGTGAGGAAACAAACTTTTAAATGTTTTTTGGAGGTTGGATTTCAAATGTTTAATTTTAATGAAATGTTTTTCTTTCAAATCATATCTAATAGTAATATAGAATTCAAATAAACAACAAGCCTAAAATTAATTTAAAACAATAGCAATAAATGAATAAAACTATATATCGAAACAGAATTAAAACACACGAATAATTTTTTTAATATAAAAACTCAATTAATTTCTTTGACATGTTGTACTGTTATCCTAAACAAAACCAGCAATTATATTAAGCTTAAATTGTTAATATTCATTTTAAGCAAAATACATAGTAGACAGAGAAAAATAAAGAAAATAACATCTTTACAATTAAATTAAAATTTGCTGCTCTACTGATATAAATATTAAAAACAAATTATTTTATTGCTTAAGATAAAAAAAAAACAATTTGGGTGAATTAAAAAACAAATTTGTGATTTTATAATAAACATGGTGTTGGAATCCATTTCAAAAATAATGCAACCTTAAATAATAATAAAAGATTTTTAAATAATTCCATACATTAAAATAAAACGCAAAAATATGTGTAATTCTTAATAAAAAAAATTCATCAATTCTCATCACGTATGCTTGGCGTTAGTTTTAGTTATTGGGGATATAAGATATTGATATATTTAGGATATGGTTACGCTATAAAAATTTTAAATATGAATTTGGTTAAGCATCACATACTTTAATTTCTTACCCAAATTTCCTCTCGTTTTGTTTTTCTGACACAATTAATCTAAGTTTTTTATGACTTACTCAGGCTTATACGCATTATGTACTTTAAATAAAATAACGAAGCTGGTGTTTATTATCAAAGGGATTTACAATTTAGATGTTTTGTTTCAATAATATTACTTACCTAATTTCATTGATCACTCTGGGGAATAGATTTTTTGTTGCATTTATACAAATACTTGTTCTTGCCTGATTCAGGTTTGGGGATTTCCAATCTGAAATTAGTTTTGCTCCTAAAGTTATAGTTTTAAATGATATATTTAGATTATTTATTTGTCGAAATGCACAACTTTATAAACTTTAAATATTACAGAGTGTCGCATATATGTTGAGATAAACTTCTAGGGGAGTTAGGGCGCATCATCAGGATTAAAGTTGCACACAAGTCAATGCCCGGGAATGTCATCCTACGTGGCTAGGGGCTCTTCCCTTTTAAACTAGTGCCAATTTTAAGACAAGCACAATGTTAATCAGTAAAAATTGCCATTTTCTTTAATAACAATACAGAGCTAATAAGTATAATAATATAAAGATAGGTAAATAATTAGTTTCATTCTTTCAAAATTCAAGTCTGTATTTTTTTTATTGCTTCTTTCAATTTATGTATTTTTCGTGTGTAATTTACTAGTAAGAAACAATCCTTAGTATATTATTAAAAATTATTTTACGAAAATTAATTTTCAAAGCTTGGGAGATGTGGGAAAAATAAATAAATAGCATATTTTAATTTAAAATCTTCGCATTTCTACAGAAAATTCTCACAAATCCACTCCAATCCTATAAATTTCACTCAACATTAATGACATGGATTCCTCTGATAGTGCCCTTGAGAATTCAGGTGGTTTAGAAATCTGATTGGCTTGCGATAATGAATTAAGCAGTGCCGCGATTGACTCAAAGCGAATAAATCTTAGCATTCCCAATTCATTATAATTGTCGATAGAACAAGCTTAAACTCGTTCATTTCGAACTGTTAGAGGATTTAGCGATGTTTGATAATTCTTCTCATTGTAATTTAAGTACTCAAAACGATTGAATGACGAATAAATTAATTTTAAGTAAACTTTAATAAAAGATTATTTGTAGGCGTATAACTTGAGTATTGCCTTGTTACATGAATATTAAAGCCTTATTAAATTGAGGTCACTTTGAATCATAATAGAAGTTAAGTGACTCTGAATTTAAGTTTAATACAATAACCATGGGAATAATGCTTTTAAAGAGTTCCATTTAAACTCTAATTTATATTATTATAAAATAACAAGCAATTTAGTGTTTTAAAATTAAGTATTTAGGTCAAGGAAGTTAAAAACAGTAGGGGGAAATGGAAATTTTTGTACCCTTGATTTTATCCTATTTTTTGTATAGAAGGTTATCACTGGAAGATGGGGCCAGCTAAGTCGGAGTAGTAACATAAGGAGTGTAATGATTTTATTTTGATTTTTAATCTTCTGTTCTCTTAAGCATTAAATAACTTGGTGATGTCGTAATATCTTTACTTATAAATAATGGGTACTTATTGGTATAGTGTGTCATGGTATAATGTGTCGTAGACTTTTTAGAAACGTAAAGAAAATTATTAATAATAATTGCTAACAAAATTGTTACGACTAGGCTTTAAAATTTTGTAACTAAAAGTTTGTAAAGTTTGAAGTTCCCAAAAATATTACGACAAATGATCCTATAAGACTTCTTAACGCATAAGAGTATTGGAATATAATTTTTATAGATTAATTTGATATTTAAAATAAGTCTTTACTTTTTCAATATACCTCACAA
This sequence comes from Parasteatoda lunata, assembly GCA_949128135.1. Taxonomy (NCBI): domain Eukaryota; kingdom Metazoa; phylum Arthropoda; class Arachnida; order Araneae; family Theridiidae; genus Parasteatoda; species Parasteatoda lunata. The sequence continues at coordinate 59,312,035 of OX421970.1, read as the reverse complement.
CTAGTCAATTCGTATAATGAAGTTTGTTTATTTTGTAATTTGAAAAATAATTTTAAATTTCTTATCGGAGTCTATAAAATTCTCGATTTTCATTATTTGAATATCGATAATTCACTATTCATTCCAGACCATTAGTGTAGATGCAGCCTTTTATGTCATTATGTTTCTTAATCTGTGAGGAATGATGCAAAATTGAGTGTTAGAGGTTCGAAGTTTAGAGGCCAAAAGTGAAATTTGCCTACGACTTTTGGCTATATTACAAATAGCTTTTGGTAAGTATGATATTTGCTTACAGCTAGCTGAAATCAAATGAAAATTATTATTCACGTGATTTTAATTTATGTTATTTTTGTGTACATATTAATCAACCTGTTTATGAGAGTTTCACTTATCTGGAGAATTAAAATTGTATTGCATTTTTATAGTAATTAATATTTACTTCACATATTTTATATGCTTTATTAAGAGTTAGATGTACGGTATCCCAGGCATAGGAGCACATTCACCAAAACTTTAGACACGTCAAAAATTTAGACGTCAACCCCACGAGAAACAAGCAATTATCAGACTCATGGCACAAGGCCCCGAGTCACGCACAAAAAGAAGCGCCACAAATTGTGCTTCTTCTCATGCTTGAGAACAAGAAAAAGATCGACAACGAAACATGCCGTATGCATAATAATATTTCCTTGACTTTATTAGTTTACCTGCTTTTTCAATTTTGGGTCATGATTAAAAAGGGTTGAAATACTTTATTATTGTCTTTCACTTGACATTTTTTGGCCTCTTAAACTATTTATAGATAATTTTATTTTGTATAGAAATATGAAAACTGATAAAGTATTATTACAATTTATTAGATATGTAGCATGTTTTCCAAGAAAACCATAAAATGGAAATTAAAATTAAGATAAAAAAAAGTTTAGAAATTATGTTTTTATGCAAAACATAATTAATTTCAAAGATTGCGTGATTTTAAGAACTGCGAAAACTATTTTAAATTATTTTTTTTCAACGTCCACATGAGAAAAGGAGGCATTTTTTTTCTTGCAAAAATGTACCATTAAGTTATTTTTTAAAAAAAAAATTGCTTAAAAATTATAATTGTAATCTGTAAATTAATATTTAAATTAATATGTATTCAATAACATAAATGCATTTTTGTTATAAACAGTTTTGTAATAAACAATTTTGTAGTAAAGATAGCAATTTGATTAACTTAAATTCGCAGAGATTGAATGAATTTATAAGATACAGAACCGTTTCGGTTGTATGAAAATATTGCGATGCATTAATATGTTTCAGAATCACGATGCACTTGTTTCCAGAAATGCCACAAAAATGACCAAAACTCTAAAATGTTTTAAGATGTTTAAATAGTCTTTTTTTTCCCTTACAAACAGAAAAAGTTTTAGTCAGTTTTAATAAGTTAGAAAAATGATTCGAAATTATATCATTATCTTCCTACCTTGTTAAATCAAGTTCTGAAATGCTGGAAACTTAATTCGAAATTGTATTTACTTTTTGTTTTTAACTTCGAATTTATTTCCTAAATCGAAGCACTTAACATTATTTTATGATAACCCAGCGACATGGCAAACCTTTTTCACTATTTTTGTTATATGACAGTTTCTGCAGTTTCACAAAGCTTTAAAAGCGGGATACAATTTTATGATAATCTTGTATGCAAATGCAGGATAGATCCTTTTCATTTTAACGTTTTATGACAGTTTATTTTATTGGCTCATATGCGTCACATAAACCTTATGCTCATAAAAAATTACACTAACTTCTTAAACACAAATAAAGAGCTTACAGATTGTTTGAGTACGCATAGCGAAATCGATATAGTTGACCAAATTTTGAGCCTTATTCGGAGTACCACAAGTGATTTTGTGTAAGAACATCGAGCCCAATTCTAAACATTTATTGAGAGCAAACCAAGCAACAAGTTCTATATTTTAATCAATTCATTGGACCGAAGTATGTTGTGTCAAGCCATCGTGTTGTTTAATCCGTTATCCTAACGGACTTAGATGCAGCCGATTAATGTGACAGAGTTCCTAACCGTTATTCATTACTCTTATAAGTCGAAACGTCACGGGCGGTAACGAAACAAATGATTGAGCCAAAGGATATTAATCTTCGCCAATACGAGTGTTAGTTTATTCACAGAATGCCGGATTAGAACAATGCGAACTAGGAGTTCGATTATGTATTCAGTGGAAATGATGGAAAGGCAACGGTGTGTAAGTTCTGAGTTAACTTGCTTGCTAATAAAAGGGAATGAACGTATATCTACATATATAAATGATTCTCTTTGAATCTTGAGTGAAGGTCTGGAGAGAATATATATTTAGAGGTTGGGATTTAAGTCAAGATTCAAGATTCATTGTTAATGAACATTGAGATGTGTAAAAACAGCTGCTACGTTAGAAGTAACTGTAATTTTATAACATATGATTTTGTATTATGTACAAAAAATCTTTGCTTGATTTTAGTTTCAGTATTTGTTTTCCTTTTTTCAACGAACTGAGCTTTAAATTTGAGCTTTGTTTGAAATGAGTTATTTTTTGAAATATTTATAATTTTAAGCAATTATTTTATTTTTAGTACATCTATTTTATTGGACACAATTTTAATTTTATTGTTCATTTTTATAGATTTTAGAAATAAAATTTAAATATAAAAGGAACATATTTTATTTTATTTTAGCACCAACGTTAAACATTCAATCCTTTTTTCAGTTTTAAGGCTATCTACGTATAACTCTATAGTCCTGTAATTTTGAACCCACCCTAGAAGACAAGGAAACTCCAAAATCGGGCATTAGGAGATACTCATCTACTCCGGTATGGTTTAATAGGACTCACCTGCATTTACGTTTCATAGAGATTTAACTGACGAAAATCTATCATGGTTAGCCCACGACAATGGAACTTTAAAACTTGATCCGTCTATCACTGGTGGTGTTTCACGGCAAAACTCTGTACGGGGAAAAACCAGAGCAAATCAGTCAGCCATCGTTATAGGATTTAGACCTGATTCATTTCATCCGAACAAGAAACTTGACTGAGTTAACAACAACAACATTTTATTTTATTTTATATCGTTGAACATCCGAACCAATTCTGAGCTTCAATGTTTAACTCTAAAGCCTTATAATTTGCACCCAACACGGAAGACAAGGGGACTTCTGGATCAACCATTGGGAAAAACTTACCTTCGTGAAGAGCTTTTTGATGGAACAAATACGCTTTTGCGTTGTATAGAAAGGAAAACCACGGAAACATCCAATGGTTAAGCAGATGGCAAGGGGATTCTTATCCATGATCAGTCTACCACTGAGGATATTCTACATCAGCACGGTAGTCGTTGCGAGCCGAAAGCAGAATTAGTATCACCCAGCCACTGCTGGGATTCGAAGCTGGGACACCTCATCGGATGGCAAATGCTATGTTCCACAGCTCATTATACAGTTTTTTTTTAAGACTATAGTTTACTATCGCAACAGTTTTTCGTCTGGGAAAGCCTTATACAGTAATTTCGTGTTTTTCTCCGCTCGTGAAACACAAAATTTATTAAAATATTTGTCTAAACAATTTTCTTTCTATGTATTATGTTATTTTTTGAAGGAACATTTGCTTCACATGAACATTTGCTTCACCACCCCAGGGTTAATCAGTCGGTAAGGTATTCTAACCCAAGATCCGTTTACCGCTGAAGATATTTTATGTTAGTACTGTGGTCGGCGAGACGCGACTAAGTTCTAGATTTGAGGGTCGGATTGGCTTGGTGTAAATTACAGATGAAACTTTACAGGTGATCTTTCCGTATTTAAAATAATAAAAGATAAAGCTGTTTTTAAAAAACTAAATTCGTGCAACGTAAATTTATACCCCTATTATAAATTTACAAAACCCGTGACTTATTTTAAAAAATATTTTTTCTTTTTGATTTTTGAAGTCTTTTCCAAAATAACTATTTTTTTAAAAAAAAGACTAAGTGATTTAGGCAAATGGACGATTTGACGTAACAAATTTAATTGAACCCATTAGTTTATTCCTTAATTAAAAAAAAAATTCATAAGAGGAGCCTTGAAAAACGGAATCAAATGCTATGCCTATTTTCTTAAATAACCAGTGTGAGCCATGTCCATTTTCTTAAACAAGATTTTGAGGCACTGCTTCCATTTTTGTGTACTGCCCATTTTCCTAAACACGCTTTTTTTAACTATGTCCATTATCTAAAACACGCAGTTTGAGCTGTGTCCATTTTCTTAAACACGAAATTTGAACTGTGTCCAGAATTAAAAGCTTACCGACAACTAGTTGCAAATATCTATTACAAAGTAATATACCCCGTTCCTGGCATATTTAATCAGTTGCTTATTCCTTCTATTGATTGGTACTTTCTTTACTGATTGGTATTTGGTTATTTACAAATATCTGTCACAAAGTAACCTCAGTTTTCGGATATTTCACCAGTTAATTGCACATTAGACTAATTTTAGGAGCAACTACATAAAATAAGAAACAGTTGTAAATTAATTATCCGAATTAATTGTAGTTAATAACGTTTTTTTTAAATATTTTGTTCAATTTTAAAATGTAATTATTCCTGTATAAGCAGTTTTTGTGTTGAAAACATGTGAATAATATACATTTGCTTGACAAACATTTAGTTAAAAAATTTGATTATAGGTTGTTTTACAAAAAGAAATTGAAAATGTTTTATATTTGACAATATTATTCTCAAGTTCCGTAAAAATTTTAACTAAGTTTAGGCTCTTATTCTTCTAATCAATAGTACTGCACCGCTCTTACAACTTTAAAATCAGTATATTTCCTTGTTCTCCAAAGTTCTCAGCTACTTTTTCGTAACATGTTATTGTACAAAATAACATTATTTACAAACATCTATGACAAAGTAACATCTCTCAGTCTTCGGATATTTCATCAGTTAGTGACTCATGCTAGTGGACTAGATGGACTAGAGTTTTAGAGAGATGCAACAATATTTTTAAAAAAATTGTAAGGCGTATATTGGATTTTTACTTAATTAAAAAAGTTTTGTTTAAAAATGTCCTGTATTGAATAATTTTAAAATGTAATTTTTTTTGTTTAAACATTTCGTTATTTTTCTTTATCTAAAACTTTATTGTTTGTTTTACTAAGGAATTTTTTAAAAAATGTTTTGTACAAAGCTATTATTATACTGAAGCCATATAAAAATTTCTACTAAAGTTAGATTATTATTATCATTATTATTTTTTGTAGAATATTATTGCAAAGCTTACCAAGCCTTAAGGTTAGTAAATGTTATATTGATGTAGAAATAATATGCGACAAATACTTATTAAATAAAAGATACTAACTAATATTTAACACGCCATACTAACTAACATTTAACACGCCAAAAACTAAGAGTATAATGAAAAATGATTTTTTTAAAAATGTTCTTTACTTGTTATTCTCATATAAATACAGCAATCACTTTATAAATATTTTTGTCAGTGTGAAAAAAAAAAGAAAAAAAATTTTAATAAATATTTCTTGTGTAATTTTCGTGTTAGTAGCTTCATTAATGGATATTATAAAATAATAACTAAAACAATTAGGTTTTTTAATAAATATCGTCGAATTCGTCATATGGGTGAATTTAATGTTGCAGAAAAAAAAAAAAAAAACACAGGCTTAAGTAGAATAAACTTTGAAAAAATAGATATAATCTGCTTATAAGACCGAAAATTATAATAAAAACGCGTTAAAAAAAGATTTCTCCCATAAAATTAAATGAAAAAAAATTCCAGGAAATTATCAAATTTTTGCAGCTTGAAATACATTAAGTATGAAAGAGTTGAAAAATTATTTTATCAGGGTATAAGCAGTTTGCTAATTAATTTTAATTTATAAATAATTTTTATTAAATTGTGTAATATAAGGATATGTTTTCTGGAAAATGAATTAAACCATGTACTTTCGAATTCTTTTGTGCAATAAGTGCTAATCCTTAACAAATCATTGCGGAATCATTTACTCGTTGGAGCTAACGAGTGTTCAGGAAGACAAAACTTGCAAGCGATCCAAGAAACTGCTTGATCCAGATTTTGTTATTTTTCCTTTTCCGAACTCGTCTCAATTATCCTTTCTCAATCTTTACGCTCGGAGAATCAATCGTGGATAACAGATAGAGTATTTACGGTGACTAAATCCACTTTCAATTGTTCTATCAATCTCCAGCTCTGTTCCGTAATTTTTCATTTTCTGTTATCTACAAATGGGGCATGTCAACGAGAAATTTATTCCATTCCGATCTCGGTAAATTTCCATGGAAAAATAGAGCTGGAAGTCCCGGAAAATTGACTTTTCATGTCAGCTTCTGTTCGATTAGCTTTTCCATAAGTAACAAATCAATGTTTATCTCTGAACGCAGTGAAAGTAGCAGACGTTTCCTTTGATTTGACAGGTCCCCGATGATAAAAATATACTTCTTTCAGATGTAAATGTTTTAGACTTTTAAAATGCTCTGTTAACTAATTTTCTGTTGTAATAGGCTGTTTTTTTTATTAGTTTAATTTGGCAATCAAACGATTTATGAATAAAATAGTCATGGAAATTTTAGCAGCAATTGTATGTACAATTTAAGGGTTATAAAAACTAACTCTCATTAAAAAAAGAAAAAGAAATGCAACATCAAGATGACAAGTGACAAATATTTCACTTTCTGTATGTAACCTCAACTAAATAAATTATATACATAAAAAAAAAACAATAATAAGATGTTGAAACTAATACAATCACTTGGTTCACTCATCATGTTTCCGGCATTCAAAATTAATGAACTAACATTACTGTTTTTTTTTTTTTTAAATACGTATTAAATATATTAAACTGAACACAGCAGTTTCGTTGCTTGTTAAAACCAATTACTTATTTTAAAATTTAAGACTATAATATGATTCTTATTAATATTTTACTTCGTTTGTGATTTAATATATAAATTGAGAACATGATATTTAATAAGATCTTCTTATAACTTATACGTTTTGAATTTTAAAATAAAATTTATTATTGTCTAATTTAAGGAAATTTATTTTTTATATATGTTGAATAACAGGACCTTTTGATGACTACCTTTTTTTAAAAAAAAATACGGAAACGAACTCGATAAATTTATGTAAGTGCTAGGAAAATCAAATAACGGCTAATGATAAATGACTGAGTATATTTAAATAAATTAAATTTTAAAAGAAAGATTATTTTAAATTACTTTTAACTTGAGATGACGTGTAAATTTTTAAAACAAATTCGATGACCTGTTAAAGTCAATTATAAAAGTTTGTATTTTTAAGACGTAAATATCCTTGTGGAGCCCATAGCATTGGAAGTGAAAAAATAATATAAAACAGTTGTAGAGTGCGCAAAACCCCCACTTTATATAACTAATAACTTTGGTCTTATGATCAATCTTAACAGTTCTAAGCGATGACCTCAAGTATGCTAATTAATTAGTTGGTTTTCCTCTCCATGTAACGAAAATGCGGGTTAGTTCCATCAAAAAGTCCTCCACGATGGCAAATTTCTCCCAACAGTTGATTCAGGAGTTCCATTGTCTTCTGAATTGCGTTCAAAATTACAAGGCTACGAAGTTGAACATTAGAAGTCGTAAATCCAAAATTGGGTCGGCTGTTCAATGGCGGATATAAAATAAAATAAAATTAATTAGTGCAGATGGCTCTTTGGCTTTTTTTTTTCTCTACAGATTTCAGATCCCCGAAATAGGCACAATCTGGGAAATATACGAGTATCTCCACTAGTTTGGTCCCCTAAATGTTAATTTAGATCTTGTGCGTATTCTCCCGTGTCACGAGAAATTTTTCCGGTGAATTGAAAAAAAAATTGCACATAATTATAAGATTCGTCTATCCAAAGATAATTCCTTGCAAAAAATAACTTTTTCTAAATATTTATTATTTTATTTAATAAGAGTCGAAAAAATTATAATTGTAAGGTATACACCATTTAACATCATCATTTACATCATTTTAACGATTTAACATCGTTTTAACGAATGTAATTTTGCATGGCAAAATATAAAATTTGAACGAAATCTGTTGAATAGTTTCTGAGAAATGAAATTTTAAAAATGTCGAATCTTACGCACTGTACATAGATATCATATTGGCTTAAAACTCAATTTATATCTCCACTCAATTTATATCTGAATTTAATGAAAGCAATTGGTTATGTGTGTACTCAGAAATATTAATTAATTAGAAATTCTGAAGGTATAAATGTAATAGATTTCGGCAATCTTATTAAGTAGAATAATTAATAGGAACGATATTTTTCCCAGCTAATAATTTTGTTTTAAGTATATAGAATTAAACGTACATTGCGTGATGATACTTATATGGTAATGTTTATAAAACGCATACAAAAGGAAAAAAGCATTTTTAATTATTAGTTTTGATTTTTTAAAAATTTGTACTGGTAATCATTTTTCGGTTTTTGAAATACCAATTCTTTGCCAAAACTAAACGCCTCCCGTGAATGTTCTAAACGTTCTTTGAAACAATGAATCGATTTAAAAAACATTTAATGTATTTTAAAGTTAATGAATGAAAAATCAATAGAGAAAGTATAAAAAAAACTTCTTTATTTAAAAAAAAAAGAGAAAGTGAGTAAGTTGGCTATAAATACCCACTGCCAAGTTGAAGCACTTTAGCAACTTTGAAATTCAATTGTTGTTAATTTTTTACTAACAAATTAGAAAAAGCAATTAGGTCGCGTTAGCGCTAAATACATGAGCATGCATTCTTTTTTGATAAAGAGGGATCCATCACTATAATGGGTTATTCTGAGCAAAGTTATCCCTTTTCCCTGTGCCCTCTAATTGAATCATTAGAAGATGGTAATGTTCTGCTTTGTCGTCACATAGCTTTATTCTGTGCGTGTTCTTCCGGTGAGTAATTTTCATAATAGTTTACCGAGGATGAAGTTTCTCTGTTAGGTGGGTCTTTTATGCTTTTATTGCATATAAGGAGAGGAAATTAGTTTTTGTACCTCGCTTTATTTTAAGGGAAATTAACTAAGACTGCCATAATTAACTACATAATTCGTTTTTGAATGGCTGTTTTGTTTTGTTTTAGGACGTCATTTGTAATGGAATGATTGTGTTTAAAATTTTAAGTAATAAATATTCGATAGTAACATTTGCAGTTAATCGAATAGTATTTTTTTTTTATATGACGATTCGAAAGTTAAATGTGTAATATTTTGCTTTATGAAAGTGATGTATTTTGCTGCAACTGGTTTCATTATTTGAAAAAATAAAATCTTGTTATATACATTTAGATGTTGTGTGTTATTTCAAATTTTTTTTATATTTCCAACAAACTTAACCTGTTATCATTATTTTGTTAAGCCTAACATAATTATTTTATTGTAATTAAAATACTGTTTAGAAAAAAGAGGACGTTATTGCTACCATAAAATAACAATTTTCATCTTATTTCCCACGTTACTAAGGTAAATGTGAATTTATTTTAAAAAGAAATATTTGGATTCTGAATTATGAAACTCACATTTAAATTAAAATTCTTTAGGGGAGCAAAATGTTTTTGAAATCGTATCGTTTTGTGTTATCGAAATACCGCGCTACTTAATTTCTTCCCATACTAAGTAAAAATCGCATTAAAATAGTATACAATACAATGGATTACAACACTACGATTCACTGGGAGAAAAATTCCGGTAAAATTACAGTTATGTATGGTAATGGCATTTCTGATAAAAAAAACAACAATTCTTTTAATAAGAACCAAATTATACAATATTTAAACAATTCTTTTAGTAATTTTTTGGTTTATATGGTAATGGTTTACCGAAAATTCTAGTTTTTAAAATTATAATTCTTATCACCACACATTTAGCAAAAAATAAGAAACTGAAAAGTAAATTTGACCGAATAAATGGTTTTTATGCCATGCTCTAAGGTATCATGTAATTACCAAATTTTAAACCACTTATTAAATTTTATCACATGTTATAAAACCATAGTTTTTGTAAGTTTTACCAAAATCATTATCAGAGCACTTCGGTAAAAATTACTGAGCATTTTGTTGTTCCCATTGAACCAGAAATACGGTAAATTTTATCATATTCTGGTAGTTTTGATCATACCTTTTGTTTTCAGAGTAACACTTTGTGCTATCACTACTAACATACATTTTTACGACTCGTTATATTCGTCCTATATTAACAATTTAGTCAACAGAAGTCTGTTTTTAATAGACACCAGAATGTTGTCTCCTAATATTTTCACAAACTCCATCGTTGAATTTTCATTTAGATAAGTATTAGTTTTCAAATTCGAAAAATTTATGTACTTTGATTTTTTTACAAAAGTTCAAAATCAGAAATTACAAACAACTTGTTTTTTTTTTAATTTTTTTTAAATTTATTTTTATTTTATATAATAGCTTGCTCCGCCTCGAAATTCGATTTTTAGATAAAATAGAGGTTATCGAAACAGTAACAAATTCTTCTACAGCAGTTGTTCGTAATTTCCCCCTGGTTTGGAACCCCTATTTCAAATCAAATATTTAATCTAATGGTTTCTTATAACTTTAAAGATTTTATCTACATATTAATTGAAAAAATAAATAGTTGTAAAAAATAAATGCAGCATCGATTTGAGTTGTTTTGAAAATTTTGTAATTAAAATTTTTATGCAAATATTTTTATTCTATAAAAGCAAACCAATCTGACTCTAATGAAATACCTTGAGGTTTTAGCAATGTATGAAAATAATTACTTAAATTGGTTTATCAAGGTCTTTTAATCCTAGTCTTTGTAAAGTAATTTTTTTTATAATTATAATTGAAATATTCACGGCAATGTAAGATTTAAATGAAATTTATTAGCTCGTTACTCTAAAGAATGTTAATATTCTAGAGGGAATTTCAAGATATATCGAATAAATTAGTGAAAAGCGAATCAAAAATCACACAGATAAGCTTTGTTCGGAAATGGAACGGAAAATCGTTTTACTTCTTCTCTAGATTTCCCTTATCGTTTTACTTCTTCTCTAGATTTCCCTTATCGTTTTACTTCTCCTCTAGATTTTCCTTATCGTTTTACTTCTCTAGATTTCCCTTATCGTTTTACTTCTTCTCTATATATCCCTTATCGTTTTACTTCTTCTCTAGATCTCCCTTATCGTTTTACTTCTTCTCTAGTTTTCCCTTATCGTTTTACTTCTTCTTTAGATTTCCCTTATCGTTTTACTTCTCCTCTAGATTTTCCTTATCGTTTTACTTCTCTAGATTTCCCTTATCGTTTTACTTCTTCTCTATATATCCCTTATCGTTTTACTTCTTCTCTAGATTTCCCTTATCGTTTTACTTCTTCTCTAGTTTTCCCTTATCGTTTTACTTCTTCTCTAGATTTCCCTTATAAATATATTGTTTGTTTTAAATTCTACAAAGGTTTGCAGGGGTTGTTGCTAAAACTCTCTCCTATTTTGTCGTATATCACAAAATATTTATGAATAATGTAGCATAATTTCACTAAGCTACATTTATTCGGAACAAAAATATTTTTTTTTCAACATTTAGCATTATTGCATTCTAAGTGTTGAAGTAAGAAATTTGAAATTATACGTAAATGTTTCAAACATTCAAAAAATGACACCGTGGATGTAAATTACAGACATTTTACAGAAATTGATTTTTTGTATAACATAGACATAGATACTGCTTAATAACGGGAAAACAAAACAGCAGCAAATTGGGAAATAATTGGAATATTAAACTCAAATGAGTCAACAATTGTACAAACAGTACACGAAATACCTCATAACTATTTTAATTTTTTTATTAAATTTCATAACCGCAAAGTAATATTAACTTGCTATTATTCTCAAATTCAGTATATGCTATTATTCTTGCTTTTATTCAGTGGATAAAACACGATTCCATCTATGCAAGTTTGTTTTTTCTACATAATATCATTACGGAAGACGTATCTGCTTGGAAGGGAGATATTATCCCGAAATAATGTGGTATTCATTTATCAGCGAAATCCATTAATCTGTTACTACGCTAGATAAATTAGTGATAAAGGTGGCCTTAAGGTAATGATGCCTTTATCGTTAATCATATTAAGGAATGAATATTTGAGCGAATGGGGACTCTTGATAAACCGAAAGTGTCCCTTTTCTTCTCCCAAAAACCCTCCTGGGGTGTTGGGGCCATTGTATATTCAGACTTCACTTCAACAAACTGCAAATGACAGTTAACAATTGCTGAAATGTTTCTCTGCAATTTGTTCTCTTGAAAACTGTCAAATATCCAACGCTAAGTTTTCTCAGAGACGCTGTAGGGAAACTTGAAGGGCGGTCTTATTGTTTTTCTTAGAACACCCGATTCGACCCATTAATCAGGAGTGCGGACCCGGCTACGCTTGTTAAAAGAATGTTTTAAATAATTCTCTTTTGCATAAGGATGTTAAGGGACCATGGTGTGGGGGAGTAACTTAGAGACTCAGTAATCGATACTAGAAAAGAAGAGAGGGGAAAAGTATTTTTACAGGCGGAAGGAATTTCTCCCTTAATTATTTCGAAATGGATTATTAGTGCGAGTACTCGGTAACTTTCATGAACTCCTTAAAAATAGGAAGATACAATTTTTGCTGCAAAAAAACATTCGTCGCCCACTCTTCCTTCACTGCAGATGTTGGTTCATGAACGTTTTGAAAAAAAGATAATGAGAATTTGTTATTAATGAGTCCATGTCATATTTCAAATTTATTCATGCGTTTTAGCTTAACAGTCAGAAAAATAATCATCATGATCTACGCAATTTTCTGGAATATTTTAAAAATATCTCAGGATTTTTTTGCTGTTATTCTTTTCACATTTTTATAAGAAATGAATATTTTTTTTATGAAAATACATAAAGATGGTTTTTACGGTAAAGAAGTGTGGAAATAACTTGTACAGCAGTGGCGTGCACAGTATTTTTTTTTTCTTTTGCAGGTATTGGATTGTCAGGCCTCTTTACAGAAAATAACTGTTACGTAATAAATGGCACACGCTATTTGTTTCAAAACAATAAATTATAATCATTTTTAATCACAATTTTATATATTACAATAATAAATTTTCTGAAAATTGGTTCACCTAAAACGTTGCAAGTTTACTGCAACCTCAATATGTTTATAATTTGAACTATGTTTTCAATGACAGTAGTATCATGCAGTATCATGCAATTAAATTGAAAAAGTTCGACATTATGGGTCAACTTAGCACAATATTCAGGTTACAAAAAATTGAAATATATTTCAAAATAGTGAGTGGAAGTAGTAGAAAAAAAAAAAAACTCTAGGATAAATATTTTTTGAAGTGCATCCGAGCTGACATGAATTACCACGAGAGTAGTTTATTTACAAATTTACTAATAGCTTCAATTTTTTTAAAAACATCTAAAATTTCTATGAGTACAAAAATTTATAATTATATAGATTAGGAACTATTCATTACAATAATGGAAAAATTTAAAATGGTTCAAAAATAATTTCAAGGAGAATTTTTATGGAACAGTGTCTATTTATACAACATTAATTACGATTTCACAAATTTCCGAACAGGAAAATTGATAAAGGTGGCAAAATTAAAATATTATTAATTTCATTGTAGAGAAATGATTCTTTGACTTGATATATTAAAACATATTACCATTATTCTTCCAAAGTTTTTATTAACTTTTTTAACTTGATAGCAAAAAATTCTGAATCTTCGAGAAAGAAAAAAAATGAAAATCTTAATTTTCAATTTTTTAAGGGATAGATATTACAGTTTAAAATGCCATAGTTTTAAGTTTTTGAAAATACTTAAAAATATAAATATGAACTAATGAAAATAATTCAAAATATACTCCTTCTAGGTATTCATGGACTTAAGATTTTTAATGGGATGAATGATGTGGGGACACTTTATAATTTTAAATTTCAATTGATGTCTTATCAACTTATTTAAAATATTGAGACATCATTTACCTCATTGAAGAATATGATTACCTAAAAGTTTGATCTTATCACTAAATATTGTAATTAGCAAATGTAATCTAAATCTAAAACTGTACTCTAAATATTGTTTGATTTTATCATTATGTCATGAGATATTAAAATTTGCAAAGTGAAGAAATAATGTAACTTTACAAATTTGTAACATCTAATTTTCACTTATTAAAATACTGTTTTCAGTAAAACATTAAATATTTTAATAAACTTATAAATAAATATATCTGAATTATTCTTTTTTATGTTTCTGCAAAATAGTTTTATGATAAAAAGTTGAATTAAATTTAAGGGCTTTTTAAATAAAAGTGAGGTGCCGATGACCTGGTGCTCTATAGCAAATAAGCTATTTTGTAATTTAGGTTGTTTTTTCGTAGTTCAATTTCTTATAATAAGCTTTAGTTATAGATAATTATTTAATTCAATAAAATTTTTAAATAATGCAAAAATGCTGTTAAAAAACTGAATAACTCTCATAATTACTCTTTCCTTTATTAATATATAAAAACGTACAAAATACTATAAATTATGTTTACAATGTGCAAGATTAAAAAATTGAACAATTTAACCGCAATCACCGGAATAACATACTTCTTAATGGAATTGTAACATATTTCTAATGAAGATTGTGAATGCGCATTCCAAAAGTTTAACAATAAAGACACAATTTTTTAGTAGATAGATAAACAACTTCTTTTCTCAATTGTTTTTTATAATATGTATTAACTTTAATTAAAATGTGATGAAGTAGTCTACCCAAGTATCTCCTATAATATTAGCATGAATTATTTATCCCATTAAAAAAATGAATGATCTATTTTTGTTCATCAACAATATATGAACTTGAGAAGTACTATCAAAGTTGTATTAGTTGTTTAAATGGCGAAACTTAAATGCCACAACACTATCAAACCGGGTTTCTTTCCAAAAATTTTTTTATTAACTTGATTGCAAGAAAACCCATCTATTCAAATAGTAATAAAAGCGAATGTAAGACCTCAGCAAAATTGCCCCGATTCGGAGCTGGGCCATTCTGAAATGAGTTCTTCATTCAAGATATACCTTTTTTTCGTGTCTGCTGGGGATTCCGTGGAGTTCCCCTCTCTTCAAATCAAAACGGAGTGTGTGTCCCTATCCCATTCACAAAAACGGTTCAACGTCATTTAAGTTGATTGCGCTCTCTCGCTAGATTTCGTTCAAAGAAGAACAAATCCCAAGTTAATGTATTATTGTTCCACGAGTTCCAGACTGTGGACTTGTTCGAAACGGCTTTCGTATAAAAAGAAGACCGAATGAGAAATGGCATTATCATTTATTAAAGATAAGGTTTCTGAAAGTGCCTATGTATAATGAAAGAGCGGATTTCGCTGTGTCTTTCAGCCTTAATATTTTAGACGTTGATAGAAGTGGAGCATAAAAAAAAAACACCCTTGACAGATAAAATGGTAAGAAATCTATTATTGAAAACTTAAATGATTCATGCACGAATGGAAACTATCGGAGAAAATGTTCCATTAAAAAGGAATAGAATTCGAAACGTTTCTACTATATTCAACTTCAGCCTCGGTAATTTTTTGTTAAATTAATTATTAATAGTACGACAGTGCAAATTAGTGACAAGTGATTCAAGTTAAATAGTTAGGATAAAAATTAAGGTTTAAACTTGACATTTTTTAAAATTTTATATCTAAAACTTTAAATTTTATTTATTTTCGTAAAGATTGAAAATGTTAAAAGATATAATATGCGAATTTGATGATGTATGAAATACTAATAAATAATGAGGACTGATATTTTCATTCTATTTGCTTCTTCTTATTAGAAATTTTAACTTATTTTTACGAGAAAGCTAATGTACAGTATTCCTATACTTAAAATTAGAGTTAGAAATCTTAAAAATCTAGATTAACTTTTTCTCTCAATTTATATTATGTATATATTGACTATAATAAAAAAAAGTTATTTACTATTTCTTTTATGAGTATTTGAGATATTCGAGTAGTTTGTTACAACAATGCAGATAGATCATCTTGTTATGAGGCAATGATTCAGTTGTTAATATTGCATTGCGAATGTTGTATATTGTTCTAACACTAATAACGTTTCACATCACATCATATAACCTGGTCTCATACTATCACATCATATTGCTATCATCTATCACGCAGCTTATCATATAACATTGATTACATAAAAATATATCAAGCATAAAAGCAATTGAATTCCTATAACACATACTGCGTACAAATGGAATTCTCAAAATGGTTCAACATCAATATTAACATAAAATATAATAAATAGTTTTTCTTAAATAGACAGGAATTAAAAATTAAAAGAACTTATCAACCTACAACCTAGGAATCGAACCTACAAACTTACTTTCTGGTATTTGATTTTCAAAAGAACAAATTCATCAATAGTGAAAACTAAAAATACTGTTTACAGGTCTGAATAAATAATATTTTATCAGTAAATATATTTTTAAATAAAAATCAAACTTATAGTTTCCTAATTTTGTCTCTTCAGATGCGATTGTAAGAATTCTAATGTATAAAGTAGCTTATTATGCATAATTATCATAAGCTAAGGTATGTCCGAATGCTAATTGTTATTTGAAATTAGTTGTTTTCATGATACTATGATACTAAAGAAAGCTGTTATTTCATTTCAACTCATTTTAAGTTTAGTTTAGCTTACTTTACTATCAGTTACTATTTAAAAATATTTTCAAGAAAAAAAAGATAGAGCCCTGATTAAATTTAGAAACTTTTATGCTTCTAAATTAAAAAAATTGGTGCTATTAATTTGAATTTGTCATATGTGTACAATATAGTTGAATTCGCAAATTCAATTTTTTAAAGTAACTTTTCGTTAATGGAAATATTTAATTCCTTTGAGACCATAATAAAATATTCTGACCTTTACATCTAGTTAATTAGAGCAAATTTAATTAATAAATTTTTTTGGTACCAATTATCTAAATCATCCAAGAAATAGTTCAGGAAAGTAATTACACTGAAATAAGTCAATAATCAAAACTGGTTCGAATGATTTTAGATTTTCTTATAATAAATATTTTCACATAGAAAAACATTGTCTTAAAATTACCGTAACTGTATGGTAATAAAGCATTTCTGAAGAAAAAAACATAATTCGGTAATAAAATCAAAACATACAGTATTTAAACCATTAATTGGGTATGTTTTATGTTTGTATGGTAACGCTGTAACGGAAATTCTGGTTTTCAAAATTATAGTTTATATTCCCACACATTTAGTAAAAATACAAAACTGAAAAATAAATTTAACTGAACAAATGATTTTTATGCCATGCTCTAAAATACCAAAAAGGTATAAAAATACCAAAAATAAAATTGGTTATGAAATAGGTTATTAAGGTACAAACTTGCCAAATTTGACGGCATTGATACCATGGTAATAAAACTGTATTTTTTTGTTAATTTACTAAAAGTCAATGAGTTTCGGTAAAAATTGCAGTGCTTCAAGGTGTTCCCGTAGAGACAGAAATACGGTGAATTTTACCATATTTTGTCCATATTTATTTACCATATTTATTATAAGTTTGACAAGACTCTTTACCTCAGTGTTAAATTAATCAAGTTACAAAAAATAAAATCTATTAAGTTTCTCACTTTTTTTTATAAAGAAAGGTAAAAAGCCGGTATTGTCACTTAATATACCTTTAGTTTAATATATTTTAAATAATTTAATTACTTAAATATACTTTTAAGAAATAAAGGCAAATAATAAATATGCAATTTAGGGAATTATATATTATGTGAAATAGAAATTAGTATAAATGTATCTCATTTATTTCTCATTTAGTGTCTGATTTTATGGCCCATCTGTAATTTTTCATTTAAAACAATTTCAAAATTTCAATAAACTAAACTTTTTATTCGAATTCAAGCATTCCATACAATTAAGAATTCTTTCTAACGTTTAATTTCAAGAAATTATTTTTATATTTTGCTTTGCATATTAATTTCCCTTTTTTTCCAACTGAGCTTTCAATTCATATGAATAAGGCTAAATAGGTAGAAACGACCTCTGATTTATTTTTGATAATTGCAGTTTTAAAGATGGAAAAATATTTAGAATCGCATTTCATTTTTAACTCAACGTATTTCGGAAAAGGGAAATGAAAATAAATGGCTTTCTGAAATTCCTCACACGCTTATAATTCAAATCTAATTCATGAAAAATTAATGTATCCTTCACCATAACTTTTCTACTTTTAGTTTGGCAACGAAAAAAAAAAACTTTTAGTCATGAAACCTTCTCGTGATTAATTTTGCGAATGGATGAGAACTTCGAAGAAAATGCAATAATGTTTTAAATTTTTCTTTGTAAAGTAATAAGTAAAAGATTATTTCTTTCGAAAGTTTTAAAAATATTTCTTCGATATAAAGAAAATTGCTTTGTTTGGATATTAAATTGTGGTTATTCTTCTGAATTTAATATTGACATCCCTCTCATTTATTACAATCCAAAAAAAATTATTTATGCATTACGAAATGAATTCACTTTTTAAATAAATAAGTAATGAAAAACTTTGATATACGCGTGCTAGCTGGAAAAATATTGTAACGTATATATTAGCTAAAATTTATTCAATGACTTTGTGTTAGCGATATTCAATTTTCCACTTAAAATCAGAATTTTATATTAGTGGTGAGTTAAAAAATGTTCTTCAGATTTTTTTCCAAGCTGTTTTAAAATAAAATGGTTTTGATGGTTAAAAATTAAACTTTATATACTTTTTCAAAGTTTAAGTTTAAGTTTTTTTTTATTTTCATTTTTGAATTCATTTGAAATAACAGTGTATAAAATGTGAAAATTATTTAAAATGTTAAATATAAAATTTTTATAACAGTGTTTTAATACCTTCTTTTTGAAAAACCTAGGAAATAAATAAGTTTCACTGTGTCCCATAATGGTAAGTAAAGCATTAATAACATAATTCTGATGTTTATATTTTGCTATTAAGCATGAATATATCAAAAATTCAATGTAACTTTTTAAAAAAATAATTTTTTTTGAAAATTTTTCCGGTAGAAATATTCATGTACATTTGTTAAGTAAATTTGTCTTTTCATTCTTTCTTTCATGAATATTTTTTTTCTTTTGCGCATGTCTGCACAGTGCACAAAAAAGGGACCACCATTAATACCTATTTGTGTAATGATCGGATCTTCATGTTTATATCCTGCTCAGTTATAAGTAGAAAAACAAGAGTTTAACTACACATTTTGTGTGAGTCCTTTGCATATGGTATCTAAGGGTTCTTCTCATTGATGATCCACTGGGGAGTAGAGAGCACTCACTATAGTGACTAAGCAAGACAAATATCCCCTTCCACATTTACAGGATTTTTCACATAATTTGAAAGGGGAAAATGTATTTTCCAAAATTGATCTGGTTAGAGAGTTTATCGCCATAATCGAGGTTATCCGGATGATAGTGAGAAAACCGCCATTTTTACACTATTTTGGTTGTTTTGAGCTTCCGTATCTGAATTTCGTTTTATGATCGGCATCTCAAACTTTCCAAAGGTTTAGAAATGAGGTTTTACGATTAGTTGATTTTTGTTTTACGTACATCGATGATATTTTAGTGTTTCTCAAAACTAAAGAAGAACATAGTGAACAATACAATTCCAAAAGGATAGGGTATACTTTGTGCAGTAGACTAAAGTGATAACAGCTTGAATAAAGTACAGATCAAGTACAGAAATGGCAAGACTATATAGTTTCGATTTTCTAGACAAGAACCTTTCTCAGTGTCTAAACACCAACGACTATTACATTGTGCAAACCCAAAGTAAAGAGTAAGAGAAAAGTAAACATTTGAAAAGTAAGCACTACACGTAACCAATCAGGACAAAGTTACAAACTTGAGTAAGATAATAAATAGAAAGGTGATGCGCAACAGGTGTTCCGCGGGAACTCCAGGGGCTAAAGATTAAATTAGAATAGATTTCCAAATATTGGGAAAGGATGGAATACTCGAAAGATCATTAGCTAAATTATTAGTTTTTTTTTAAAATATGAAGTGATTCCGAGAAATCAAGGTCGGTAGATGAGAAGCAGTACTGATTGATTTTAGAAGAAGAAACCTCAAACCTGTGATTAGAATTTCAACTATATAGGAAAGTGCAAGATTGCTTAATATTCTGATTTTGGACATATCTTTTGTGTTCTTTGAGTCAAAGTTTAAAGGGACGAAGTTTATTATACCTTGAAACCAAAGAAGTATGCCTGAGCTTCACTTTTTGCTACACTGTCCAAGCCAGGAATTGAAAGATAAAACATGCGTACTAACACCTTTACCATTCTGACATATGAAACAAAAGGTTTTAATATCAGGTGGGGGAAAAGTGCTGGTGAGCTCCTAAAGTTCAATGATATGACATAAAAGTAAGGAAATAACTTATTTTAAATGCTTAGAAGACAGCGTTCGATTAAAAATTAAATGATTTAGCTACGAAATATCTTTCACAAATAATTAAAAGTGGCTCATGGATTTCAGAATCGTCATAAATGAGGATTTTATGATTTGTGAAGCTATTAGTTCTAATGAAAATTTAGACTTTTTTCTTCTTTAAATAAAATTAAGATATTGCAAAGATTTATTGTGTGCATATTTTGTTGCTTAATTCAAGTTTACTGAAAAGTGGGTTTAATTTTTATTCCCTTTTTTTAATATTTTCAGAATTAATCAGAGAAACGCTGTCATTTCCTTACTTGATTAATATTTTTAAATTGTCTATTAAAGGAATTTGAATCAAGTAAGAACAAAGGATCGAATCCTTTATTTGACTCATTGTTATCATCATAGACACGACAGCCCAGGGTGAGCCTTGTCTTTCTCTAGAACATTTCTCCACGTAGTTCTCCTTGACTCCAGATTTTGCCAGTTCAATACCCTTATTATTTTAAAAATCCGCGTTAATAGAGTCAATCTATTGAAGTTTTGGACGTCCTCTAACTCTACTGCCAATCGGCTTACGTTTGAAAATTGTGTGTGTTGAGATAGTTAAATCCGAACAGCAAATGTGCCCTGCGAATGTCATTCT
Source organism: Parasteatoda lunata (assembly GCA_949128135.1). Classification (NCBI taxonomy): domain Eukaryota; kingdom Metazoa; phylum Arthropoda; class Arachnida; order Araneae; family Theridiidae; genus Parasteatoda; species Parasteatoda lunata. Next base: position 59,290,853 of record OX421970.1, on the reverse strand, counting down.
GTATTATTCTTTGTAAGCAGATGGAATGTAGTAGTCCTTTGGTTAAATATTTTGATAACAAATCATCTTTCAAAGAAATTTTATTAGTCATTGCTGCTTTTCCCACTTCAATATTTTATTCTACATTTATGGTTTAATTTTTTAGTCATTAAAAATCCTTCTAGGAACTAATTTTAAAGAAACGCATCATGAGGTATTTAAATCTAAATCTGTTTAGACAAAGTACGATTTTTTAAAATTTCGTCACTTTTGGCTTTATCACTATTGCTTATATTTAAAAGTATTTTATGGGGAAGAGAGAAGTGACTACTAGAGAGCTATTAGCATTATATAATAATTTTTACTGTTTTTTCTTATAAAATATTTTTATTATGAAAATATATTTAAGAAAAAAGTAGAACGAAAACTAATGAGTAATTATTTTATTTAATTTTCTCTAACTTTTGCACATTATTTCTTTTTCATCAGATGGATTATTATATGTATTATTGTTTATGCATGCTTTTTTGAATATCTATGTTGTTTTGAGTGTGCTGTAACGGTGCAAACGGTTTGTAACAAAAGTTTACTGATGTAGTTTAATTTAAAAATTAGTAATTGAGTTGCTGTGGTTTCTAGGATACAGTAAAAAATAAGCGATGACAAACTGAAAATAAATTTTATTTGCAAATTTGGTAATAGATTTGATTGACTTTCAGAACCATTCATAAAAAAAGTGTCATGTATTGAATTTTAACGCAAAATTGTTGCAAGGAAATCTCAGACAGATCAGGAAAATTTTTTGGCAAATGTCAGACAGATATTTCAAACTAGATAATTATTAAGTTATTGAGCCAAATTGCCGAAATAAAGCTAAATTGTGCAAGTATTTTTAAAAACTAAAAATTTCTAGAATGTCTTTAGTGTACCTCTTATGAATAAATTGTCTGAAAATGGCAAAATGAGATAAATTTAGTTATTGTTTGAGTAAAGTTTTACTTCTAGGTCACTCCGGTTTTCTAATAATCATTACTACAATAATAGAAAAATGTGCAAATATGAAGAATAGAAAAATATGAAAAATATATACCTAATAATAAAAAAAAAATTAAAAAAAATAATAATATGTTTATTGTTAATAGAACCCATAAATTGAAAATTTGAGAAAAATTCTTGCCTTTAATATGTTAAATTATGTTATAAATTATGACACAAATGTGAAATTATGAAACAAACGTGTACATTTTTCAGCATGTGTTCTAAAATTTTGTTTGAAAAATTTAATAAGTAAATCAAATATCGTAATTTAGAATTAATACTGTAAAGAATCATCTGCTGAATTTTTTTACATTGCTTAATTGTTTGAAAACGTAATTTTTCCAATAAGGTACAAAAAAAAAAAAAAAAAAAAAAAAGGCAAGGTAGTGAAATTTTTTCTTTGCTCAATCGAAATAAAATATGATCATTTCATTAAATAAATGTAAAGTGTGTGCCCGAATATGTTTTAAAACCATTAATGTGAAGATTAGTTTTATTAGTAATTATTATTTAAAGAAATAACTCATAAAACAAGTTTCACGCCGTTTGAATGTCAAACTTTCTGAAAAATTACCATGATGGTATTAAAAACCTAAAAAATTTAAATTAAAAATTTTGTAATTATTAAAAAAAAAATTTCTGTTTTATCTTTCTGTCACACTATATAGTTATTTAAATAGATATTTTGTTTGATACATAAAAAGACGTTTTTAGTTTCCTTACTTACATTGATTATCAATTAGTAAGAAATACAAATATTTTGTTTTATATGAAAAAGTAGAGTCATAGAAGTAGTTTATTTATTTAGAGTTATAAAGTAGTTTATTTAGTTAGTATATTGCAAACAAACTCTACTAAATGTAAACAAACAAAATTAAGTTATGTAATCTTACTTTAATATATGTTACACTGTTAAAATTTTAATTCTGAAATTACTGTAAAATAATGGGCAGCAGTCTTGACTTTTAAATATACCGTTATTTGTAAGTTTGTCGTAATTAACCGTCAAGTTTAAGGTTATATTCTTGCGTATGTGGTTTGGGAAATTATTTACAACTAGTATGGTTATAAAACCATGATTACAAACTGAAGGGTTTTGTAACCATTTTCACTTAGCATGACTTCAAAACCGTAGAAATGATATTTAACTGGACATTGGAGTTAGCTTATGTTAGGCTTTTCATGTTAGATAATGAACATTGGAGTAAAGTTGTGGTTGAGTTGGGTTTTGTTAAATTAACCATGTGATTTAATTGGGTTAACTGGTGGTGCCATCTTTCGTGAGAATATTGGAATTTTTGTGCTAGGCAGCTGTGTGGAGTCATCTGTTGCTGAATGAGAGTTTCGTATTCCAATATTCCAAGATCACCAATTGAGATGTACTGGACATTGAAAAATCTTTATGTGTTGAAAAAATTGAAGAAATATTGCGGTGTTAACGTTGAGATTCGAACAACCATTCACAACCATTAAATCAATTGCTATTCAGTCATTATTTCTGAAAAATTTCTAACAGTGTAATAATTGTATGCATATAGTATATTCCCCAGAAAATGATAGAAATATGCTATATAAATCTTATTGTGACATAACGATGTTATGGAGGAAGAAAATAATAGTGTTTAGATATGAATATCTTCCAATCATATCTATCCTCCTGGTGACCATTACCGAGATTAATGATTGCTGTTAAAGATAATTCCTTTCAATGAAGAATTGATTGATTAGGTTTTTGTCAAGAAAAAAAATATTTAAGACACAGCAGTTTTTTATTATCTTTGGAAATAAAAATTATAACAATCTTTGAAGATAAACAACAGATTAATAATTCTCTAAAGAGAAATGATAGATCACATCATAATTTTTATTCATTGGACGCTTGTGGTGAAGTTCTAAGACAACTCATTTTAGATTGACATTCACGTGAATAGAATATTATTCTAATGATTGACATGAGCACATTTTTCAAAAGATATTGTTATTAGTTCTCAAAAAGCAAAATGAGCAGCTCTTAAACACAAATATTATCAGAGTATTTCGTATCAACGTTATATTTAAAACACGAGGATGAAAATTTTTCTTTTATATTTGTTTCATAAAAAGGAAATCTGTAATTAATAAGTATTCTTATATCTGATTTAATTAATTAGTCGATATATTAAATATAAGAATAATTAATTATCACAGTCAACATATTAAATACAAGAATGAATATTAATATAGTCGATTCAAGGAAGAAATTTCAATAAACTTTTCATATCGTGGCTAATATGTAATTATTTTTTATCGAACCTTCGCACGTTACCTCTAACGTATTAACATTTTAATGAATCTATGCACTAATATACATCGAGCAAATAAAATTATTTTTTTGGGTTCTTACTAGGTTTTTCTTAATTCGTGAGGAAAAAAATACTCAGAACTAAGGGCTTTTATTTTTATTTAAAATAATTTAAAATATTATTTATATGCCTTAATATATTTTTATCAAAAAGCAATAAAAATGGCAAGTGTAAAAATAATAAACTTATCATTAGCATATTAATATGATAATTTCATGTTTCCTTATGATCAGTTAATCTTAAATTATTATTCATTTTTAAATTCATGAAAATACCTTTAAAACATTCATTGGCTTAAATTTCTATTCATTACTTGTAAATTAAAGTACTCACAAAGATTCGCAAGAAAATTTTATTCACGTTACATTTAAATAAAATTAATACTTCTGATTATTAAACTCATTTCAAAACTAATTACATGATTAATTCATAAAATCTTTGTATTCAAATTCAGTATTTGTATATTTTGAAAAGAATTTTTTTAATTTTATTTTTTAAAAAAAAAGCTCTTTCCTAGAAAAAAAAAGGAGTGTCTTTGGTTTTTCCTACAAAAGCACTGCAGATTAAAGTAGCTAACTAAATTAGCGAAGAATATTTTAAAATTAAAAAGACTCTTTTTCCATTAAGCTTTTCTAAATAAATCTCATTTAATATGTATAGTCTCCTAACATTGATGTTAAATAACCGTTCGTATCAAATGCTTTTATTCTAATGTTTTTCAGAGACATATTGTTCAGATTCAAATGCTAGTAAAAAATTCTGTTTCTGAAGTTTATTGTAGAATAAATTAAAAGTAAGCACTAATTAGTACCTATTGAATTACAAAACAGTTAAAATGTTCAACTTATGCAAATTTGTAACTTCAACTTTTATAAAACTTTTTTTTATTTGACATCAACAGCTTTTTTTTGTGTGTGTGAATAAGAATTTCAAGAAGCTTAAAAAAAACTTTTTTTTCTTACATGTAAAATTCTCAGAAACTCGTTAAATCTACCGGAAAACATAAATTTGAATATAAGTATTATTTACATTTGATTATACACATTGACTGAATGAGTGGATGGTAATTGCAGTAATTAAATCAAATTATAGGTCATTTTCTTTTTTTACATTTTCTAGTTTTCTCACGTTCATATGTCATAATGAACAATTGCACGCGATGTTAATGAAATGGTACCTAGAAAATAATAATGATGACCTAAAAATTTTATGTGACAAAGTACAAACTATAAACAAAACCAAATTTGTATTTCTAATGTAGTTTTTTACAAACTTGAAAAATATGTCAAAGAAAAAACACTGTACATGCGAAATGGAATTTATACTTTAGATTTATTTTATTTCTTCCCTACTTTTGTTAAATGTCTCTCTTTCATAACTGTTCTAAAACGCTTGCAAAATAATACATAAAATTTGGAAGTAATTTAAATAAAATTGATACTTTTACTTATTTTCAACGAGATTTTTATGAGAGCAATAATTGAAATTATTTCATTTGCCTTGATTGTGCTGTAATGCACTTTTTAAGGTTAAAAAGAATTAGTTCTCATATAGTTGGAATTTTAGAAAATTTCTCTGATGTAGAGCACTTTATTTAAAGCAATTAGAACGTCTCATGCTAAGATAAAGTCCGTTTGTTCATGGTTGCTTATCACTCGCAGAATTAAAGATAATGTAATTTATTACAAGAAATAAATTATTTTTAATCATGATGATAAATAATAATCGAATAAAAAATAATTATCGATTACAGTTTTAAATTTTATTATAAGCAAAGATATAATTTTTACAATTAATATTGTGCTGTGATAACAAGTGATAATAATCTATGATTACGAATTAGTTATAAACTCCGTTTAACTTGATTACAATTTTAATTTTAATTTCAAGCATTCTTGAGTTTATTACATTCTTGCAAATTTAATTTTCATTACATAGTAATTCCTTGCTGGAATCAGTTACATTATGCCCGACTTTTACTAGGTGCTACTTACCTAAGCCTGAGTTCTGATTTGTACAGAGTGTCTACGACAAATGGTTGCTTTAACACTAAATTCACAATTGTTTTTCGAAAAAATTCGAACATTATACAATAAAATTTAATAAACATAATTAGCTTGAAAAAGTTTATTTTTTATTTTTTACTTTTAATGCTGTTTTCAAACATAGCATGAATTATTTTTGAATCTGGTTGTATTAAATATGTTTAATTAAAACGTTATTGTTTTAATCGTACTTTTTTCGTTAAAATTTTGAATTCTAAAACTGAATTTTTCAAATAATTTATAAATAATGATTTGAAAATTAAAAAATTAAATTGCTAAAAGTTTTGCCAAAAAATGCTTTTTATGTAATAAAAAGCAAGCTCAAATGTCTTTAAACTTATAAAAATTAAATTAAACAAAGTTCCAAAAATAATTAAAATAAAAAAAAAAAAAAAAATTTATTTTTATAATGCTGATTATTTAACAATGAAAAGTATTTTTGCAATTATAATTATTAATATTTACTGAACACATTAGAAAATATTTATACAGACTAACACTTTTTTTCAACATTGCTGAAAACTTCGTTTGAGTTTTGCAGAAAAATATTAAAAATATAAAGTTTATGCCATCATTCATTTGTAAAATTTAATAGAAATGAATACCGATAAATAATGTATTGATTTTAAAAGAAATAAACGCAAAAACTTGCAAAAGTAAAAAAAATAATTTATAAATTAGAAATAAATGAATGCCTGAAGATAATTCATAAAATTTAAAGCAAATTGGTATTTTAAAATAATTTATAATTATCTTAAAGTAAGCAAGTGGTAGTTTAAAAGAAGTTTCAGTTATACAATAGAATTTTTAATACATAATAGATGTTTGATATACTTTTGAACTTTCGTACGATAAATGTAACAAAAAATATGAAATGTGTAGAAATTAAAGAATTTTAATAACTTGTATATAATTATGCTTGAAACATTTTACTTATTATTTTACTTATTAGAAATTATTAAAAAACATTATAACTAAAATAATTTAATTAATAATTATAACTAATTTAATTTTAACACTACAGTAAATAATTTAATTTTTAAAGAAATTTATTGCAAATCAATAAACATTAGACAAGCCATTCAGTTGAAATTCTAATACTTTAAAATCAAAAATACACGCATGATAAGAAAGAGAATACACAATTAGAATATAAAATACGAAACATAAAATGTCATTAGCTAATTAATTTGCCATGTACATAATATGATTACTAAAATATTCTGCATTTAAATGAAATATTTATTAAAGATATACCATATTTCATTACTTTGGAACTAATTGATTTTTTATTACAATTGAAGCACACTAATTTTAGATTATTAATTTGCTATGTTTAGGTGAACTTTGTAATTTAGTTAATTCCGAAATTATTTTTCTTCTTCTGCTAATTAAATATTGTTCTGTTAGATTTTCAAAGGGCAGAGTAAAATTTATAGACAACCAAATACTTATAAGTGTTTTCACATAAATAATTAATAATTACGTAAAGGCGTTATTTATCATTCATACATTTACAAAATTTATTTCATTCTATTTAATAGTGTTTCAAAGGTGAATAAATGTAAACTCGAACAATGATATAAAACTGCACAACAGTTACAGAAGAAATTCTTTACTCAAAATGTATTAAATGCATAGAAATGATACCAAAAAAAATGGATATTGAAAAAAAATTATAATTGTTAACTTATTTATTTGAATTTCACCTGCCATAGAAGAGCATATATGAGACTATTCAATAAATTTGTTCAAATCAGATGGCTGTAACAATTTTTTTAAAGTTTCTGCGAATTCTTAGGATTGCGGGATTTTTTTTTACGTATTCAATTCCTGATTACTGAGCTAGATGAAAAAAAGGTAATTTTGAATGTTAAAATTTTAGTTATATGGGAAATTGTTTAAATAATTCTAAAGAAAACCTTATAGTTCTAGTGAAACGTTTTTACGATATGAAAATTTATATCTCATTAACTATTCAACTGAATTCTCTAAATTTTAGATTCAATCATTTAAAAACGTGTAGTTTAAGAAAATGCAAAACTTTTTATACCTTACAATCCAAAATTTTTCGAAAAATAACCAAATAATGATATGTATAACATAATATTTAAATAAATATTATAAACGAGTTATATGGTATATAATAATATACAAATTGAATAAATATGGTGAAAATATTTTTTCATTTAATTTAGACATTTTGCCTTATCCATGTTGCATATAAAAATAATATTAAAGGCTTAAACTCTCAATCACTATTTTAACTAAAATATTATAACTATGTCTTCCTTAATTGTGAATGCTCATAAATTAGAGGACAAAAATCTAAATCTTCTAATCTTCTAAAAATCTAAATAAAAAAGAACATTTATTTAATAAAACTGCATTTTTATATTTTGTTTTGTGACTTGAAAAAAATCGCTTGGACAAATTAATTAAAATACCTTAGCTGGAATATATGGAACATAGAGGATGGCATGGATCGTAAAAATCTGTTAATTTTACCAAAGTTATACGTTATGTAATATTTGAAGTAAATTTTTGCATTTCATTCAAGAACAGTATCAAAAATTTTTATTACTAAATCCCTTATGGTTAGTTTTAATTTTACCATATTGTTAGTTACAAACGCAGAGAAAATACTCATAAAGATAACAATTCACTAAAAAAATTAATAACATTTGAAATGCTCATAAGCAAAAAACAGCAGCAAAGATTTCGTGAAAGAAACTTCTTACTTGATACAGAAAATAATAAGGCAACCAACTTAATTCGATTTTTTCCTTAACAAACAAAGCCTTTTACATATTTTAGATGAGTTTTCTAAATTAAAAAGATGAGTGTTTTTTAAAACGACAGACAATAAATATTCCAGATGCTTTATTACAAAATTAAGAAGTTTCTTTGTATTTATGAAAATCTAACGCTTCAGAAATATCTCTCAATATATATATATATATATATATATATATATATATATATATATATATATATATATATATATATATATATATATGTATATATATATATATATATATATATATATATATATATATATATATATATATATATATATATATATATATATATATATATATATATATATATATATATATATATATATATATATATATATATATATATATATATATATTGGGAGGTAGAGAGGTAAATTTCGAACGAAATGAGTACCATTATAATATATTTTGTTTCAAATATGTATACTTTACCTATTGTGAATAGTGCCTTAACTTTTCAACTTTTTTAACAAATTTCATTTTTAGCCATAATTAATGCTGGAATGAAGTAAAAAATATTTTGCTACTACTATTCTTTGAATAATAGTTACTTCTTTAATGTCTTAACGACTTTTTATTTTGCTAATAATTTGCTATCATCAGTCCCATAATACCAATTTTAACTATCTTCCCTTTCCCCTCTCTTTCGATTCCGAAGTAAACATAATTCGAAAAACTAGACTAGAAAATTTAAAGATTAATGAAAATTTCTAGAAAACAAGGAATTATATTATATTATATTATATTATATTATATTATATTATATTATATTATATTATATTATATTATATTATATTATATTATATTATATTATATTATATTATATTATATTATATTATATTATATTATATTATATTATATTATATTATATTATATTATATTATATTATATTATATTATATTATATTATATTATATTATATTATATTATATTATATATAAACGTTGGAAAATTTGGCAGCATTAATACTGTAAAAGTTATCCTAATTGAATTTCTGCCAACTGGAAGTTTTATCTCTACACAATGTTGTTGTTATGGCTTATTCCTCAAAGTCTAGCTGCAAGCTAGTCCATGTCCAGGAGGTCGTGAATCCTCAAAAAGTCATATACAATAAAAGGGGTAGTTAAAAGGTCCTCATGCGAAGCAGTGGAGGAGATGTTCCGGAGAGGCCTGTGCTGACGTGCACTTGTCAAACACACGATAAGATATTTGTCTATCAATATATGTAAGACTCTCCATATGCCACCTCATGAGCCTGCTGATGTTGCTCTGAACAGCTCTATCATTTCCAATTTCGAGGGAATTACCAGGAGTTTTCCCAGAATACCAGAAGTGGAATGGAGAAGTCCTCCATAATTTCTGATTTGCAATCTTAATTTTAGAGATTATTTCAGAAAAAGTTAGCTCGACACCTGAAGTTGATGTGCCAGACACCCTGTTTTTTGCAAGAATGTCAACAGTTTCATTACCCTGAAGGCCCATGTGTGAAGGAATCCACTGAAAATATATCCTGTGTTGCCACGAAAACACCTTAGGCTTTTAAGAACCATGGCAGAGGTTCTGTCACTCTACACAATGTTCAAATTGGTTGTGAAATGATTTCTAAGTAACTAAACATGTTTGAAATTTCGGCTACAACTAGAAGCATCACTAGATAATTTTAATATTTTTTAATATATATCATAATTTTTTTAAATATCGAGTTAGCCAATATCTGTTTAATTCAAATGTTAAATCATAAAATTTGCTAGCATTTGAAATATTTCATAAAAAAAAGTTCTAATTAATCCCTTAACTTAACAATTATTATAAAAGATTAAATAAGCTCGAGTTACCTGAGACTTTTAAATTAAGAGGTTAAAGCGAAAAAGTTGGCAGATGTGTAGTTGAATGAAAAAAAAAGGATCAATAAATCAGTACAGAGAAATAAAACGCAATCATCCTCAAAACTGAAAGCCATATACTGATACAATTGAAAAGCTTAATGAAAGAGCAAAGTGAATGACATTTTTAAGGGAATTAACGAATTAGAGAAAATAACATAAAGTGGTTACGTTAATATGGGTATGTTTAATATAACATAACTGATCTTAACAGAACTATTCCATATTAGTGTTTAGTATGCTTCTTTTTTCGTTTCTGAAAATGTCACTTACCTGGTTCTTCCACTAAGTTCTTCAATTAATATAGCTAAAAAAAATTTTTTTTAATATTACATGTTGTAATCTTCGGTGCTTTTACTTTATCAAGCAAAGCTCGTTGTTTGTAATTCATATCATTGGAACAAAGATAAAATGTATTTATGATAACTGATGATAGTTGAATCGGGCTATAATTTATTAGAGAAAAAAAACAAGCCATCAAGCAAGTAGCTGTTATTCAAACAATAATGTTATCAAAATGTTTTTTACTTCACTCCAGCATTAATTATGGCAAAAAATGAAATTTGTTTAAAAACTTGATAATTTAGGTCAACTTTCACAATAGGTCAGGTAAAAAAATTTAAAATAAAACATCTCATACTAGTATACCTTTTAGGAGAAATTCGCCTATAAACTTTAGTATTTATATTTTTTTTCAATATACTGACACATCTTGAAAAAATCCCAAAAACATTCTATTTCAGGTCATTTTTGACATAGGACCTGACGCTCACCTACCTGAAGGGGGAAAACTTGGCAAATTCATATTGAGACATTAAAAAAGCAGCCAAAACAAAGAAAATAAAACCTTTGCAGGCATTTTTTTTCCAAATTGGGATTGTTTCTGTTCCCTAACTACTGGACTAAAAGTGTTTCGCAGAATAAAAAAAAACTTAAATGACATAATGTGTAGCATGTAAATCTATCCACTCATTGTTAAAATATTAGGTGAACTTCGTTAAGTGGAACAAAATCTAATATTCAACTTTTATATTATTATTATTATTTATTGCGGTATTTTTTCCACGTAGGTAAGTGGCATCATGAAATTTCGTTATAATAACCGAAACCATTTGAAACGTTTTTGGAATATTTTTAAATCAATTAAAAAATAAAATACTGCGCTTTAATAATTGATTGTGTTTAAGTAAAGTTAATATTTAAGTGCATATTTTTTTCTTTCTAAGAAATTATTAAAAATAGTTGCATTTAAAATTTAAATAAAACAAATGTTTTGTAATAAAATGTAAATGTTTTCTTTGAAATTTACTGTGATTCATCATTCATATCAGTATGAAAAAAATATTTTTTGCTCATTATTTTTGAAATGTATAATGCATTGTCAAGATCTAATAAATAACTTTCAATTTAACGAATATTGCCCAATTTAAACGAGAGAATACAAGAATCGACAGAAAACAGCTTATTTTAATTTTCCGGAGCTACACGCTTTGTCAATGAGTACTGCTCTCGCATTTTCAAAAAAACGCGCAGAGAAGGTTCATTATACTACACTAATTAGAACTTAAAATGACAACCAAATTAGGGGTGTAGTTATGACGTTGAATAAGCGAGCAATAAAGAAATGAATTTTATATTTTTTTGAGCCAAGGCCCATAATTGGCTTCGCTAAACTTATATTACGAAAATTTGATTGTTTCCTGAAGCTTTATGCTTAAAATAAAAAGAAATTTTAGACAGTTTATAAAGTCTGAAGTAATTTTTTTTAAAAAAAAGTATTGTATAATATATATATTTAAAATTTTAATGTGTTTAAAATTTTAAAAAAGAAACGAATTCATAAATTGTTCTAAAAATTCAATGCTTTATATAAATTAAGATAAAAAATATTGCTTTCATTATATTTGCGAACACACGCGTTGCATATTTATAATTCAAGGTTTAATCGCGTTAAAAAGTCTTTAAAGTGTGCATGTATCTAATAGTCTTTCAGAGTCATACTTTTATAACTCTACATCTGCACTGCGTGCTAAACACATTATGGTAACGTATGTAATCACAATTCCTACTCCGAGAAAAAAAAGTATCGCCAAAACTCCCAGAATTTGGTAAAATTTATCGTGTTTCTGGCTCAATGGGAACATCAGAAAGTTTGATAAATTTTACGGAAGCGCTCTGATAATGATTTTGGTAAAATTAATAATGATAAATTTTGGTAAATCTGATAAAATTTGGTAATTTTATCATATCTTAGAGTATGGCATACAAACCATTTATTCGGTTAAATGTAATATTTCAGTTTTGTATTTTTTTTAAAATAAGTAGTAATAGAGGAACTATAATTTTAAAAACAAAATTTGAGGTAAACTGCTACCATATAAGTGGAAATATAACCAAATAAATGGTTTAAATACCGTGTATTTTGATTTTTATTACCAGAATTATGATTTTTTTTACCAGAAATGTCATTACCATGTAGTACGGTAATTTTACCAGATTTTTTTTCAATGCAGTTTGTTTTTTTATCTATCTTCTATCTATTATCTATTATTCTATCTTTTATCTATTTATAATAATAAACGCGGCTGTGTGTCTGTAATCACAATATATCGCCCCAGAAGTCTCGCCCAGGCACGAAACTCGGCACATAATTGTGTTTTGACATAATGAAGAAGTATTTTTTTTCTTTTTCAAAAATTTGGATTAGTTTTTTAGTTATCAGTCATTTTGTAAGAAAATCTATGATTTTTCGTCTTCAAAGAGCCATATTCAAAAAACTATTCGCGATCGCAACACTCGATACGCCATCTAGCGGGAGACTGTAAATATCGGGCATTAGTTCCCACATAACCATTGGCAATGATGGACGCCATTTTCTTAGCATCAAAAAAGAAGCAAAATTTCCCTAAAGAAAAGGTAAAACTTCTTGAAAAAACTAATCAGAACATGCCAAATATTGAAGCAGAACACGCCAAGCATTTGAAGAACAAATTCCCAATAATTTTTACCTTTCTATTACCAACAAAATAACATGATTTCGTGATCACTTGCTGTTACAGATGTGTGTATTGCGGTAAAATAATTTTTCTGTCTTCAATTCATTACAAGTTAAAATGAAGTCAATATTGCTTTCGTCATTCCAATGAATAAATGTGTTCCAATGAATTCCATACAGAACTGTAATAGTTATAGAATATTCTTCTTCTTCATAGAATAGTATATATTTCTGTATCTACATAATTCAGAAAACAACAATAAAGAATAATCCGAATTATTTGAAAAAGTATCTTTTGTGCTGATTATAAATAAATTTTTTATCGTTTTCTTGATAAGTGTTTTTTTAGTTTTGAAAGAATTTCAACTAGAATTCAGCTATTCTGTTTTTAAGCTACATATTAAAATTCATATCGAGATCTTACAATTATAAAATTTTGATGTGTGGTATGTTACCTAAAAGTAATGATGGGATAAACTATGTATATATTATTTGAGAATAATGTTTTCAAACAAAGAACATATCATTTTGGAATTCTCCGGACTTATAAATCAGGTAAGTGTTATGATTTTTATAATAAAAAATTTGCTTGTAAATAATTTTTTTTCTTACTTGATGATCGTTCTCTACAAAATGGTTTTTTTAAGTCTGATTAAATACTATAAGAATTAAAAAAAAAGAAACAATACTAAAGTTTTTATTGAAAAATGAGGAATTTTTAAAATCGTTTTTATTTTACGTTTTTCAGTTTATAATTTTTTGATAAAATTGTTGTCAAAATACTTTTTTTGAAAAATTAAATGGTATTAAATTATGTGTTTATGTATACTTCTTGCATATTCTAATATTTGAAGTAATATGATTCAGAAAAGTATGGAAGAAAAATTCGGTACTTACGTATTAACCACAGCTACAGATTTGGCAGATTTTTAAGTGCCGCCAATCTACACTTAAAATTTTTGGAAAAAATCTTAAAATGAAACACTTCGTTTAAAATCAAAGTAGTCAATCGGATTTCGGTGGAAAATGGGACGATATAGAGTTTAGCATAGATTCAAAACAAACTTTTCTCTCACCTGATTCTATAGCCATCATGAACTCTAATAAATAAGATTCAAAATGAAATAACATTTCCAAAACAGACGTTTACTAAGATAAAGTTTCATGTTATGGACATTGGTACATTTTCGTTATATTTTACTCCATAAAATATTTCGCTCCTAAAAAAATAAAATTGCATCTTGTTTTGTTTTTGGCAAGTTAGAAAGACGCATTTTCGTAACACTAAAAAATGGCGACAAAAAAAGAATGGTTCTTTTTTTTTGTTTCGTAAGCATTCTTTATTTTACGTTAAAATTTAAATGGGCCTTTCATGTTATACCATTAAATTTAGTAAAACTATTTCTCAGGCATTAGGTTTGAACTCCTATAAGAATATACCTATTTTTTTCTCTTTATTTACAAATATTTTTCTGATGTGTTCTGGATGTTCCTTCTCTAAAAAAAAAGAGATACCATTTTGTTTTCGTTTGCATAAGAAAGAAAACAAACATTTTTCTTTTTTAAATTTAATCAGCTACAATAAAGATGGAACGTTACAATGCTACATGCTACATTAAAGACGTCTCCAGTGTAACTGAATGACTGTTCATATGGAAATCGCAGGGATTCGGCACATACAACAACGCCCCCTATAGTTCGTTGCGATCGCGAATTAAAAAATGCATATACTTTTCTCCACTCTTATAAATGAATGCTAATGCGAACCTTACTATTAAAATATTAATTTTCGACAACTTAAACCAATAATATACGAAGGAATTAATAATTTAATTGTAAGGTTCGCATTAGTTTACATTTATCAAAGTGGAGAAAAGTTTAACTTTTGTATTAAAAATGTGGCAACATATTCGATACGTAAATAGAACGCTTCGCTTTGATATATTTGTCGCTGTTCATAATTGTTATAATAAGTTTTTCTTCTTCTTTCTGCGCTCTATTTTTTTTTCTTAAGTGAAGACGATAATTTTTGTAGCGATATAGAAATAGAAATTGATACCATAAAAAATTATATAGAAATAGAAATTGATACCATAAAAAATTAATTCGTTTTCTTGTTCTTTTCATGTATTTAGCTTTTTAGTTTTTTTTTCTAAAGCGTTGTAGCTATATAATATATAAAATAGGAAGTTAATTGTTTTTGAAGGAACGATCACACTTACCATGGATCTCTTTGGTTTTTTTATTCTTTATTTTAACAGTTTTTATTAAATGTAATTAGTTATTTTCAGAAAGTTTCAGTTTGCAGGTAAGCACTTAGATTTTAATATTGAAGTTTCATGATCTGCTTTCATAGTAATTGTTGTTTTAAAATATTCGTTGACTTCTTAAAATTCCGATTACTGACATGGCAGAACCGCCTTCCAAAAAACTTTGTATTTTGTCAAAGAAAAAGATATTAAGAGATTATCAAAGAAGAAGAAGGGCCCAAGAAACACCTGAGGAACGTCAAAGAAGATTGGAAGAGGATCGTGTCTCAACTAGCAGTGTTAGGGCCCGAGAAACACCTGAGGAACGTCAAAGAAGATTAGAAGAGGTTCGTGTCTCAATTAGCAGTGCTAGGGTCCGAGAAACAACTGAGAAACGTCAAAGAAGATTGGAAGAGGATCGTGTCTCTACTAGCAGTGCTAGGGCCCAAGAAACATCTGAAGAACGCGGAAGAAGAATTGTCCACTAATCTTCAGATTTCCTGCTATGTTTTAAGAAACTTTATTTGTGAAAACCTTTAGCGTGGCGGACAGCTGGCCGCCTTAAGCGGCTAGTAGTATTATAAAAGTAACATGTTATAGTTCCCACAGTATGTTTTTAAAAGACGATTCTAAAAATATATCATAAGCTCAGATAAATTATCTTATTTTTTCAATATTAATTTTATGGTAAAATATTTTAAGTCAGTTTTTTTTTAAAATTTTTTTTTATCAATGCACGTAGAAAACGTTCAGGTAATAATGCAGTATTTTTTATAATCAAATTGAACTGGATAGTAGGAATTATGTTCCGAAAAAAAAGTGTTAAGTTTGTTCAGTTATTTATTAAGTGTTTACTTTGTATTCAATAAAACTTTTAATAAATACCATTGTAATAATAATTTTAGTGGTGAAATTTATAATTTCTTATCCATCCTTTTAGTTCATGAAACATTTTCTGAGAGATTCCGTATTATGTATATTATGTGAGTTCGCAGAATTTGCTTTTTTATTTTAGAAGATTTAATTTTAATTTTTAATTGTTATTATTAGTTTTTAAATTTTATCAATGGTTTTACTTAGGAAAAGTTCAAATGATTATGCAACATTTTTTTTCATCAAGTATATAGTGACAGAAGTTTTTCAAACTCTGTCTCAAATATAACGAGAAAGTACAACGATATCTCGAATATAAAGACAACATATAACGATATCTCAAATATATAAAGAAAAAATATAACAATATCTCAAATATGACGAGAAAATATAATGACATCTCAAATATAACGATGAAATATAACGACATCTTAAATACAACAAGAAAATTCCCTGAGGAAATCTAAGAAATCTAACAATATACTGAAACGAATTTCCAAGTTTAAATTAAACTAAACTATCACTAAAAACTAAATGTGTAACCATATATCATTTTTCGTACGAATTTTAAAATGTTACATTTTTTGTCGACTTCGGTTATACAGGAACACTAGAAAACAATATTGGATGCATAATTTAAAAAACAGTTGCAAATCATTTTTAAATTAGACAGCATTATAAATTTATATGAAAAATAAATTAATTTATATAAATTATAATTTTTTTTTGTATTTTTAATAATCATACCATTTACTCAATTCATAGAAATTACATACTTTCCTTCTAAATCCAAATAAAATAAGGTACATAGTAGCTTAAAAAAATATGTATCTTTTTAGCTTAAAAAGAAAAATGATCCACTAAAGAAAATTTGAGACTAATGGAAGGTGACAGCCAAAGCATGAATAGGATTTTGTTCCACGCTAAGTTGTCCCCTTTGATTTCTAAAACAGCCAACAGTTCTAGATAGCGCCTGTCACAAACAGAAAGACAACTGTGGAGAAACAACGTGACAGTTCGAACGAAATCTAATCTATTTACTTGTATTAGAACAGAATAACGATATTTAAAAGCTCACCGGGAACATGAAAATTTTAGCTCAGATTAATGTGTTGTCAGTACTCTCAAAGACTTAATGAAATTAGGTTTTGAGTCTAATTAATTCAAAAATATATTATAAAGTCTGACTTTATATGCATTCCTGTTCATAATTGTAATTGCAGAAGGGAAATTTGAACATAATAACAGAATGCAAAGTTCTGTTTGTCAAGGTATGTTTTATAAAACACAAGGCATAGTGATTAATCAAATCTTTCCGAAATTAATGGAATTTACCATTTTTAATATGAAATAAGATTCAACTTAATATATTATATTTAAAAAAAAACAACAACAACAACATGAAAATGTTTATTTTATATCTTTTTAAGTTCCATTTCAAATCGTTTATTTTTTTTTAATTTTCATAAATAAATAAAATCTTCTATTTTATTTGTTGAAAGATTTTTTCCCCAGTATTATTAACAATAATAACAATAAAAAAATGCCAAGTCACAAAATTAAAATTTTAAAATAAAATATCTTCCGCTTATGACAAAATATCTTCCGCATTAACCTGCATCTAAGCGACTAAGTGACTTGCATCTAAGCGAAATAGATGTGTTTATCATTAAATTAAAGTAAATAAAATCAAAGTTAACATAAAAGCAAAATTGCCATGTTCAGGGCCAGATCAAGAAATATGAG
The DNA here is from genome assembly GCA_949128135.1 of Parasteatoda lunata. Lineage (NCBI taxonomy): Eukaryota > Metazoa > Arthropoda > Arachnida > Araneae > Theridiidae > Parasteatoda > Parasteatoda lunata. The sequence goes on along the minus strand of OX421970.1, from coordinate 59,272,903 downwards.
GACCCTAGGCACAGAACTGTCTGGGGTCCCCTGGTCGTTACATTAAACTTAATTTGCATGTTGTTTAGTTATGAAGTGTTTTTAAATTACTTATAATACAAGAAAATCACGATATATTAGTAAATTTGAGCTTATATTTGTTTCAATTCTCTTAACTCATAACTCCAATGGACAATTCATAAGAAAAAACATAAAAAGGAATTATTTATAACATTAAGGTAACCCAAGAAATGTGGGTGTCCTAGGCCTGGGCCACAAGGCCTAATGATAAATGAGGTACTCGCCATGTTGGTCAAAAACATTGAAGTAAAGCTTTGAGAGTAATCAATTCAGAAATGGTGACTGAATTTATGTGATTTCCTATTCATAATTGTTTTGTAAGTGAAAGTATCGAGAGTATAGAGATATAGTGATTGATATCGAGAGTATAGAATTCTGTTTGTTAAAGATTGTATTTATAAAACACAAAGCATAATAGCTAGTTATTTATTTATGAAAAAACTGGAATCAACCTTTTTCTCTTGTGAGTTATTTTTGAGGTAAATAAACCTTTTTTTCTTTTCTTGCTTTATTTCAATCAACAATATTATGGAAATGTTTTTCACTTTTTTTAATCCATATTAATACTTTTCCATTCAATTCCAATCTTAAAGATTTTTTTATAAATAAATTCTATTTCATTTTTTAATTCTATTTCATTCATTTCATGAATAAACAAAAGCATATCAAGCCAAGAAACGTAAGAATTAAAAAATTAAAAACAGCCGCTGTGCTACTAACACATCAATTAAAAAGTTTCATTAATGGTAATGAGAAGAAAGACAAATACCTTAATGACAAGTGTATTTAACTTAAAGAAGTGTAGTTTGAAAGAAACTAACATGAACACCACGTCAAGAAGAAAATTTTAGAAGATCTATCCGAAAGTAGGTTGCTTCCAAATAACAACACTTAATAAAGAAATAAATGTTCAAAAATATTCTTGAATGTTTTCAGTTCAAGATAAAAATTTAACGATCCCTACTATATTTATACTATACTTCATATGTACTCTCTACTATAATTCATATTTAAAGAAAATTTGACAAGTTTTCCAAAAATGCATTTTATATTTCAATAGTTATAAGTGCGTTTCTATATTTGAAAATCAATGACTTGAAAAAATAAAAAAAGCATTTCAACAGAGTATCGGAATAAAATTTTACTATTTTAGTAAATATTTGTTTAGTTAAAACTAACTTTCAAACTAGTTTTACGTCGATTGCATTGACAAAAATATTTGCTGAACACAAAATAATCAATAAATAAACTATAAAACAAACTTAATACTCTTTTGACAGATGTATACACGTTACATTATCAACTGAACACATGCTAAGTGTCACCATTTCATAAAATTTAAAAAATTTAAATAATTAATTAAATTTAAAAATTAAAAACGAATATTTTTAAATATTTATATCAAACAAGCAATATCTCTAAGATTTTATCGAATAAACTAAACATGGACAAAATATTTAAAAATTTTCAATCAATCGAATATATTTTTAAATACTTTTATGTGCCACTTTCACTACGTAGCTGTATCTAAAGGAAACATAGTAAATGTTTCTCAGCTCTATACATAAAATAGCTCATCGCTTATGCCACGCCTAACAGAGAAAAGTCATCACTTTTACGAGGGCAGCATTAATTGCAGTTTGCTCTTCAGTTACAGATTTAAAAATATGAGTTTATTAATGACCTTCAACACAAATCTTGGCATCTCACAAATAAATATCATCAGTCAAATGCATTTCCCCTCTTAGAATATTGGTTTCTAAGAATAGTTCAGTTAAAGGCATTTTAAACTTGCAATTTGATTTTTGAATACCTTAAGAAATATAACATTTATTTTAATAGATTGTTTTTTTTTAAATAAAGAATATAGATGGGGGATTAAGATTGTCATCAATTGCATGCTCACATTTTGATAAAGTAACAGTTACTTTGAAATTAATATTTAACATAAAATGCTCTAAAGTTAAATAATTATTTTGAGTCTTCTATGCACCACTTTCTTAAATCATGTAGTTTTGAGAATTTTAGAGATAATGTTGGGCAGTGAAGCACTTTTTACACCCAAATTAAATTACATTTAACAAATTAGTATTCATAATGGCTAATAACTATGATAAATTATATAATACAAGCAAACAAAAATAAATATATAATTTAAATATATAATTTAAATATATTATTCAAATACAAAATGAGAAAGAATTTAAAATTAAATTTTAAACAAAATATTAATTTTATTTATAAATTATATGTAAAATACAAATTAAGCTAAAAAATGAATTTTAATACTCTTTTTCCAGGTCATAAAAAGACTGCATTAATTACTAAATGCATAATGAATGTTAAAATGAAAAGTTAAGTGTTAAAATTTAAAATTAAGGAATATTTAAAAGAAAATTACATACAATTCAGGTCGAAAAATAATATGATTAAATAAAAATATTTCTAAACCATTTCAGATTAATATTTATTCAATACTCATTTCATGAGCATGTTTTTTTTTAAATTTTCAGCTCAAACATGTATGATGAATCATTTTACAGTAAACATTAAATCAGACCCCTTAATTTAACTCATTTTGACTTTATCAACATACATTACACTATTATACAAAAAGCAAATTCAAATGAAACAAAAAGGACATATGTTGAATAAATCTAATGCAGCATGGAATATGCAATAAAAACAAAACTCAGAAAATAAAAAGTTTCAAAAGATTTTTTCCCATTGACATTAATATTTTATCTCGTAAAAAATTTAATCCTTCAAATTTTCCTTCACATTATTGACAAAAAATTTTCATTATCTTGAATACTAACCTTTATTTGCTTTAGACTTTTAACTCAAACTTTTAGCTCCATTTTTACACTATAAAAAATTGGTTTTAGCACATTACAATTAAAATTAATGTAAATTATGTTAACCATCGAGAGGCTTATTTTATGAGTTTTAACCCAAATTTGATTACATCAAAGTTTCACTATTTATATATACTTTGAAATTGCATTTTTAGTGAAGTAATGAAAGAATAGTTAAGTTTTAAATTAAAAAAATTTAAGGGAAGGTGTGATATTTTAAACGTTTTTTCTTTTCCTTCTTTTATTTGAAAGCCAAGTATGAAATTGGGTACTGGTTTAAAACTGTTCTAAAACAAAAGTATTCGTCAAAAGGATCTTCAGTTCATCTGAGAATGTCGTTAATTTATTAGATATTTTAAATAGTTATAAGTAAAACAAGATTAAAAAAGTTCAAAATACCTATTTTTAGATAGATGAGTCGGTCTATAGAAATCAGGACTACCCTACCCTCTCAGAATTGGAATATGGCAAATACATCAGCTGTTTCTATTGGAATAAAGTAGTAAATGAGTTGGATGGCATTTCCAGTTCGAGATAAATTACCTTACAAATTGTAAGTCCTGCAGGGCAATAGGATATCGCGAAATATATCAGCAACTTACATTTGAATGATTTGGCCTTTCAGGCGAAAATTCCTGAATTTAAATTATTCTCCCTGAAGTCTCGGAAGTTACAGAGACAGTTGAGGATAAAGGGAGAATTTTAAAGAGGACTTGTGAAAAGCTTACATACGATGTGAAGTAGTATCTAAAAAATGAAGGCATTTATATTTAGGCAAGTTGTACCACGAACAACACAGTTGAATATATCCAAACTTTATAATTTACATGGTCTGTAATTTAATTTTATTTTCCTCACACAAGTTTCTTATCTCTACTTTCGAAAAAGTATAAATATAAAGTTAGTTAGCAGATAATTTAGTCAGACATGATACATAATATTAATATTTAATATTAATATATAATATTAATATATAATATTAATATATAATATTAATATATAATATTAATATATAATATTAATATATAATATTAATATATAATATTAATATATAATATTAATATATAATATTAATACATAATATTACTATATAATACATTATAAGTAATTTTCGATTAAATATTCATACTTCATTCCTTCTTATCGCACAAATTCACAATTTAACGCAAAAAAAAAAGAGATTGTTATTTCAGATATTTTTTATTTTTTGCATTAATAAAGGAAGAAAAAATTTTAAATCTGGAATGAAAAAATATATTATTTAAAGAAATGTATAATTACAGTTATTTTTAAGCTTTCTTAAGCTATTTTATTAAATATTGTATTTATACTTGCTTTATAAAGAAAAAAAGTATAGTCATTAACTACCTGAATATCGTAAAATTTTGCCATGTTTCCAAAAGCCATGTTGCCATGTTCCATGTACCAAAAAGCTCGGTAATTTTTTCCGATGCTGTTTTCTAATAATTTTAGTAAAATTAACAATAATATTTGGTTGCACAGTTTGCGATAAAATTTGTTATGTGTGGTAAAATTTGGTAATTTCATCATGAAACTTTAAAGCATGGTTTAAACTTTTTTATATGATTAAATTTACTTTTGATTAACTCATTTCTTACTTAATATGTGATAATAAGAACCATGATTTTTAGAAAATAGAATTTTCGGTAAACTGTTTTGAACTGAAGAAATTATCAAATGAATGGTTTAAATACCGTATATTTTGGTTTTTATTAGTAGAATTATTGTTTTGTTAATAAAGATGTCAATACCATACTGCATGGTAATTTTATGATAATTGTTTTTCTCCGTGTAATTTCTTTATTTGGTGGGAGATTTTATTCAAATATATTAAATGGAAAGAAAAATTATACTTAATCATTTTATTTACTTTTATATAATAGATTTGACTAACAATGATTTTGATTTTGATTGATTCAAAATATAGAGAAAACTTGAAAAAAAAAATTAAAGAATAATGAAAAGAGAAGAAGAAATTGTTAAAATAAAGTAGCAAAATAAAATAATCAAAATTAAAAAAAAAATTATGCAAAATCCGGAAAGCAAGATATATTATCAGCTCACACGAATATATCCGCAAAAAGGAGTGTTTTCTAATATTGCATCAATATAGCCAAAGCAAAATATATCAATGCAATAGGGTTAGGGGCAATCAAAAAAATTTTTGAAGCAAAATAGAACACATTAAGTAATAAATGTCACGTAAAAAACAGAAAATGAAATGTAAAGGAAAAACAGAATAAAACATAAAAACGAAATCTATGAAGCGAGTAGCAAATTCAAATGAACTCAAGTGAACGGGAAATTTTTCAAGAATGATTTAACATATTTTTGTAATAAGTTTGCCAGAATACAAAATATGAAAACAGAAGCGCAATTTGAGGTAAAAGCGCAAATAGATGGATTTTGTTTTATAGCGCGTTCTTACTGCAGTGCTTGTTTGTTAGTTAGTTACCAAGCGTGTTTGATTTGTTAGTTACCAAGTTTGTTAGTTTCAAAATTTGGTAATTTTATCATGGATATCTTAGAGTATGGCATAAAAATCATTTATACGTTGGAATTTATTCTATTGCCATTTATTTGCTTTATTTACTCTATTTTTTACTAAATGTGTGGTAATAAAAAGTATGATTTTGTAAAACAAAACTCTTCCGTTAAGCCGTTATCATATGATCGGAAAAATTACCAAACGAATTGTTTAAATAACGTGCGTTTTGGTTTCGCTAATCAAAATCATGTTTGTTTTTTTTCCATTGCTGTGATTACTACAGAGTACAGTAATTTTACCAGAATTTTCTTTCTCCGTGTGCTTTTCGCTATCAGCATTAAAAAATGAGAAAAATAAAGTTTATGGTGTTATGGTCAGACTAAAATTAAAATTCTTTTAAGAATTCTAATTAAAAGAAAAAAAGAAAAAATTAGTTTTTCTTTCTTTTTTTCTAAAGGCTTTCAGAAAGGTGCGAGTAGTTAGCAGAACAAAAGACCCTCTTGGCCAAAATAGGATGGATGTAGAAGTTATTCAGTGAATGAGTCTTTCAGTATGTGACTGTGAAACTAGATATAGCATCATAAGACCGACTTAGCTTTCGCGTCAAATTTTACAAACATTTAAATCAAAAATTTTTTTCCCCAATTTTTCCAGAAAGTTGTGATTTAGATTTGTTAAGTAAGTTCTACATGCTGTTAATTAGTTCGTTAGGGATATTGAGCAGCTACCTACACACCGTGGACGCTGAAATGCTTGGCTAGCATTGTTGTGGCGTAGTAGCAAAGAGCTGCATTTGTTCTCCATTATATCGATAAAGGGAGGCAGCTTTTTTGTTAGTTTCCAGAGAATTTCATTTGCACTTTGAGGATTAAAACTAAGTTTTTAACGCAAGGAAAATTTCTTGACTCAAAAATGTGACTCAACTTAAATCAGAATTTTGGTGCTTTTACTTAAAAATTCGAAATTTTAAGACAAATCTTCTCACAGAAAATATTATTTGATTTGAAAAAATATTATATTCGTAATGTCCTTGTGAATTTATTTCTTTTGACAGGATATTACTTTCCGCTATGAAAAAAAAAAGTTTCAAAATAGGTCACCCAAGTGCAGCCCAATCTCGATCCTTTAATCTTCTTCATTTAATAACTTTTTCAATGTCCAATGAAAATTTTGCTTAGAACTACTGTAAATTTTGCAAGAAAAAATGTTCAAACATAATTCGATTACATTCATTGCGCATCTATGAAAAATATTTTTTGTTGAATAAATTTAAACTCCATCAAATGAAAAGACACAGCGCTTTTCTAACTTTCAATGACTTGATGAGAAAAAATGAGATTGGAATGAAAGAGTTTTATTACGTTGCAGATTGTAATTGGAAAATCAAAGCTGTTGAGATTAAAATAGTTTATGGCGAAAAAGAATCCATATTTCCCAAACAAAATTACAGTTGAAAAGAACGAAAATTAAAAAAATTTAAAGCGAAAAATATGCTTGAAATAATAACTTTATTTTGCTTAATAATAAAAGAGGAGAAATTGTAGAACATGTTTTAAGCAACTGAAACACAACTATATTTTGTCAGGACGGCAAGTGAATTGTAAGAATTCATTATGATCATTCAACGAATTTCATCATTTACATGTCGCCCTGGTGAGGAGTGTCGTGCGCTCGAAACACGTCGACCCTATTTCGATTTCTATTATAAAGCAAAATTGAACTAAATATTTATAAAAACATTCTTTGGTTTAAATTTTGTCTGATACTTGAAAAGAAATGATGAATATCCATGCGAGAAATAACGGAAGAAGAGTGAAATTTTAAAATGATCGGGAATGATAGGCAACCAAACGTTATCTGAAAAATTTCAAAAAATCTTTTTTTTTTTGTTATGAGCGCAATTGAATTGTTTACTAAAAAAAACACGTCAAGAGAAATTTTAAAAAACAGTGCAATTTAAGTGTTTATAAACATATGTTATGATTGGCTCTAAAAGCACAAATAGTTTTTTTTCTTCTTTTTTTTTCTTTTGTGCACTATTTCTTATACACATGTTTCTTATACAGTTCTATTGATTTTTATTCACTCATTCATTAGATAATTTTCTGAAAATTCATTAAATTGTTACTCTCTATGTTTATCTATTATTCCCTCAATCGTTACATGTATTTAATTGTGCATCTAAATAATAGAAAGTACCCATACAAAAATATTAAAAGTATTAAGTAATCATTTCGAAAAGAAGTACTGAAATATTCTTATTTATCAAGCACTGCCCCATATGTATTATGTAAGGAAACGTGATGCCACCGTAAGCAACAATAATGGGGGGAGGAGAAACTTTTCTGTTTTTACTCTTTTTCTTCTTCTTTTTTTTTATATGGAAAAATGTGAAAACTTTTAAAAAAAATTTTTATTTATCTTCATGTTATAAAATTCGCAGCATGTTTAAATTTTTTACTGAAATCACTTAGGTATGTTTCTTGGCTGACCGTATTTTCTTCAACATTTTAATTACTCTGAAAAGTAACATACATTTTTATTAATCACGTATTAAAGATTTAAGATCTCATCAAAGAAAGTTTTTTTTTCATTATAATTCAATCATTACTTTTGTGATAGTGTATCAAAGTAATTAGTAGTGATTTCATTATTGTGATAGTGCATTTTAAACACTTTTCGGATAAATGTATCCAAAAATTACTTTATTGTATTTTAATTTATAATAACAATCTCAAATTATTTTATAAGAAAAAAATGAAGTGACAATTATACAGCAGCAAACGAAGAGTGTTTTTTTTACTTAATTGTAATAATTTTAACACCACGACGATTTTGAAAAACCTTTGAATGATCTCTTTCTTTCTTTCTTTTTACTTTGTAACATCGATCACACTTAATCAATTGACTGAATTAAGTGAATATAAACTGACCGATTTGATTTTTACTTTTTTTTTATTCTTAGAATTCTACATTGAAAAAAATATATGATGTATTAACCATTTTTTTTTTAAAAATCTTGTTAATAACAATGACAAATAATTTTTTTTTTTTTTTTTTGCATTTTTGAAATATTTTTTTTCTGTTAAGTGAAAGGGAAAAATGGGTTTAGTATCATAGAAATTAAAGAAATATTCAAATTTAAGTTAATATTATACTTACAGATCTTCATTAAAACACTTTTCTAAATTACAAAATCACGTAAGTAAATAATTTTACAAAGTAGCTAAATAATAATAATAAAATAAAATGAGTGATTTTTTTAGCTACAGTAGTAAGTTTGAATAATATTATTTTTTTGAGTAATAACCAGCATTTAAAAAGTTTCGTACTAAACTTTGCTGAGGGACAGAAAATTTCCTTGCAAGAATGATTAGAAAATTAATAATGCAATATAATTTCTTGATTTTTTTAAAATCTAAAATAAAAATAAAATCAAAAAAAATTTAAAAATAAATTAGTTTTATTTAAAGTTTTACGTATGAAGAAAACCCAAAACTACTTACATTACTCATAAAACGGCAAGAACTTTTTTTCAATGTCTTTCCAAAGAAATGTCAATTCCCAAATCAGAATTCGGAATTTTTTATTCCAAAAAAATAATGATTTTTCTTCTCACCGAACAAATGAAAAAAATATGTGACGTGCAATTCTAACATTAATATCGAAGCACGAGTTATTCACCGTTTGAAATTCGCATAGTCCTCAAAGGGAAAGAGGAACCTACTTCTCTCCTAGAATGGTTCACGAGTTCTGTAGCCACTAGGACGAAATGCATCGATTCTGAACGTTGGGAGCGCTGAAACATATTTTGAATGTGTACTTCTTTTTTATTCGTTTAAAAATTCATTTCTGAACTATAAACGTCCCATGTCAAAAAAGAAATATTTTTTTAGATAACTGTGTCGAAGCTCGATAAATATTTAATGGGAAATTAAATGTCTGGTATTTTTGATAAAAATTAAGTTTAAAGTTGGATGGAAATTTAATGATCGTTTGAAATAAATGTATTTATTGATGAACGTAAACTGTAACAAGTATTAATTCTTAAAAAATATCATTGATTTAAAACTTTTTCCTTACCTTAGTCTCTTTAGTTATCTAAGTTGTAACTTTTTTTTAAGAATGCTCCTGTAGATTAATTAAAAACTTATTATTATATTTATGTTTTATATGTATAATAAAATTATCTAAATCTTAAATTTTCAAAACCAATTTACTTTTAAAAATTGATTTCTTAGATTAAATACAAAAAAAACTTTTTTTTTTAAAAAAATAATAATTATACTTGCAATGGTCCTTTTCTAACTATTTCAAAACTTCTGATAAACAGTATGAAAGTTTACAGTTAGATTGAAATTTAATGATTTTATGAAATAAATGTATTTGTTGAATAAATAACCAAAGAAACAAAAAGCTACATTAAGCCAAAGACCAAAAGCTACATTAAGAATTAAGTTTTAAGTTTAAGAATTAAGAATTAGTTTAAAACTGTTTTTTCACCTTAATCTTAGCGCTTTTTTTTTATAAATATTTCTGAAGATTATGTAAAAAAATTATTTTTGTTTTAAATTAAATGTTTAGTAAAATTATCTAGTACATAAATTTTTAAACCAATAAGGCCATTTACTTTCAAAAATAAAATTAATATATAAGTATAAATATAAAAAAGTGAACTTAATTTTTTAAAATAAGAGCAATAATTGCAATGATAATTTTTTTTCAAATTTTTCATGATAGCAATTAAATTTGAAATTAAATTGATAGCATGAATGCTATATTATTCATTTAAAAATGTGTTATTAAAATAAAAAATTAATTTTATTGATGTGTTTGGAAATTAAAAATATGTTTTAAAGCAGTAGTTATGGGCGTTTCCTAGTAAAAATTCCACAAAAATGCATAGGGAATGTATTTACACTTCCAAAATGATTTTCTACCTATTTAAATAATATATATAAATATATTTAATCTCAAGATACTAAAAAAAAAAAAAAAACAATTCATGCTTGTTTTCGGCATTATGTTATAATTCATTTCCTTTTGAAACACAAACATTCAATTCAAAAACTTGCATTTTATACTGTTAAAAGCCAAACAGGAAATTATGTTTGTTTTTTAATGTTTACTTGTTAATGTTAATTATATTAACTTAGTGATTAGTTAAAGGTAATAAAACTGTATTATAATATTTTTTCAAGTGGACTTTTTTTTCAAATAGAGCTAAAAAACGTGTTTCTATAAAACTAAATAACTCGCAATCAACGGAAATTGGATAAAAAAAAACATTTATGGAAGAATAAAAGTAATGGAGAAATGTTATTGATTCATTAGCAAAAGCATAAAAAAATTACCAAATTATCATTGATGCCAATCATGCTTAGTTAATTTTGATAGTAGGTAACAATTGAAGTAAAAAAAATAATAAGCTATGTTTTAAAAAGCAAAACTAACGGAGAGATTTTACTATTTTCTTTTGGAGAAAGGCAAAAAATTGCCATGATATAATTGAGGCCAATGATGCTTAATTAATTTCGTAAATAGGAGCTAATGGCATTATGAATATTAATGCAGTTTTAATATGTAACAAATATGCTATACAAGAGCAAAGTATTATATTAGTTTATTTGGTACCTATTTAAACGGTATTAGTTTATTTGGTACCAATTAAAATGTATCAGTACTGTACAGTTTCAATATAAAACAAAGGGTATGTATTGGAGAAAATTAGATCAGGAAAAATTAACTTCTAGTTTGCATTAAAACTGATTTATTTCATTTTATTAAAAGAATATAAAATGAGTAAATAGATCAAATCCTAATTAATATTTAATTTGATTAACATTTTCTTTGATTAGCATACTACCTCCATATTAAAGTAGTTGCTTCTGACCAAAAGTCATCGAGGCAATACTATTAATATTGATAGATGAAAAGAAGTAATGAATACAGAATAACGAATACAGCTTTAAAAGTAAAGGTATCTTTGTTTGAACAGATATTGTTCTCTTTTTCAAAGGAAATATATTTTTTAAATAATAAATATTGAAATTAATAAAACCTGTCAAACTTTAAACTGACTTAGAATTTAAAATAAATTTGAAATTTTGTTACTTTCTTTCTAAATTTCAAACATTTTTTTAAGTGACCTAGTATCCAATAAAGTACTATTGCTCTAAAATTAATATATAACGAATATTTAATAATTATTTTTATTTTGAGTTTTTTACTTACCTTTTAATAAATATTAATTATATCAAGTCAATAAAAAATGAATAATTTTTGAAAAAGCGGAAAAGATACCATAATTCAAATACAATATGTAATTATCATTATAATATATTTATAAAACTACATTAATGTACTAAGGGCAGATATATTTTAGGTTATTCTTCTCTATCTACAGTATAATACAGTATCTATTAATCATTATTTTCCTTATTAGTGCCAAAAATACTAATAAGGTCTCTTTTTTATGTAATATAAAAAATAAAAAAATTGTTCTGAACAATAACAAACAATACAAAATAATTTTTCTGGACAGCAGTATAAAACTAACATTTATTTCTGAAAAAAAAAATAACATCGATATTTTAATTCTTCACTTACTCACACATTTCTTACTCACACATATTTTAATTGCTAAACTTTGTTTATTTTTAAGCATAAAAGACAAATCAGATAGTTAAAAAAAGACGTGTGATCTCCTTTTTGCATAATTTCAGAACCTCTTGTCCCCATCCACCCTCCCTTTATATCATGGGGCATGACCTTTTTGAATATTTTTCCCTATTCACAATTAAATTTCGCACTTTTTCTCAAAATTATTAACATAAATATTTTTTTTAATAAAAAATGCTAGGCTTGTCTTAGGTGAAAAATCACGCCCCCTTTCGTGTTTTCGTTTGATTTTTTAGAGATCTGCCCAACTCTCTAGTTTGAATACGTAATTTATGGCTGTCCCCCATATCCATTATGATTAAACACAAAATTTAATATTTCAAATCATGAAAAGATTTAGGGAGAGTAAATCATTTGCTGATCGTTTATTATTAAATACATTAAAGCAAATTTGAAAATTTAATTGTATAATTATAAATTAATGATGTATTTTACAACATCCATTTGTAAAGGAATGAAAAGGAATATTGATTAACAATTTACGAAGCAGCACATTAAACGTGAAATTTCTGTTCATATTTATTTCATTCATCATCGATTTTATATTGTGTCATTATGTTCCCAAGCTTTATTAAATCTGTGACAAATTAAACATGAGCAAAATACAAAAATAGTATTGATAAAATAATGAGTAGTTTTCATAATTAAATGTTATTTCATACAAATTTATTCCATTAAATTTGAAATGACCTGTTTCGAGCATTAAATCTTAACAAGAAGCGGTATAATTAATAGAATAACTGAGGATCTCTATAATAGCTTGTCAATATCAGCATGGAAGAAGACTCGGAAAAAATATATATATCAAAAAACTTGGATGAATAATTTCAAGAAATGGTAATCAGGTGAAAGTCACCGATTTCAATATCCATATTTGTGAGTATCGTTGCCCAGTTCTATTCCGGTTTGTCTTTAAATACCAAAAATTGGTGAATTCAAAATTTTTTTATTTCAAAACGATATTAATTTCGGTTGTTTCCTTTCAAAAGTCATTAGAGTTTTAGATGTATCAGCTTCCAAAATAGTTTTAAGCTTAAAGTTAGTAATCTTAAATCAAATGCGAACACTGAGAAAAAATATTATTAAAACTACCAGAATATGGTAAAATTTACCGCTTTTCTGGTTCTATGGAAACACCGAAAATACTCGCTGATTTTTATTGAAGCGCGTTGGTAATGATTTTGGTAAAATTAACAAAAAATTATGGTTTTGTAACATGTGATAAAATTCAGAAAATATGGTAAAATTCTAATGCGATACCTTAGAGCATTGAAACCATTTATTCGATTAAATGTACTTTTCAGTTTTGTATTTTTTAACTAAATGTGTGGTAATAAGAACCATAATTTTTAAAACTAGAATTTAACTAGAAAACTAGGTTAACATATAACCGGAAAAATTTTCAAATTAATGGTTTAAATACCGCACGTTTTGGCTTTTATTACCAGAATTATGGTTTTTTTTAATTGCAATGCCATTAATATACTATACTGTAATTTTACCAGAATTTTTCCTCTTCGCACCTGTGGTTTATTTTAAAGGTCAAAATTGCTGAAATCGGAATTGACCAAACCACGACATACTATACTTTCCGAGATAATCTGGATACCAGACTCAAAACTTAAATTAGAAAATTAGTAAAATAAAAATTTTAAAAAACAATGTTTTAAAGACTAAAGATGGAGAAAATAAATTTATTTATTTCTGATGTAAAATGAAAATTGTAGGTCCCGTCACTTTCGTAATAAGCTCTTATCACCACCAAAAATTATGTCTCTTTCAGAAGTGACTTTATTTTCGTTTATTAGTCACTTTCAAAAGTAGGCAAGCATGACCTTCTTGATTTTAGGCCTGTCCAAAACAAAATTATTTCTTTCTTTTTAATCGATTTGAAAAAGGTATTTTTTAATTTTACTATTTATTTTTACCTACTTATAAATGTAGAAATAGCAATCTCATAACAATTCGTTACAAGTACTTGCATACTTTTGTAAGAACGCTCTACAATTTTACGCGTCATGAAACTGCTGCGTTAATAAAATAAAACTATCTCCTCAGAGAGTTTTCAAAAATCCCCTCTTTCTAATTAAGACTCTTAGAAATAAACACAAATGTTAAAATAATTGCAAAATTTATTCGTTAGAAGACATTCATATTCAAAGTTTTATTTCTGCCGTTTAATCAGAAAACTTCCGAAACTATCTCACAAAAGAAAATGATTAAATTTATTCACTATGACAGTTATGAATTCCATGATGTTCCCCAGGCTTCGAGGTTCGTTTTTTTAGAAAAGAAAATATGTGATACCATTCAGTCTTTAGTCATTGATGCTCACACATTCTTCGCTAACTCGCGCTCATTTATGCGAATTTTTCTTCGTTTGTAAAGAAATAATATGAATAAAGAATATAATGATACTAATGAATAATACAAAGAAAATGGAGGATATATTTTTATTTATTAAGTAATGAACGGATAAAGCAATGAACAAAACAAGTGTGGTTTAAATTATTTAAAATTTTGTAATGATATATGAGATTGCTAATTTCAGCATCATGCGGTAAACTTCAAAAAGTTAGATTAGTGAGTTCTTTGAAATAACGAAACAGATAGGAAGATAATTTTGACTTGGTCTTGTAAGAATTTAAATAGTCTATATTATAATAATTTTTAATATGATAGTAATATATTATAATAATTCTACATTATAATAATATTTATAATAATATTTATAATATATATTAATTTTGATATCTAGTTTTTGCAAAATTAAGTGGTGTATTGAATTTATCTGTTATAAAAACAGTTTTATCCCTGAGTGTAAGTAGAATCAAATACGCTTTATTATTGAACAATATTGTAACAGTAAAGATTTTTTTTGAATAAAGATTAATTTGAATAAATTGGAATTTGAAAAAATTACGTTGCGTTGTCTCATGGTTTGAGTCTTAATAAACTTTTTCAGATTAGTATATTTTTAATTTTAAGCACCCATATTCTGAAACGAGTCGAATTATGTTAGAAATAGTTTTTAAATTAACCAATAACAATTAATGTCAAATTAATTTAGGATTTGGTCTTACGATATCTGTTTTAAGAGGTATATACAAGAGAAAATAATTTTACCCGTTCAGGACTTGCAAAAGAATAACGAAGCACTTTTCGTAGCCCGCATGCTCCGAGAATATTCGTACTAAAAAGTGCGTGTACATATTAATATGAAGTGTACTTAGAGAATGCCAAACTGCTATAACTTCCATGTGATAATGGGCCGCTGTAGTCAAAAAAACTCCTTCAAGGTATGATACCGTGGGCCGTGAAGACAGAATGGAATGATCACTTATATATTTGATCATGGTTCTGAACGGGTTAAGCAACTCCCATAATTTAGGACATTTTAATTTATCAAAACCTAACCATAAATTTAAAATAATAGGTAACGCGAAAACAACGTTTTAAATAGTATAATTGGAAATAAAACTCTAATTAATTGTAAAAAATGTAACGATATCAGTAGTCGAAACGTAACTTAAGAAGAAACAAGATTAGACTATGAATGTGTGTATAGTGTATATAAGGGAATCTTAAAATATTATTCTCACCATAAAATAATAAATTATTTCTTAGCGATATGTACCATAAGAATGTTTCATGTGGTTTATTGAAATATTTTTTTCGACATTTAACACAAGCATTTGAATGATGTAAGATAAAGGAAAAATCTTACTAAGGAACTAACGTTTTATATAAATTGGATACTAAAAGCTGAAAAATCACCAAGAAAGCTCAGAAAAATTGGTTTATCGTTAAACTATACTATTGGGACTTTGAATCACATCATAGTGCAAAGTTTCCACAAACTTAAAAACGTGTTAAATTACAAGCCATCTTTTTCCCGTTCAAGTTGAATCGATTGTTATTTGTATTCAAGTTACAAATAATTTAATTTGCACCACAACATTGTCCAATTCAACACCGTATTGAAGATGCAACACGATTGCACGATAGTAAGAGTTCAGAGTGAAAAAAAGTAGGAAAAGTGCAGGTAAAATAAATGCAATGTACTTATCTAAACATGTGCTGCATGTTTAAAAATAAAGTACCTTAAATGTTTGAAGCTAAAGATAATCGTGATGGATCTCTTTATATACTAACAACTCATACACAACAACCAGTATAACTTGTACTAAAAACTCAATTAAGCTACAGCAGAAAAAAAAGAAACAAGTTTGGATCATTGAATTTTTTTAAAATTCATGCAGCATATCTCTCTTAATGTACTTACGTACGCAATCCCGGTACGGAACATTTGCTGCGTATATCAGGACAAATATGAGACACGCAAAAACAGCATTTCCCAAGACAGTAATTAAGATATCAAAATACACACACGAAATTGAGAAATTGAGTTTTATCTTTTATTCATAACTTTTTATGATACTTGCTCGCTTAATGGTTCTTGGTGGCATCTGCTTTTCCATGATATGCACTTTTTTTTTTTTATTCTGTTCTTTAACATGCATTTAATGTTTTCTTGTCCAGAGGATATGAGGAAAATAAAAAATTAAGTTATTAAATTTTTGCTCCTACTAATTTGTAAGAACTTCCCAAATACTTGTGTTGAGTTTTAAGAAAATGGATTGCCCTGGTGAAGGTTTCGGACGCATCGATCGGGTGAAGATTTTAGTAGCAAACCAAAAACATGTTGTCGTATGTTTGTAAGAATGACTGATGCACAGAAATATGTCTCTTAAATTGTTCAGCTCGTATAATTCTCCCTTTTTTTTTTCTATTTTTATTTATTTTTATTCTTTTTTCTTTTTCACTTTTAATATTGCATGCGTAATTTTTATAGTTAGTTTTAAAGCGTAATTTTTTAAAAGACAAACAACGTTTTTTATTTTCAAAAAAGTTTCCTTTTTTTTTTACTTGTAATAACATGTATGCACATGTGTGATACAGATGCGTGATTTTTTAAAAAATGAACGACGTTTTTTAATTTTTTTAAAAATCTATTTTTAAAAGTCTTAACATTACAAAAATCATTTCCAATATTTTTACTATTATTATTATTTTTTTTTTTTTTTTTTTGTAACCGGTGTCAAACAGTAGACCTATTCTGGAGTTGGCAACTACCAACTTTGAAACTGTGTACCCCACTCAGAAGACAAGAAACTTCATTTTCAAGCACTGAGACAAACTAAATTTCTTGTGAGGGCGTTTTGATTGTCCAAACCCTCATTTGCATTAGATGAGGTGGAAAACCACGTAATCACCCCATGGTTTGCCTAATAGCAAGTCTTAAATTTATACCCATTTGCGCATAAAGTCTTTATTATTTTAAAACTATTAGTTCTAAAGACTTAAGCTTAGTCTCATTCAATTACGCGGGAAAAATTACACTGGAAACATTACCTCGTGGGTCTTAATAGCAATTTCAGACGTGTAAATTGGTAGTAGAAAAAAAATTCTTTTTATTCATAAAACTTTCATTACTTCTTAACTACTTGTACTATCGATTTTTTATTGATATCATTTCATTTGTTGTAAAAAGATTCATTTTGATAGTCACCTAAACTATTCTCGGAGAATAGGTAAACTTCTACCGTTTATCCTAGACCTCAGTTTTCTTCTAATTATTTTCCTATTAAACTTCTTCTATTGACTCGGGAGCTAGAAAATAACTAATTTTTAATTAGGTAATCTTATTTTCTGTGTGCAGTTTTCATGGCCACCTTAATACTGGCAGATGAGAACAATTTGAGAGATTATTTATTTAATTTTGTTAACATAGTATTTTTTTTTTCAACGTAAATTGTAACTGCGACATGTTGGGCCAACTCTTCGAATTTTACGGAAATTTCTCAGTGGGTAGTTATTTGAAATTTTGTAAATGTGTCGTAAGCAGTGATGTTTTCATATTTATTTAAAAGCTTGGTTGTGATATTTTTATAAAAATTACATGTATTCATATACATCCAATTCATTGCCTATTATTCGGAGTTGACTAACTACTTTTATTAAAACATTATGATGAAAGAGAGAATCTATTTTACTGTTCCAGAGAAATGCTTTGTCTGCAATATTTTGAGATTAATGGTTCTTGTCGCCATGACTTAAAGATAAAAGAAAAAGCGAAACAAAGGGAAAGATAAATTAAAGTTTCTTAGACAATATTTTTGAGGCAGAGTAGAGAAAGTCACACAAAACTTTCGCATACTTGGAAGTTTTGAATTTGTTACTTGCGTTGCATTTTGTCTAGCGTAAGTTGAAAAGCAAGCGTTCATAGAAGCAAATTTTCAACAATGTACTCTTTTTTTTTTTTTTTTTAAAGAATACTCTCCTTTTAGTATATTAATAAGACTGGAAAATGATTTATTTTCGGTTAATTAAATTAAACAAAGAATTAAACAAAATTAATTTTAAAAAGGTAAAAAGTAACTTCGGTTTTTTCTTCAATTAAAAAAAGTCTTAAATTGTAAAATCTCAAAACTGTTTTAGTGTATGTAGTATCTTAAAGAAAATATTTTCTCCAAAATATAGTTTTCAAAAAGTACATAGAAATGCTGAAGGCTAAAAACTATTTAAAAAAATTAGTTCTCTACTAAATTTCTATTTTCAAATTTAAATTTTAAAAAGACGAATGATTTGTTAGTGGGGTAACCAAAACATAAGTAGTTTAGTGCATTGAGATAAAAGTTATTTTTTACAGGAACTATAAACAATAGACGATAAAATTAAAAAATAAAGAAATCTATTTTTTTTCCTCTTCCTGCATAAGATTCTTTATACGCAATTGTGTTTATAAATATAAACAAATTCAATTTATTTTTAAAAATAATGTATGAAAAATAAAAATTCCTCACAGAGTTTTATGTTTTATTTCCTCGCAACCATGAATTTCTTTTAGGAAAAATAATGCACGCAAACATCAGATTATTAACAAGATGTTAAAACTGCAGCAAGCTTAATAATTAATGACACCTAATCGGACAACGTATTTAGAAATGTTTTAAAATTATGCTTAAAATTTCCTAGAAATAATGTATTTCTCTTAATTTTAAGTTCCTTCTAGAAAAGATAGTGCATGTAAACTTAAGATTATTAAAAAGAAATTGAAATTGCAGCAAGTGGAATAATTAATGAGACCAAATCGAACAATATATTTAGGAATGTTTTTAAATTATGCGTAAAATTTCCTAGAAAAAAGGTATGCATCTCTCTTAGTTTTTAAGTTTTTTTTTTTTAAAAAAAATATGGTGCGTGTAAGCTTCAGATTATTAAAAAGAGAATAAAATAGCAGCATGTGCACTGTACACTGTTAGAAATTTCTAGGGAAAAAAGGTTAATTTGTAATGGTTAATTTCTGGGAACAATTTATTGAATGGGTATTTTACCATATTTATTAAAAACAGTCAAATAACCATAAATAAAATGGTAATCAAACTGTTGAGTACTGTGAAAAACTGTTTATTAACTGCTTTCACTTAATACGGTTAAACAACCAGAATCTTATCGCACCAATCAGAACTACCTAATGAAGCTACTTAGTTCCTTGCAATTGCGTACATATAATAGCCGAGCGGACTTATCTGTCAATCTCATGACCGGCAGAAATGCAGTTCGAGTCCTAGTGTTGACACCACAATATTTCCTCCATTCCCTTCATTACGTGAAGAATTTCCAGCGTCCGGCACTATCCAATGCCTATTACCTAATCCGAACTCCCATGTCTAGTTAAATAAAGAAATTTTTTTACGTTTTTGAAAAATACTAGTTGTAAATGGTTAAAAAACCATATAGTTTCGTATTCATTGTTTTATAAACATACTTCTTGCAAATGTTTTTCAAAACCGTAAAAGAAAAAGATTTTCTTCACCGTAAACTTTAAGGTTAATCGGATGGACAGAGAGCTGCCAGTTATTTTACCATAATTTTAGAGTGAAAATTTAAACAGTGTAAAATATTCCAAATAAAATTGCAGTAAAAGTATTGCAGCACCGTGAGTGCAGAATCTGTAAAATTCATTTTTACCCTAAAATTTTATACCGTAATTTTTACAGAAATATTTATTTAATTACACTGATTTTACAGTAAATATTGGCGTAAAATTAAAGCATATAATACTTTTTGTTCTGTAGAGTTTTACCTTAAAATTAGATTTTACGGTGGATTTCTGCGTGTAATAATTAAGGACAACTAATCATGGATAAATAGAAAATAGGTATAATCAGGTATAAATAATAATATATATATATATATTTTTTTTTTTACATTACTAGGAGGCTTTGGTCAATAACGAACTTATGACGATTCAAATAGGGAATAGTTCTTATCGCTATTTATTTATTTTATTTTTTTTTTTTTTTTAATTTAACTATAAATGTTAAGATTTCTATCTGGCAATCTATCTCTTTTTCTTTCTTTTTCCTACTTTTAATTGATTCGAGCGTGAGTTTATAAAATAACGAAATAAAGATCTTGTGAGGGAAAAATAAATGTTCTATAAACAATGAAAAAATAGTCAATATTTAAAGCAAAAAATGTTTGAAAAAAAAAAAAAAAACACATAACAGTACTTAATATTCCAATAACTTTCAAATAAATGGGAATTTCTAAAAAAAAAAAATTTATAATTAAAATACAAAATGGTCTTATCAACACATTAAATTTCAACTCTGTAGTTGAATTCTAACGGACAGAAGATCGGTGAACATATTTTTTTTTACTACAAGTTTAACAGTTAATTATTATCGAACTTACAATCGAATCGTATTCTTTGTGAACTCCTTGTACACTTTTCAACACACCTTCCTAATTTCTAATTTCTAAGTCGCATAGATTTTGCGCAGCAAAACAAAATGTAATGTTAAGTTGAGCACCCAAAATTTCGGCATCAGCAGCGGCCCTACCAATTTTTTAATATCAAGAAATATATATTTATAATTTATTAAAATCAAATTTTATATCACGTAGAATAATTTAATAATATATTTTAATAAAAATAAAAAAAACTATATGATTTATTTAATTTTTGGCATCGTTTTTAAAAACGTTTCCTAATATCTCAAATATTACCCAGTCATAAAATCAATGTGTCACAAAATTTAGTGCACAGCTTTAATAAAAAAAATTTTATTTATAGAATATACTGCTAACTTTTCTTGGCCAAGTCTATTCTTTTCTTTAAAAATTTCAAATCATTAATTTACTTTTATAGCTAGAATTTTTATTAGATCTTAAATAAATGCAAATTGAAATTTTAGACGTTACGTTATATAAATATAAATTATTTTGAATAATATTTGCTCATAATTTAACGCAAAACATCCTATTTTAAGATGCATTACCCTGACTAATCGATAAATTATGAACAAGGATACCGAGAGTTCTTTAAAACAGTTCTTTAAGACAGACTTAAACTTGAAAAATAATCGTTACATAAGTTTTTTCAATGGAACATATTTCAAACCTTGTAAAGAATTACTTTAATCAGCATTATTGAAAGTAAAGACAAAGATTTCCATTAAAAATTCTGATGACCATTACATTTAATTAAAATGAAATATTAATCGACTAGATGCAGGCAGTAATTTTTCACAGCAAAATATAGCATCAAAACCATAATAGTTTCATTAAAAAGATAAGAAACTGTAATTATTTCATTAAAAAAAAATGACGTCACACATCGTCCTTAAAAGCGATATAACTAAATAAGTATTACTTCTTTTGATATTTTATAAAAGAAATGCATTATTTGTAATTCTAAAAATATATATAAAAAAAAAAAAAAAGTTCGAAAAACAAATAAAATTTTTGGATTAAGTTTCTGATAAAATGACATTTAAAATGTCACAAGCATGTTTTCCATTCTACAGAAAAAATAACATGTCATAAAGACAATCAAAAAAATTTTTTTTTGCCCAGTTTTTTGTTATGAATAAGAATAAAATTATTTTTTATAAATATACATTTGGTAATAAGATATTTCAGGCATATATACTTAGGTAGAAAACTGTTTAGACAAATATTTTAATAAATTTTATGTTTTACGGGCGGAGAAAAACGTGAAGTAACTGTATAAAGCTTTCCCACAAGAAAAACTGTTGCGATAGTAAACTGTAGTCTTAAAAAAAAACTGTATACTGAGCCGTAGAAAAGAGCATTCGCCATCCAATGAGATGTCCCAGGTTCGAGTCCCAGCAGTGGCTAATTGATACTAATTCTGCTTTCGGCTCGCAACGACTACAGTGCTGATGTAGAATATCCTCAGTGGTAGACTGATCATGGATAAGAATCCCCTTGCCATATGCTTAACCATTGGATGTTTTCGTGGTTTACCTTTCTATACAATTCAAAAACAGATTTGTTCCATTAAAAAGCCCTTCACGAAGGCAAGTTTTTCCCAATGATTGACCCAAAAGTTCTCTGGTCTTCTGGGTTTGGGGCAAAATTACAAAGTTATAGAGTTGAACATTGAAAGTAGTAAACTCAGAATTGGGTGGGCTGTTCAACGCCAGTTATAAAGTAAAATAAACTGTATAGTAATTCTAGCTCTATCACTTAAAGTTATAAAGGAAGCTACGAGAAGTGCGAATTATGTCAATTATGTATAATTAATTAAACAGTTCATATGAGAGTATTTAGATTGAAAGTAGAGTTATGTCAAAAAGAAATTCGTCCAGAACAAAACAGCACGAAGTATTACAGTTTTTAATGGTGAAAAAGTGATCGCACTACCGTTTCAGGCAAAGTATTACAGAGATGTTGTGAATCTTTGTTAACCACAATCAGTCCATTAATAGCAACAATAGCTTCATTTGGGGATCACTGTGCTTGCTACATTTGGGTCTTGGTAGGCAGACATGATATTAATGTACGGTATTCAATTGACAAGAGCTTTTAACACTATTTATTCATAACCGTCTATCAGAGATAATGTTTGCTATAAACTGTAGCCTATTCAAAGATAAATGAACCTTCTCAACGAGCATTCTAGTCATTTTGTCACATAACTATTGTTTGCAACTATCCAGGTGCTATCATCTTAGCACGACTTTACATTCTCTTGAAATGCTCGAATGCAAACTAGTTGAACAGTGATACGCAATCTGCAGTTCATTTCTCCTAGTTTTATTTAAAAACCGAAAGGGTAGTGATGCTAATGTTATTGTATTTATGACGCTATCACGCGCGTCCATTTTCCAGTCGGGCAGTCCTTAGTAGTTGTATTTTTTTTGCGCAAAAACTACTTAGCTCAATGGAATATTTTATGAAATACTTTCAAATCACGTTTGCATTTTTCATTAAATGAAAACTGTCTCGATTAAATGAAAATGAAGACAAATGGTTCTTAAAACATATCAAGCATACTGCCTGACTCAATATTATAAAATTTAAACTAAATGACAAACGAAGTATGTAAGAAAACTTACGAAAGAAGTACATAATCTCATTTAGTTAATTAAAAATTAACTTTTATTTTAAAATATGGAAGCTAATATCAATTACAAATATTGTCATGTTAAAGAAATCGAGTCGCTGGATACAATAACTGCCGGAGATTATGCAACAGCATAGAAAATTTTCCCCTAGTTACATTATCTCGAACGATTATTTAATTGTGTTTGTCTTGAAAAAGTTAACTGATTTAAAATTAATAAGCATATAACTCAGTAAGGACAAATTCATACTTTTCTAATTTCACTAATCATTTTTAAATATCATAAAATAATGTAGAAAATTCTTTACGAAATCCTTTCTGAAAACGTTTATCAGCAAGTGAGCTAGTGAGTTATTGTTATTTTTCTTATTTGTCGAAAGTAAAACAAATCACATTTGGCGCAGAAAAATAACATTGTGATAAAATATAGCCCCTAGGTTGAAAAATGATTTGGTTTATATGTAACTAACAAGATCAACATCAATAATAAAACCTGTATCACTAAGAATTCGAAGCGATTGGATTTTTACTGTCTACATATAAACTAAAATAAAAGTCAAAATATTTTATCCTAAACATTTGGAAACTGAAAGTTTTAAGAAAAGGGGAATATAGTTCCAATTACGAAAAAAAGTAATTTTCGTTATAATCACTTTTGGGATAAAAAAACAAATTCTTTATTCTCTAATTTCTGTTGCCAAATGCTAGGACATTTTTTTAACAGCTTGGCTCACAAAGCGAACAGTATAATATTGCGTAGTAATCTTTGGCGACTGGTGAGCTTTAGCGAGTAGGGGCCGGAACACACTAAATTTAATTTTTTCTTTTACAAATTTCGATTTTATTCATGAGAAAAAAAATTTAAAACATGCCTAGAGAAAAATTAAAAATTAATGGTGATTTGTCTAAAACATGGAAATGTCATGAATATTTCATGAATTTAGGCTCCTTTTCCAAAAGTCTACAACTCATTTCTTTGATCCTGCTAATTTGTCGTCTAGAAATTATCAATTGAAATTTCTCTTTCGTAGTTACTTTCTAATGTTATTTTAAATTAATGCAGGCAAATTCTCTTTGTCTCAATCTATGAATAAATTTGAATAATTAACAAATATCATCTTATATATATATATAGTAATTATTATGTATATAGTAAGTACATTTATTATACTAGTAAAAAGAAACATAATTTGAATTTATAAAATAATTTCTTGTGTCTATTGAAATAAACAATTACTTTTACTATTTAATACGAAATTGTGAGAAAATGATATTAATCCTTAGAAAATTTTGTTCTATTACTATTAAAAGTTGCCCCCTCTCCTTAAAAATTCGTTTGATTTCAAGCAGGCTTGCTGGTATTAACAAGTGGCAAAAGTAACAACACAACAACATAATACAAAATCTTTTTCTTTTACGCAGAATTATCTTTACACAAACGAATTTTATAGTATTCAAAAAGTATTTCATGCGCTTAAATAGTTACACAAACATGGTAAAATACGCAGAAAATGAAATTAAAAATAAGCTGTCTCTACTTTCTTGGGTACAGTACTTCTAAGTTGAGGCTACAGTCTATATTTAGAGGGTCAAGAATCCAAATCCCAGAAAAGAAATGTGTTTATTCCAAAAAAATGTGTTCGTAACTTACAAAGTAACGTCTGCGCACGCTTCTAACCAAATTTAAGAATAAACCTTTTAGAATAGCGCATTTATACGTGCATATCAGATACATATGGGCGAATCTCAGGAATCATTAACCTATATGTCTTCAAACTTTTCTGATAAATATATACCATAATAAGCGAAAATTAATTCTAATAAAATTACAGGAATAACTATGCATTACTGACTTTAAGATACGTACAGTTTTGATCGCGAGTAACTTGCTTTTGGCTTTCATTTCTTACTTCAATCCTACATTTGACAACTTTTCATGAGTGTCGCTTAGAGTGTTTAACATAATTTTTATTTTTCAATACAAATTCTGTTTTAAAAAGACTGAAAATCACTAAAAACATAATTTAGTAGCTCAGCTGTACTATCATATTTTCTTGAATGATATTTTTCGTGAATATTGACGTTTGCAAACACTTAAAGTTTGTCGCCAAATTTTGGCACGTTAAACCGTAACCATCGAAAATTGAAAAAAAAAAGTATAGAATCCAATTCTGCGAGTTACAAGTTAAACTAATGATACAAGTTTGTTCTACTTTAAATAAGCTTTTGGAATATCACTAACATAAAACTCGCAGAATTGGATTGTATACCTTTTTTTTCAATTTTCGATGGTTACGGTTTGACGTTTATAAGAAAAGTTTGAAGACATATAAGTTAATGATTTCTGAGATTCGCCCATATATCAAAATTTATTATGGTGTTTCATTTTATAATTTGTGAGCTGTACAGTTCACCTAAGAAAAAGTATAAAAACTTTAGTTCTAATGATAGGCTTTTTTTCCTAGGCAATCTTGATGGTTCGAAGGATTAACTTCAAATATGCTAATTAATTAGTAATATCACCGAATTTAGTTCAGAAATTAGACGCAGAAACATACTTTCTTTGAACAAAAACAACCTTTTTTCCACAAAAAAGGATTTTCGACCACCAAATGTAGGGAGTAGCCGGAATTTGTAAAACATGATTCCAATAGTTTCCGGAGACGTTCAAAAGCTTGGACATTTTGGTTTTCAAATTAACAGTAAATTTTTAAATTATTAGAAAAAATATTTGCATACAGTTTTAAAATTCATTTATCGAAAGAAAATTTTGTGCAAAAATAATTTTTAATATTAATTTTTATTACTTTATTTATTTACCATTATTAACTAGTGATAATTAAAAATTGGTAATTAGTAAAAAAAATTTAATAAAAAAAATTTAATAAAAAGAGGTAATTAGTAATTAAAATTTTTAAATCAAAAAATTTTTTACACTGTTTCAAACACAGGTGAAATAGTCTGACTTAAATATCAAAAAAGTTTTTTTTTTTTTTAAATTGCATTCCACCTTCAAGAACTATTTGATCAAGTTTGTTCAAATTTTGTTCTGTAAAATTACATAATTAGAATGGTTTTAAAATTTATAATAATATATTAAAAAATTTATATTTTCCACAAACACTAAGAACATTATGTTTATATATATAATTATTATAGCTTTACGTAAGAACACTCTCTTAATACGCTAATCATAACGAAATAAATGATTACCTGGATTTAAAAATTAATCAACTGAAAAAAAAAAATTTAAAATATAAAATAATTACACTAGGAATACAAAAAGTGTGGAACAATAAGAAAAAATAAATACTCGATAACGAGACTTATCTCACTATAAAAGTTCAAACAGAAAAATCCGTTCATTTTGCTTGAATAATTTTTTTTTTTTTTAAAGTTAAATATAAGTGTTAAGATGTATACCTTGTAACATCTAAAATCGATCTGCTTGTTATCTTATTTATTTTTTGTTACTCTTGACATGAAGAAAAGCAGAAACTTAAATAGTGAAGAATTCAAGAGAGAAAAGCAGATACCTTTCAGTTTTGTTCGTGACAACCTATTGTTGATTAATACCAATTGATTACTTACTAGTTATTTTTCCTCATACAAAGAACCAGTATTCAGTTAGTAAACTAATAATAATTAACAGTAAAAAAAGTTTTGCAAAAGTTTAACTGAAACAATTTATACACAAGAAAAGGCAAATTATTCAGGATTTTCTTTTATTATACAACAAATAGATAATGAATGAAATATCAAACATTACAAATGTAATAAAAATGAAAAACAATGTAAGACAACAAAGTAAAATATTTAAATGTGAAGTACTTTATTTAAGTATCAATTGGTTTTCTGAACTTAAATCTTTTGTTATTTGTCTTGTTAGAGCTTGAACAAATTACAACGTCTTCTTCATCTTCATTTTTATTCTTATTTTGTTCAGCCCATTTTCGCTTAGTAGTAAACTTTTTCTGCATACTGTCCACAATTGTTGAATATCTAAAATTAAACAAATACATACATTAGTAGTTTAAGCAGGTAGAAAAAAAAAAAAAAAAAAAAATTATTTATTCATTAAGATTTAAAGAATCTTCATTTGATTCCTTTAAAGAAATAAGATATAATTTTTGCAATTAAGAGGCAAAGTTTATTTAATTAAAGATTGATTACACCCAAACTACATGAATTTAATATGGATAAAAGCATATTTGAAAGATCTTAATTCCCTTTTTATATTGAGTATGTTGATTTGCTTAATTAATATTTTCTACAAAAATACTGCATGTAGTACAAAAATACTGTTTGTTCACATGGAGAAATAAAGAAAGAAATAAGCTTCATTTATTTCTATTCTCATTGGATTTTTTATGAAAAAATATATATATTTTTTTGTAAATATTTAAAGCAATGTAATTAGTAGTTTTTAAACAGTAAGATTTTTAGAACATTAAATCATTATTACAACTTCTACATAATATTTCTCCCTTGCTTCTTGTAAACATATATATATATATATATATATATATATATATATATATATATATATATATATATATATATATATATATATATATATATATATATAACAAGAAGGTATATAAGCATTACTCAACAAGAAGGGGTATTCAATTATATCTGTTACTTACTTACTAGTATCCATATCAATAAGTTAAATTTAAGGAAGACTTCCTTTTTATTTTCTTGAAGATTATTATTTTTTTTTATCATTATTTATGATCAATCTTTTATTTTTTATTTATTTTGCATCAATAAAGAATTTCAAAAAACAAAAAACGAAGATTCTTGCTTTCTACTTTATAATGAGCATGCATTTCAGCATCAACACTAAATCACATAATAAACTACAATTGCTTTTTCTTTAAGCACCTGCACCCTAAATTGAGTATCTATATTTTTTGTTTACTAACAGAAATGTAAATACTTATAAGAAAAAAGTAATACACATTATTTTAATATTTTCCTCTCTACAAATATCTCTCCCTTTCTCATACTTTTTCTCACCAATCATTTAAGAGACATAAACACTGGTTGTATGAAGAAAAAAGAAAGAAAAAAACTGAAGTGAAAGACTTAGTAAAAGTTGAAAATAAAATAGTGTCAACTAATTTGTTTTTAAATAATTCAACTAATTTCATACAAACTGCTACTACACCTGACACTTTTTTTATTTTTTATAACCGTCGTTGAACAGCTGACCGAATTTCATGGGTTTACGACTACTAATGTTCAACTCCGTAGCCTTGTAATTTTGAACCAATCCAGAAGACAAGGAAACTGCTGGATCGGTACCCCCAGAGGTATTGATTTGTTATGGGAACATGGAGGACTTTGAGACTCGACAGATTTAACGTGCATCAGTCACCATTCACTACACGGGGAGTCTTCAGCCGGCGTGGACCGAGCTCACGAACACTTGGACATGGGCCCAGCGCCCCACCGACCAGGCTATCCCGGCCTAGTAACGAAATTTCTTTTATTTTTTTTTTAATATTATTATTATATATTTATACACACACATATATATGCATATACACACACACACATATATATATATTCATATATATATATTCATATATATATATATATAATTTTTTTTTTATACATTTAACATATATGGCCATCACGGGTAGCTGAAAAGCTCCGGACTCACTGCCTGCCCCCAGGGACTTGGTGCAGGGTCAGTAGTGATCAACCACGTTGGCTGCTATTGTGAGCCAGTCCGTGGTTGATTGTGGGGTATGTATGTTTTGTTCATGTTGTGTTTTACCTATTTTTAGTAGTAGTGGTAGTTGAGGCAGTACTTTGGTGGAATGTGAATTATAAACTTTAGTAATTAAGTTGGCTGACTCATCCACCACCACTTTTTTTTTTTTTTTTTTTACATTAATAGCCATCACGGATAGCTGAAAAGCTCCTGGCACACTGCTTGCCCCCAGTATCTAGGAGCAGGATCAGTGGTGAGGCGTGTGTGGTGATCAACCACGTTGGCTGCCATTGTGAGCCAGTCCGTGGTTGATTGTGGGATATGCGTGTTTTGTTTGTGTTATGTTTTAGGACTATGTATCAATGTTAGTCATAGAGATTTTTGCTGCCAGTATTTTTACAAAGTTATTATTAGGTTTATGACATATTGTCTGTGATGTTCCTGGTTATTTCAAGTATATTTATTAGTTTTTGCATAATATGCTTGTTTTTGAAACTGTCTGCAAATATCGTTCTGCCTTGTTCATTGGGTTTTTTGAGGTGGTACGTTTCAGTTAGTGGGCAGTCATATAGGTAGTGACTTGGGGTGCCGGTGTCATCGCATGGGCATGTGTCTGTGTATATTCGCTGCATCCTGTGTAGGAATGAGGGGAAGAAGCCATGTCCTGTAAGGAATTGTATTGCTGCTGGATGGCCTATAAGTCGATCTGTGTCTACTTTAGGGTAATATGATTTTGTTGTATAGCCTTTTTCATTTTCGTCCCAGTATGCTTGCCAAAGTTTTTGTGTGATGGTTTTAAGTTTATTTCTTAGGCTCGATGGTGGAAGCAGAACACCGCTGGGAATCCCATGACCTGCTGCTGCGTCTTTAGCCGCTAAATCCGCTGCTTCATTACCTATGTTACCTGTGTGCGCTGCCACCCAGTGTATTTGTGTGTTGCATTTACTGACTAGGTGTTCTAGTTGTCTTTGTGTTGTTGCCACGTGTGGGTCTTTTTGTTTCATTTTTCTAACAGTGTGTATACTAGCCAGACTGTCTGTGAAAATTGTTGCTTCTTTGCAGCTGTGTGTCTCTAACCATTTAATGGCTTCTTTGATGGCTAAAACCTCTGCTTGAAACACTGTGTTTTCTTGTTTTAGTGTAAATTTGCATGTATCTGTATGTTGGTTGTTGTGGTAAACACAGAATGCAGCTCCCACGCCATTGTCTGTTTTGGAGCCATCGGTGTAGATTTGTACTGTCGTTGTTTTGCTAGTTCTAGTACTTGTTGGTAGGTTAGTGTATTTATAGCTAGTTTTATGGGCCGGGTGGACCATTTGTGTTTTTATCTTTTGTTGATATTCACCCGCTTTTATGTTGTATTGTGTGTTTTCTTGATTGAATCTTAGTGTGTTAGCTAGTAGTGCTTCTTTTTGGATTTGTAGGTGCAATGGCGGTAAACCTGCCAGAACATTCAGACCTGGTGTGGGTGCTGTTTTGAATGATACACCGGATACTTTGAAAATAAGCAAGGTGGGTGAAGGCAAGCCGATGATTGCTTTGCAATAATTGTCTTTTCTTGGCAGAAAACAGTTTTTCTACATAAGTCAAAATATGTACTAAAGTACATATTTTGTACACTTAACATATATACACTTTAGTACACTTAACATATATGTACTAAAAGGAATTCTGTTTGCTCACTCTTGTGTCTCTACTTCCCATGTCCAAATATTACTATTAATTAGAATTATAAACATTTGGATCTCTTGGTGAACGGAAGTGATTTTTCGAAGTAATAATTTTTTAAAATAACATTTATATTCTTATAACATTATATTGTTCAAACAAATTTGATGAGTTCACAACCGTAATTTAATATTCTCGTTAATGATAGCAGTACTGGAAAATAAGTTTAAATTAGGGATACAAAAATTTTTAAAGAAAAACAATACCTTTACGACTATTGTTAATTTTATGCTGATGACAACCAAAACAATATGGAAATGAATAAGGGGAAACTGGATCCTACCACATGATTTTCCAGCCAATAAAAATGCGAGGACAACAATGGAAAACGGTATCATACCATTATGATTTTATATTATATAGAGATATACATACAGAGGTGGGTATACATATTTTAACATTGTTGAAATAAATTAAGTTTTAAAACATCAGGTATATTTTCTGTTTCTTGGAATTATTCAGTTCATATATTACAGTGCATTGCTAGCTTAATTTTTTCCCTCTATTAGAATTATTTGTATTGAAATTTATTCAGAGTATATCATGTTTCATAAGTTTTTAAAATTTATAGGGTTAGTTTCTTAAGAAATAAAGCATAAAAGTAGCATATGTTATGATAAAGAAATATTATCTAGAAATATTTCAAATCTTTAGCTATTTTTTGATGTACATAATACAAATAATATAATGATTGTAATGATACAAAACATCTTTCAAAAGTTATTACAATAGTTTTCTATCTCATAATTTAGAGTACTTTATATTTCTAAATATACTTACTTGAATAATTTGATAATGCTTTGAAAAATTAAATACGAAATAAATAGATAATAAAACTAATTTCATTTGTAAAAATCCACTCATAACTTCATATAACAAAAATAAACAAGAAAAACTATAACAAAACTAACCGATCGGCCATTTCCTTAGCAGAAATTCCATCCATTTGCTTAAGCTTGTCAAGATTTTTCAAATTATTTTCCTCCATCAATTTCTAAAAAAGAATTTAATTCAATGTCAAAAAATTATGTACAGTGTGCAAAATAAAAAATGGATCATCTTGAATAACTTTTGATCTAATGATCGTTCTTAAAGGTTCAAAGGGGTAATCTCAAATATTTGAATTCTAAGATATACAATTTTCTACATTATTTCAAAGAATGTAATTTTACATAGCAAAATACAAAATTTGAGAGAAATTGGTCGAATAGTTCTTGATAAATCGAATTTTAAAAATATGACTTTTTCAAAATTCGCTTTCTGAGAAACCATTCTATTGATTATGCCAAAATTTTGCATTTTGCTATTTAAAATTACATTATTTAAAATGATATAAAAAATTGTATACCTCACAAGTAAAAAATTTTTCAACTATTATTGAATAAAATCCACAGCGATGGTGTTCCCACCTTAACGTGGTGCTGTGGTTTGTGTGTGTTGTCGATCCCGAGAGCTATGCCGGCGGGAACCTCGGCTCCTGGTTGGGTCACCCAAGCCGGACAGGTCGGAGGGGAGACTCCAGACAAAGAGGGACACCCTGGTCCTCCAGGTTGGGGGTTAGGCGTGGGGCTAACAACCTCACCCTGTAAAAAAAAAACAATTGTTACGAGTTCTCAAAAAGCTAATATACCCGGACAGACTTCTCGGAGACGAACTGGAAAAGGATTTAAGGAACTGAGAGTAGGATCATGGAACATTCGCTCTTTGTACAGGAATAAAGGACTACAAATGCTGATTGATCAAATTGAAAACTATCAAATCGATATACTGGCCATCCAAGAAGTCAGATGGACAGGAGATGGAATAATTGAAAAGAAAAATCACACAGTTATCTATAGTTGTGATAAGAAAAAACATATATTTGGAACAGGCTTTATCCTGAGTAAAAGGATAAGGCCATTATTAATAGATTTTGTCACCAAATCATCCAGACTTTGCAAAATTAGGATTAAGGGAGCTTTTTTCAACTACAGTTTCATTACTTTTCATGCTCCAACTGAAGACAAGGACAGTGTGGAAAAGGAGCTCTTTTATGAAGAAATGCAAGCTTTATATGCATCCTGCCCAAAAAATGATGTCAAAGTGTTACTCGGGGATGCAAATGCCAAAATTGGCAAGGAAAAGGAATTTAGATCAATTATTGGCAAATTTAGTCTCCATGACACTTCAAGCGACAATGGAAAGCGACTTATTGACTTTGCTGCAGATCATAATATGATCATACCAAGCACGATGTTTCAGCATAAGAAGATACATAAAATGACCTGGCGATCTCCTGATGGGACCACATTCAATCAAATCGACCATTTATTGATTGATTCCAGGCATAAATCGGATATTGAGGATGTAAGAACCTACCGAGGTGCCAACTTAGATTCAGACCACTTCTTAATAATGGCAAAACTACGAGTTAGAATCTCCAACATTCGAAAGATTCGAGGAAAATGCTTGGAAAAGTCTGACTGTAAACAACTAAAAGATGCGGCAATTAAGCTCAAATTCCAGAATCAAATTCACAGTAACCTTAAAGAATCTGAGGATAACCATAGGGAGGAAGATAGCATAAACGCTAAATGGAACTCTTTGAAGGAAACTATCGTTAAGACTGGTAACGAAGTTATTGGAAAAATTAAGAAAACTAAAAGGAAAGATTGGTTTGATAATGAATGCTACAGGGCGACAGAAAAAAAGAATGAAGCATTAAGATGCTGAATAAGAGACATTCTAGAAATGCTGAGATCAAATACAAAGAGGCAAGAAAGGAGGAGAAGCGAATTCATAAAACAAAGAAGAAGGCATTTCTCGAGGATCTTTTAAAAAATGTTGAACATTTAAGGGGATCTAATGAAAGCAGAGCTTTCTTTCGGGAAATAAACCAAGGACGAAAGGAATTTAAACCCAGAACTACCTCATGCCGTGACAAGAATGGAGCAATCTTGACTAACAATTTGCAAGTATTGGAGAGATGGAATGAGCATGTTTTTGAACTACTGAATGGAGTTAGCGATAAACATGAACCATCAACAGAAGACATTGGAATTTGTAACCAACATATTGTGGAACCACCAACATTAGAAGAAGTCGATGACGGAATAAAAAAGCTAAAGGACAATAAAGCACCAGGCCCCGATGAAATCCCATCAGAATTTCTAAAATATGGAGGAACTAGTGTCATGAAGAAAATATATGATCTGGTACGAGCTATATGGGAGCAAGAATTAATCCCTGAAGAGTGGAAAACCAGCATGACCTGTGTGATACATAAGAAAGGAGATATACTGGATTGCTCAAACTACAGAGGAATTAGCTTGTTCTGTACAAGTTATAAAGTTTTTTCTAACATCCTTTTCAAAAGACTTTCCCCACTTGTCGAGAATATAGTTGGTGATTATCAGGCCGGATTCAGGAAGGGGCGATCCACCTCAGAGCAAATTTTCAACATCCGGCAAATTTTGGAGAAGACAATGGAATTTGGTATTGACACGCACCATCTGTTTATTGATTTTAAAACAGCCTACGATAGTGTTAGCCGAAAAACTCTAATATCAGCCTTAAGAGAATTCAATATACCGGAGAAACTAGTGAAGCTGATTAGCTTAACACTAAGTGAAACCAAAATCATGGTCAAGATACAGAATAGTCTTTCCCATCCAATAGAAATTAAAAATGGTGTACGACAGGGAGATGCCTTGGCATGTCTCCTCTTTAATCTAGCATTAGAAAAAATAGTAAGGGACTCAAACATCAACACCCGAGGAAATATCTTCAACAAATCAGTTAAAATATTGGCTTTTGCTGATGATTTAGATATTATCGCTAGATCGCAGACAGCACTAACACAATCCTTTTTATGTCTGGAGAAGGAAGCCATCAAGATGGAATTAAGAATCAATGAAAATAAAACTAAATATATGCTCTGCAAAAAAGCTGGCTATGAAGAAACACACTTTGAAATTGGAGCATACAAATTCGAAGCCGTTGATAGCTTTACCTATTTGGGGTCGAAGATTAACAACAGAAACGACATTACACAAGAAATACACACGAGAATAACGATGGCCAATAAGTAATTTTATGGTCTAAGAAAATATCTTAAGTCAAGCCTAATAAAAAGAAAAACAAAAGTGCTACTCTATAAATGTCTCATACGATCAGTACTTACATACGCATGTGATACCTGGACAATGACCTGTGGAGGTGAAAATTTAATAGCTAGATTTGAGAGAAAAATACTGTGAAGCATTTTTGGTGGAATAAATAAAAACGGTACCTGGTTTAGAAGATCAAACATGGAACTTTACAAATCATATAGAGAGCCTGATGTCATTAAATTTATCAAAATTCAAAGGATTAAATGGGCAGGCCACATAGTAAGAATGGAGGATAGCAGGACAACTAAAAAAGTTTTCAGTGCCAGGCCAACAGGTACAAGAAAAAGAGGACGGCCAAACCTAAGATTTTTAGACTGCCTTGAAAAAGACCTACAAATTTTAAAGATAAGAAACTGGAGAACCTTGGCTAAGGGAAGAATGTCTTGGCATAGGCTTGTTGAGAAGGCCAAGGCCCATCCTGGGCTGTCGTGCCAATGAGAAGAAGAAGAATTGAATAAAATAGTAAAAAATAATAGACATTTATTAAGAAATATTTTTTGCATGGACTTAGCTTTGGATAAACAAATTTTAAAATTGTATGCAAACAATTTTCAATTCACTTAAAAAATTCTCAAG
The DNA here is from genome assembly GCA_949128135.1 of Parasteatoda lunata. Taxonomy (NCBI): domain Eukaryota; kingdom Metazoa; phylum Arthropoda; class Arachnida; order Araneae; family Theridiidae; genus Parasteatoda; species Parasteatoda lunata. The sequence continues at coordinate 59,237,169 of OX421970.1, read as the reverse complement.
ATACAGATTGTGGCAAGCATTTTTCTTTTCTGTTTTACAAAATGATAAAAAAAATGTAATGTTGAAAAACTATCGTTTATGATAGAATAAGTTATCTATAAAATATGTTTCTTATAAAATATGTTAGTTTAAGCTCTTGATGAACTTTCTTCTATTAACAATGAAAACTGACAAAAACTATTAATTTTAAGTCAAACAAGTAGAGGGATATCTAAATTACAGATCGACATAGAAATTTTAGAATAAATTTTGAAATTCTATTTATTATGAATTGTTTTCTGAGCTGGGGTAAAGTGGATATATTACGGTTAGGCTTAGGTAAGTGAAGTATGAAAATGATATTTTCTAACACTTTTGTGTGTTAGTACTGGTAAGTATTTAATGCTATATATTTAATAATGAAACAGCTAAAAAGTAATTTACTTGTTTGATTACAGCCTTACATAATAATTGTAAGGCTGAAAACAAAATTTCCTTCACATTTTATTTTTTAAAGAGAAAAATGATAGAGGTAATAACAATATAACAGACATATTATACAATTAAAAAAATTACTAAAATAGCATAATTGAACAGCTCACATTGCGAGTCACAATAATAACATATTAAAAATATCAGAATTTATTAAAACGATGTTGAAATGGGTAAAATACAGATATAACTGCTGAAAAAGCCATCAGAAATCAATAAGGATTCACACAAGTTAGATTGTCACAAGTCAAGCATGCAAAAGAGTCATAAGTTAACTATGGAACTCACTAGCCATAACATTGCATTAAAAATATCGGAAATGGAAAAAAAAGGGGGGAATGAGAAATAGCTGCCAAAAAAAGTTACCCATTTCTGTCGAAATAGTCTTGAATGGTACACATAAAAAGGCAGCAATCCAAATCGGAGCCTCGTAATAACATTGTATTAAAATTATTAGAATTTGAAATAGCATGTGAAATGGGACAAAAAAAAAAAAAAATTACAAATAATTTCTTAAAAACTATTACCAAATAGCAGGAAATTATGATTTAATCATCACAAATTGAACACATCAAAAAGTGATATCTGAAATTCAAAGGCCATAATAATATTGCATTAAAAAAATCAGAATTTGAAAAACCACGAGAAAAAGGCTGAAAAAATAATAATATCTCGAATGCAACATGTTAGAAAGAGATAACTCAAATTAGAGCATACTAACATTGTATTAGAAATATCAAAATTTGAAAAGAACATGTAAAAGAGGTCAGAAAAAAAAAAGGCAAATAACTTCTGGAAAAACTATCATTAAATGACATGAAATGATTTAATTGTCTCAAATCTTACACTTTTCAAATTTGAATTAGCTTATTAAATATAACAGATTTTAAAAAACCTTAGAGAAACAGTTGGATAAATTATTGGAAAACCATATGGATATTAGAGTATACTATCAGGCTCAAAAGACAGGCAGAGCAAGCATTTTTCATTCAATAGGCAAATGGGACAGCCCACCTTGCAAATCCCACCTAGAATGAATTCTGCAAATAAAATTTTATATACAAAAAGTAAAATAAAAATTAATAAATTGTCTTAATGCAAACTCTTTTTATTTATCTATGTCAAAAATAAAAAGCTGTGAAATTTTTATGATTGTCAAAATTTTATATCCTAAAGAAAGTGTATAAAAATGTTAGTAGAAAGTAATGAAAAAGAAAAGTAAAGACAAATTTTATTATACATTAAAAACAAATATCATTTTGAAAAATTAGAGATTTTTCAATTTAATCTGCTACATAGCAAGTATTTTTTCACATTATTTAACCTTTTCTCTTCTATAAAATAATTAAAAATTAAATAAATCAAATCAGATTAAAAAATGATTGACAAATACATTACCTCTATTTCAGGATTCATGCCCCTGTATGAAAATCTACCATTTAGCAACTGAAGACAAGGTACAAAGCTCGGTTCCATTATGCACAAATCACTAGTACAAAAAGCAAAATATTAAAAAGATATATAAACTCTTAATAACAAAATACTGATCAATCTAGCAGAATGGATAAGACATAAAAATTTTACTAACGAAACAATTACAGCACTAATTAAACACAAATGATTCCAAGCACAATAAAATAATAAGAAATTTTAGCATTTATAAGATATCCTTTTCTTTAATTCTATAGCCTTAAAAAAGGATGCAAAAAATTAACATTAAAAAAATTTAATAAAATATCAACGAAATCTGCCCTGCCAGAAAGTTGGATGATGACTTGCAAACCTTGTTGTAAGAATTCTTGTAAAATTAAAATGTTTGATATCAAAAATTACAATTGTGTGAATGTCTGAGATTTTAGAATCACTGAAAGGAAAAAAAAGACATTGACAATTAAACCCTTTTTTGTGAATTTTACTTGAAAGGCAAAATACATGTTGCAAAAAGTTAACTAAAGAACAAGTATAAACTTACTTCAATGCAAGTGTTGAAGATTTTGGATCATAAAATTTTTTAATGCATTCCTGTCTCAGAAATTTTTACGTTTCATTAAGAACTAAAGCTATATTACAGATTGAATTAGAGCATTGCAAACTAAAATAAGAGCACATTCCCTCTGGATTAAGGGTTTTAAAGACATAATAAATAATAATAAAATTGAATAAGCTAAGTTATTTAATTAGCTGTCACTCTATAAAAGCAACCAATAATTTTTTATTTCTTCTTCTTTTAGAACTTAAAGTTAATTTCTATTTCTAAAATTAGTATTAAAAAAAATTCCAGCTATCTGAAAAGTTCTGGTATTTAGCAAAAACATAAGTGAATCAAATATCAGTGTCTATACCATAAAAAAAATCAAGTAATTATTAAATTCAATATCATTCTGATAACTTAATAAAAATCATGTAATTTTTACCAAATTCAGTCTAAATTAGCAAAAAGAAAAGTTCAAAATCTCTTAAAATATACAGCGTGGATTTAACACTCCTAAAAGAATTAAAGATCAATAAATTAACTTACCCGCCTTTTATTAAATGTTCTGGTATCTCACTATCAAATAAATTTTTTCTTCTTTCTTCTTCAGCTTCCTTTTCACACTTTTCTTTAGTTTTTTTCATAAACTAAAAGAATTAAAAAAAAAAAAAAATTAAAATTTAGTTTTAAAAAATTTTGTGTGATAGTTTTAATATTTTTGCAATCTCTTAACCAATTTAAAAAAAAACTTATATTTTTATAATCTTCTTTAAAAAAAAAAAAAAAAATTTAAATTAAAACAAAACCATGAATAAAAAAATTTGTCAAACATTTAAAGAGATTTCAAATAGTAAATTTATGTAAAAGCAAACAGTGAAAATTTTTCAACAGCAAAGAGGTAAATTAACTTTAGTTGTCTGTCATATATTCAGCAATTATAAAATGGCTTTTGCGTGAAAGAGTGATTTTTCTTCTTTATATATATATTGTAAAAATGGCATACTTTAGAGCTTAAAATTAACTAAATGTTTTTATAAAAACAAAAGCTGTTTTTTTTTTTTTTTATGATCTACTTTTTATTAAATGATCAAGTTTTGTGTTCTTCAGATAAAACCTCTTTACCATTATTATGTTTGAATAAATAATGTTAAATAAATTAGAAAAATTGCTAGGTAAAAAAAAAAATACTACTTCATAACATTTTACCATATTACCTAGTTGATTGCTTTAAACTAAGGATCACAGTTTCTGTAAGCTTACGAGGGAAAAAGATTTCTTAAAGCTGAAATTCAATTATATAGATAAGATTTAAATATTATTCAAAATTTGGTTTAGAGTGTAGAGTAGAATGACTCTAGGACTGGAAATTGTACCTTGGAGCTTTCACTGTATATAAAATATCCCATTTTTCTTATTATTTCTATCTCTATTTCTGATTAATAGTAAATATCAGTTTAAAGAAGTTTACATTGTTTTCTATTAGAATATAATTAATCATCAAAAGAAGAGTCGCATCTGATAGTAAACTTTTATGAAAAGTGTTCAAAAAAGGATAATTAAAGTGTTCAAAACTAAAATTTGCTGAAATCGATTAAATTTTTAAATATAGTTCGACATGAGAAAAAATAGAATAACACATCAAACTTTTCAATAAATTACAGTTTATTAATCAATAATGTGTATTATTTTAATCTAAAATTCTTGTATTACAATTTACCTTCATTTCCAAAACGTTATTAGATAATTTAGCCGACATTTTCAAGGAGTTTAAAACACCGTATTTTATGTAAAATATATGAAACTTGTGAGAAATATTTTTGTAGTCAATATAACTGAAATAAAAATTAATTTAATAAGTGTTTTACATCAACTACTATTTTCGATAGTAAACATTCAACATCAACCCGATGTAAATATAACATTTCTTCATTTTACTTCTTTTAAATAAGCATGCTCTAAGAAAGACCTTTACCTAACATGCTTATGTAAACCCAAAAATTAGAATTAGTTTTCTTGTTGAAAACTTTTTTCAAGTTTGGCAACAAAAATGTTTATTTACTAACAATCTCAATTTTTTATTTGGCTTTGAGACATCGAAGCTACTAAAAAAGTACTCTGCTTATAAAAATTTAGGTTGCTAATAAATTGCTTGCCACAGTTTTTATATCAAATATTTTCTATTTGATAAACTACATCCATTGGATATAATTAGAATTTACATTTCGTTCAACGATGGTTTGCGACAAGTGTATGAAAGTTTTATTTACCAATGTCGATTTTTATTATTATAATTATTTCTAAACAAAAAAATAAAATTTCGTAAAAAGCTAATGAAATACCATGAATTTTATTTTCTTAAACAAGATATCTACTTACACTAGAAATCAATTGGGCCAATATAATTTATATCTCTTTTATATTTGACTGATGAAAAAAATTTTTATGGAATAACATAGCATTACAAACATAATCAGAAAAATATCATGCATATTTTATTCTTGTTAATAGTCCCTAGTTAGTTTTTCTATAAGCTAACTTTATTTAAATCTCTATATTAATATTGCGTTTGAAATGTTAATCAAATGATTATGTACCGTAGGCAAAAAAAAAAAAGTTATCACCGTGAATAAATTTCATTTAAATTATCGGATTTTCACTCAGTGTTAATCTTAATGATTCCTAAGGGTGACCTCAAATATGCTAATTAATTAGCGCTAACTGTTACGATACGCAATCAGACACAAAAACGTACCTTCTTTGAATAAACATATATATATATATATTATATATTTGGAACCCTGACCCTTAAAATATGAGGGTAGACAAAATTTCGAAAAAATTGAGTCGTAATAAAGATTTATATATTTGATGAAAGTTTTAAAACAAATGCCAAATTACCTTGCCATAGAAGGTTAAATAATTGAAAACAACCATAAAGAAACTGAATGAATGACAAGAAGGTAAAACATCCTGTTTCTAAGCAACCAAGAGGAGAATTATTGGGGCTGCTTTCAGGGCAACAAAAATAGATTGTTTTCTTTTTAATCTCCTTTGAAAATAAAACTTGAATCGATAAGTAAACTATTTATGATTTTCAAAGATTTTAGAATCTGAACGTTGAACTTTTTTTCGGACATGAATTTTTTTAAATGTGTTTTAACGTCATTTGTATGAAAATTTTGTACTAAATCCAAATTAACATAAGTTATCATAAATTTATGAAGAGTTGTAGGGCTAATTGCTTTTAGATCTCACTTCAAGTTTCTTAGGTAAAGGAAAGAAGAGGAAAAAGATTCAACTAAAAATTTAGAAGGCCTGAAAAAGATAGCGATTCTGATGCACAATCACAAAGTTTTATAAAATTCGCAGTATTTCTTTTCGCTAAAATTGAAAAACTTAGAAGGAAATGTTAAGTGATATATATATGTCTATGTTTGTAGTTTTCCTGATTAAACAACAATAAAACTGTTCCTTTTTTAAGCCCTCTTCTCTTAAAAAGTGTGTTTTCCCTGTCCTGAAGGATTCTTATTTTCCTCTAACTCTTTGGTGGCCTTTTTTTGAAAGGTCTTTTGCTCAGTATTTATATTGTATTTTTATTAAAGGCTAAATTCTGACAAATATTTTAAGTAATATATGTAATTCTCCGGACTTTGATCCCATTAAAAATGTATGGTCAGAGTTGAAAAAAAAATCATTCTCACTACACTAGTATACTATCATGCAATGAATTGTTTAGCCAAATACAGAATACTTTGGAGAATCCAAATATGTAATATATATATATATATGTTTGTTTAGAGAAGGTGCGTTTTTGTGTCCGATTTCGTAACTTAATTAATAATTAACACTACATAATTCGCTTGTTTGAAGTCACCTTCAGGAACCATTAAGATTAACACTTGGTTTGTTTTGCCCCTTCTCAGTGCCATAAATTTGATAAGATATGTGTGCTATCAAAAAGTACTTTAATTGACACTAGAAATCATTGTGTGTTAATAGATTCTTCTTGTATTGTGTTTAAGTAATAGGTATCTAAGTACTAATATAGGTGCTGTGATAATAAGTTTATTGTCCCTTTAATGAATAAGTAACCTTTTTATTTAAACTTATTTATCTTTAAATAAATATTTTACTCTAATTAATTATTTTTATTTTGTACTTTTCAAAAAATAGGCGAAAAAAAATTGGGAAAAGTTATCACTCCAGATCCTTGGAAAGCTGGAGCAAGAAATACTACTGGTAAGCAACTGATGATTCTTTTTCTTCAATCATATTTTAGATTTTTTACCACAATTAATAGTACTGTTTAAAACTTTGTCTATTGGTTTATTTAAATTGATATACGAGGGTCATCCAGAAAGTAAGTTTCCCTATATTTTTTAAAAAAAGAACTCACACTTTGAGGAACATATTTATTGGCAACAAGTACAGCAATGTTTCAGCTATTTTTCAACATAGTCACCACCAGAATTGAGACATTTGTCGTATTGTGGGATCAACTTTTGTATCCGTTGTCGTAGAACTCTGCCGTCTGAGAATGGAACCAGCGTGTGACGAAAAACCTGACTCCCGAACACAAAATTCAACGCTTAGGACGCTGTAGGTATGGAAAGTGATGTGCATGGTGTTCTGGGACAGGAAGGGTATTCTGCTCATTGACTTCCATCCACGTGATGAAACAGTAAATGCTGACCGTTACTGTGAAACACTGCAGAAATTGCGACACGCCATTGAAAACAAGAGGCGCTAAATTGCTTACTGCAGGTGCTGTGCTCCTCTATGACAATGATCTTGTTCCCAGCGATTTTCACGTTTTCTTACACCTCAAGAAATTCCTGTCCTCCTGTGAGAGTTTTGGCAACGATGAAGAGCTGAAGACGTCTGTCACACGCTGGCTCCAATCACAGGCGGCAGAGCTCTATGACAGAGGAATACAAAAGTTGATCCCACGATACAGCAAGTGTCTCAATTCAGGTGGTGGATATGTTGAAAAATAGCTGAAACATTGCTGTACTTGTTGCCAGTAAATAGATTCTTGAAAGTGTGAGTTCTTATCTTAAAAAAAATAGGGAAACTTACTTCCTGGATGCGCCTCGTATTTGCCCCGAAATGCTTTAGAAGTGTTTACTATACCAAACTTAATGAACAATTTGTTTTTATTTTATTGTAGAGTTGTAATTAAAAATGTATAAAACATACTTTTAAAAAGAAGGAGGCATTCTTAAAAGAAGATCTTAAATAAAAAAATTTTTTATTGTTATTACTATTTTAATAACTCTGGTTTATTTCCCCCCTGCAATGATCTGTTAGTGCTATTTTCAGACATCTTGGAACAGGAAAACCTTTAATTTTATTCATTCTATATTAAAGCTGCATTATGAAACTTCGGAGTTAAATGAAATGCATGTCTTGATACAAACTCCCAATTTGTACTTTTATTTATTTATTATTTTTAAATATACATGAGATACGTATAATTTCTCCCCTTTAAATCCACTGCTGTAAATTTTATTTCTTAAATAATTACATATGCAATACAATTGGCTCTTTATATAACAGCACTCTATCTAACAACAATCTCTATTTAAAGAGGATAGGGTATATTGTGGTCCTAGCTCAATCCAAGTAGGAAAAATCTCAAGTACAGGTGTGTCTGCTCAAAATGTTTTGACAACTGAGCACGTTTGTTTCTGTCTAAAATGTTTTGACTAGTAAAGTGAAATTTTTTGCATTTTAATATAACATCACCTTAAACTAACTACATTCTCTTTATAATTTACTTATTATTAAAAATTTGCATATTTAAGCACCTGGGCACTATAAAACCTAAAAAGTCCTAGCTAAACTGAATATTTTTGAGCTGCTCATTCTTAAAAATGGGCTCTTTCTCTTAGAAATTTTGTATTATTTGTTCTAAACATCATATATTTTACTTATTACTATTAAGAAAAACAGTCAAATGCCATTTGGAAACTATTTTTGCAAAAATCTGATAGTATGCTGACTTTTTCATCTCCAAAGTAATTTACATAGAAAAAAATGCATTGATTCTAGTTCCATAAAACCTAGTTAGTTGATCTTCATGATCAAGTTCCAAAATTGCAAAAATAGTTATGAGACCAATTTTCTCTGTGAATCATTAAATTATTGTTCCCTAAATGGTAAACTTGCACACTTTTCATTACTACTACAAAGAAGAAGGAAAAACACCTACATTTCTTTGTTCTTTTGACATAAACTTCAATTTTTTTCACCTTCACATATTTTTATTAATGTTTAGAATAATGAAGATCTATCTTGGCCTCCCCTCTATACTCTGGAGATTTAGCTTTCTCAGATAAATACAGATTCTATGATTCTTAGTTGTCTTATTGCCCTTTCTTTCCTTTTTGTTTCAGTACTTGATTTATTACTTTATAGCACCATTTGACTTAGTTACCTCAGTTTTTGGTTGTTTTTTTTTAGCCTCAAATTTAGCACAAAGTAACTTCTACTTTGTTTGATTCTTTTACTTGTAAACTCTGCATTCTAACCAGTTACTAAAAAATGTTCTTTAGCTTATTAAAATTCTTTTTTTTTTTCTTTCTGTAATTAGTTGTAGAATACCAAACGTGACGATGTTTAAAGTGACAAAAAGTACATCTAAAAAATATTTTCTCTAGACTAGCATTTGTATTTACTAATACTAATGAAAATTTTCATTTTAAATAACTAATAATTTATAACAAGTTTTTCATTAGTTCCAGAAAATGACTATTTGTGAGATTAATTACATCATTATTCATATATTTATTTTAATTTATAACTTCTTTTTTTCTTTTAATTTGTGACGTGGCATATATATTTATTTTACTCTTATGCCTATTATGTGTTATTTTTTTTTCTACAAGTGTTATTGAAATTGGGTATCGCTGTTGACCAGCAATGTTGGTATGTCTAATAGTTAAATCTAACTAACTAAAAATTTTAAATTATGGAGGCCAAAGTTGAAAGTAAATATGAATTATAAGAATATATATATATGCCTATAACTCTTTTTTTTTTTTTTTTAACAGAAGGTGGTGGCAGAAAGATAAATGAGAATAAAGCACTTACAGCAAATAAAGCGAGGTAACATTTATTTTGCCATTTGTTTTAAAAATATTATTTAAAGAATTAAAATGCTTCCTTCAATACCTTATTTAAACAGTTGTGTATTTTTTTCTTCACTAATGTAGATAAACTGTGGTTTTAGATGATAAGATAATTTCTATACTTTAGTGAAATTGCTAATTGATTGTATCCATAGCACTTTAAAAAATTTTGTCCTCTAGCTTTGCCTAATAAATTTATTTAAATAAAGCATTTAATACATTAAGGAGAAACTAATTTCTCCTTTTCTTATTCGATCAATAAGTGTTGTATAGATTAGGAAATTGTATACAATCTTGTATGCAAACCTCACAAAATTTGAATTTGTTTTATGTTAATTATAAAAAATCAAAAATTTTATAACATTTTGTTTGACTAGGCTCAATTATTGATTGGATACTCTTTACTTTTTGCTAAAAATTTTCTAGATAAAAGTTATAAAGAAAAATTTTTTCTCCTTTACATAATTGCAACAAGATTTGTTTTCAGTTATGAACTTACTATTAATTTGAGTTGCAACTTGTTATCACTAACCCTATTATATGTTTGAAAATATATCTGTTCAATTTTGTGTGACGTATAAATATATGACACTTAAAATTGAAAAATATGGACACCTTTGCTTTAAGGATCTAAATTTTATCTTTTTTTTTAATATAATTAAAGAAAAATATATAAAAAAAGGAATCAAGGTATTAGAATAGTTATAATTTTTATTTAATTACATTTTGTTCCAAAGTAGATTTTAGGTTCTGCAAGTGTATTTCCAACAATAAATTGTGCCTATTATAAATATTAGAAAAAGTATAATGTTTAAGTTCAAATTGAATCCTTTTCAAGAATTATGAAATTTTTTCTATTATACTTATAAATCAAATTTTTATTTTACAATTAGTTCATAGTAAACTTTTTGGTCTGACTTAAACTTAAGGCCCTCACCGTTTTATTACTATAGTTCTCTAATTCTTGCTTGCATCAAAAATACGAAAAAGTTATATATTTATGATTGTATTATACTCGCTTTTTTTCTACTTTACAATTATATGTTACATAACATCTTACATTTTCTAATTTTATCATGCTCATTTTTCTAGTTAATTAATAACCATCATGTCAGCCTAATTTATAATACAAATTTTTCATTTTTCTCATTAATTAATATTGATCTAGTTTTAATTTAATGCCCTAACTTTTTTTAACCGCTGGTCTTTTCTTTGGTTTTCATTTGTGTGAAAGGTACAGGAAAATTATGTTTTTATAGCACTTTTTTTTTATAATTATATCAGACACCTTTCTTTAAATATTTAATAACCATCTTATTGATCAATATTTATTTAAATATTACTTCTTTTTTAATATTTGACTTTTCTCTGATTTTCATAAAAGCTATCTATTAATGATTATACCATACACATTTTATTCTATTTTATCATGCACAGTTTTTTATTTATTATTTTATCATTATATTACTCATGTCATGTTTTAGTTTAATTTAAAACATTTGTTCTTATGTTTATGGTTGCATAATATGTCTTTGTAAAAATGCAAAAGAGGGAAAATTGTTAGGTTGACCCATTTCTTTTAAAAGTTCTCAAAAATATAGTAAAAGTATTTATTCATAATTATGCCATTTTTTTTATTTTGTAATTTAAAACCTTTTTTTGTGTGTGTCTATGGATGCTCTTAGTATGTGTCTGTAAAAATGCACGAGAGAAAAGGTTTACCAATTTCTTTTAAAAATTCTGGGATTCTCAAGTTGTTGTAGGCTTGACAATAACAGAATATTTATATTCCGAAATAATTTTTTAATTATTTTGTTAATTAATGTAATATATTAAAAGTGTCCAATGCACTAGATTTGTTACATTGTTAGTAAATATATTAAAAAGCATTAGAAAATATCTAGCTTATTACCATTTTGCATTATTTAAGCAATTGTTACTTTCAAGTAGCTCTCGTGTACAATTTGCGTAATATTTTAATGGTTATAAAATGTATGTTAGCTATATATAAAAATATTTATTGTAACAGGGTATAAAACATATGTATTACTCGTAAAATTGTTTTGTGTCAATATATAACAAAAAAAAAAAAAGGTTTTTTGCATTCAGTTTTTCAGGCCATGCGCCACTAGAAGCTTGTAAGAAAAACTGTAAGCTTCATTTTCATTTGCACTTCCTTTTTCCAATCTGATGGCAGAAAGTGTTCTTATGCACTCTTCTATGAATTCATCTCTCTGTTGCAGGGGTATTCTATTGATAAAAGGGTTGACAGCAACAACGCAGTCTGAAAAAAAAAAAAATTAAGTAACAAATAGAGGCATAGAAAATTAGTATTCTTATTTATTTATTTATTATGAAAATTGTTCTTTAAATATTGCCTGTGGTTTTTGATTATTTCGAGCCCTCCACCCCCTTTCTCAGCAAAAATAAGTAACAAATCTGATCCCTTCCCTTCTTTGGTACTTCATAATATTTGAATGATCTTTTTAAGAATGGTTTTTCTCCCTAAAATGTTTCTAAAAAGAAATACAGTAGAACCTTGATTGATCATTTCACATGGGGCCATTCATTGTGAATTATGGATACAGGATTGTGAATTATTGTTCCATTTCACTATCCCTGTCAGCATCGTTTTGTATTTCATTTTCTGCAGTCGTTTTTTCAACTGACATACACCATAAGTTTAAATATTTCCAACAACTGATGCATAAATATCAAACATGGTGTTTGAAGCATTTTCTCCGAACTGACACAAATCTTAATTTTCATCTTTCTCATTAGCATCATGCATTATAGTTTTTCTTCTCAAAACAAAATAGCATGATTTTTTTTTTAATGTTGGTGAAATTTCTAAATGCCAGAATCTTTATGTTTCGACTGTGATCTAAACAGTACAATAATATAAAAATAAAATTTAATATGGGGGCTGGTAGCGCAAGATGACACATTTGAGAAAATGAAAGCTGGGAGAAAGATGGATTGAAGTTTGACTGTATCTGTAAGCTTACTTTTTAAGAAATAGCTGCTTCCAGTATATTAATATTTAAACCACTTATAAATTTATCTTAAAAATGTTACTTTTACATCAGTGGAAAAACTGTGGCATGTTCAAGAATTTATTCTTTTAGGCAGTTTTAATTAGCACTGAACTACTTATGAACTGTATTTTTCTGATTTTATTGCATATCTTACCTTAACACTCGTATTACACAGAAGGAATTATAAAAACTGGTAATGTTGCCATTTTGTTTACTTTTCACCAACTTCATGTGTTGTTGTTTTTCTTCTCAAAAGGAAACAACTTCAATTTTCAAATCCAATCACATAAAACTATTAATTGCAAATGTTATCTGAAGATAATGAGTAGAGAAAGCAAGTAGATTTCATGTCTGAAGCTGTAATTTTTGTATCTAAAGAGATAGTAGTTAGCAGTTTTAAATTTTTCGAATTAAGGTTACAAAGGTAAGGAATCATTTACCACACTTAATTGAAGATTTTCTCAAACCTAACCTATTCATTATTAAAATCATATTAGTTGTGTCAAACTATGTTTTTTTTTTTTTTTTTTTTTAGTAGACACAAAACAGTAACTATACTAAATTTGTATAAGTAGTTATTGATTAACTGATTAAGTTCTCTGAATATAAAAATATAATTTTATTATCGTTGGTTTGTAAAGCTTTCTACAGAAATAACTTCTTAGTCTTAGCTAAAAAATTAATGTTTTATCAGAAAATTAACATAATATAAAAACATAAATAAATTTATAAAAGTGACATGCATGGCTATTATATTTTTTACTCTCTTATTGTTTCAAAAATACCTATGATTACTTGGCATTGATTTTATAATTTATAAACAAGTTGAAATTTTGGGTTAATTTTTAAAATAGGAAAAAAATACACATCTAAAGTTTCTGAGATTCTACTGGATAAAATATATCGTATTGATTGATTCCATGTTAATTCTATGAAAATTTTTATTTTGTCTCTTTTGGGTTAATTTTAATACACATATTCCAATTCCAGTCACTGATTGTTCTACGCATATTGTTACTCTCAAATTTTGTTAAGATTTAGAATTTTATCTAAAACTAATTAAACGTTATGCTTGAAAATATATTTCTTAAATAAAAAAAAGAAACATATTCCTTACAAGAATGCAATGAAATTGTACGATTTATACCGAACATTTTTTTTGTGTGGCTGTATGATCCTATTTTGCTTATTTCTGAAAGTTTTTAGTTTATTGTACTTAGATTCACCTATAATTCCTGAAAAGTGTGCTGTTATCAAAAATATTATTTAACTAATTATAAAAATACACTAATGAATGAAATTGAACCTATATTTATTAAGGTGTGAGTAATTCATTGTGTTTTTGCTTTTGTTAAGAGTTTGCATCATTGTCTTACAATGATGCAATTAGTAATTAAGTATCTAGTTGAAGTGATTGTATAGTAATATTAAATAAAATAATTAAATGGTATTAATAAATAATTAAATATTTTCTACATTACTATTTAATGTTAAAAAGTTATTTAAGAAATCTTACTAAAAATCTTTTGTCTTAAAATATCACTATTTTTTTTCAAGAAGTTTGAATTTTCTTTCTATTTCAAAAATGGATAAATAAATAGAAAATAGTAACGTATTTGCCAGGACTTTGAAAAATAAAATCTATTAATGCTGACAAAAGCAAGGCAAAATAATGAAATGACAAAAGCATGAAAGCTAAAACCAAAAAAACGTTGCATGTAAGTTTTATTTTTATATTAATTTGTTTTAGAACAGAACGAGACCTTCGTTTATTTGGAAGAGATTGAAAACTGTTTTTAGATGTACTTAATGTGATTTAATAAATGAATATATTTTTTAAATTGTCTCTATTTCCAATTGCACCAAATCAAATTTTTACATAAATTATTGGTGATTCTGCTAGTCTAGACAGACCTCCCAGTGATTTCCAGACAGTATTTTTCAATTATGCAAAACTATATGTTTTTTTTTTTTTTTTTTTTGCAAAAATGCATTTTTCATTTTCTTTTTTTTTTAGCTTACGTTATATTGCAATTTTACACAGATAAATGTGTTGCATATTTCAGGTTTGCTTATTTCTGCTGCTCTATCAGTATTCTGGTTATGTCTCTGAGCTAGGGAATATTGAATATTGACTGAAAACAAATTTATTGTGAGAAGGGTTAATTATTGTTTTTTATTACCTTGAAGCATATTTGTTGATGGAAAGGCAAAGCTTCGATTCATTGTAGCACAATTGATTGTTGTGATTCCAGCATTTTCCAACATTTGAGAAAATAAAAAAGCCGGCTGTGTTGTGTTTTGAGTTTTTGGTATGAAGTTGTTCACATCCTGAAAAAAAAAAAATCTTAAAAAATTAACATTTTGAAGTTTTTATTATTATTTAATTTTTTAAAAAACATTAAAGTGTATTAACTTATTTGCTGCTGTTCTTTTTTCCAGCATGGAATGCAATTATAATTACAATTACATGTTGTTGCAAGATCACCAGCAACAAATTAGCTTAAAATTTTTGAGCAACTAGAGTAAATATTCCTTATGCAGTTTAGGTGCAATCATTATAAACTATGATTTTAGCTTTTTTAAATCTCTAATATACAAGCTGCAATTTTTTAATTATATTTTGAACTTAAGTGTATTGAAATCAACTAGAAAGCTATTTTAAAATCAGATTCAAAAAATCTACGCATTTCTTTTTATTTTCCTTTCCATTGGAGTTTAAAATGAAAAAGTTGGATCTAAAATTTTTTGGACATGATTTCTAAACTTAACAGCGATCTCTTCCCTCACATCTTGGTTTTTAAGTTAAATATTGAATTTTTTATATATGATTTTTGATGTATTGTTCTTTACAAGCTTTTAGTGATAGAGTATCATTTGACCTCATAAAATCCTTATTAAAAATAATGTGAAATAGAAACATTGCTAAGTTAATGAAGAGAAAGAATGTCATTAAAGCTGATGATTTTGAATTAATTTTTTTTTTTTAATTTTCCCTTGTAATTCAGCAGCTAGTGTTTTCAATGTAGATATTTTGAGCTATCTACTAATGTGTGTTAAAAACTGCATCGAATTCTATAACTTCTGTGTACCTTTTTTTATTCAAGAAAATACTTGGTTATACATCAAAATTATGGCCAAAGTTTTAAATCTTTAAGGTCAGCATTCTCATTGGATTATCTTTATAGCGTAACTAGTTAATAAATTTGTAAATTAACAGTAACATATCTATTATTATTTATGCTTGTATTAAAATAATTAGTCTTTCTATTGTAATACTCTTATAAAATTAGTTTTAGTCTGTGCTATGTAACATGTTTACAAAATGAGCTGTCTTTTATTGCATTATCTGAATAAATTCAAATTTCTGAAGTTCTGTTTGAATGTACCTTTTCATGAAGCCTGCATGTTCTGCAAAGATTTTACTGCAATAGAGAGCTTTAAATGTTAATATATCAAAACCAAATTTTTCCAACCGGCTGACGTGTCCAAATGAAATATTTAATAAATTTATGTCAAGTGCTATCTGATTTTTTTAAACAATAATGTCAAGTTTAAGTAAAAAAAATTATTAAAAGTTTTTTTTTTTTTTTTTTTTAAATGAATAATGCTTATTTTGAAACAAAAAAAAAATGCCCAATTTCTTTAAACTGAAATTATTTTGTTATGTACTTACAGTATTTTTAATCAACAAGATAGATGTAAGCATGTTCATTAAGGATTAGTATTACTTTTGTGATATAGTGCACTTTTGTGATATAGTGCACTTTTGATTGAAATTATGTAACTGCACATTTCAGAAGTTTAAAAATAGTTTTTTTTTTTGTTTATGTATAGTTTTTTTTACCATGGTTTTTAAATTTCTCAAAATCTCTTGAATATTTTACAATATAATTAAAATTTTACGAATATTTTACAGACTGTTTTATTCTGTTATAGGTATGTCTATCAACTCTTAACGTTAATTGAAAAAAATCATCTTTCATTAATTTTGAGATAATAATACTTGGTTTGTGTAATAACTTATGATTACTTACTTCCATGTATGTTTTCCATTTGTCATCTTTTGCCATTCTTTCATACATCTCAAACACTGGACATTGTGCCACAAAAACTAATAAGCATTCTCCACCCTTGCGCATCAAATATTCTATGTTGGACAATGCTTTCTCAACTTCCTTGATCCAATGAAGACAGTAGAAAGAAAATATCTTGGTGAATGTTCCCCAATCATCTCTGAACTCAGTTACGTCCCCTGCTATATCTAACTCCTCAAATAAAACATCTTCATCCTCACAGTGTTGCCTTGCATATTGAACCATGCTTTTGGATCTGTCCACACCGAGTAGCAACTCAAATCTTCCTATCACTGGCTTTAAAATCCCTGTTGTCACATCTCCAGGTCCACATCCAATATCCAGAATGATGTCAGTCTCATCCGATGAGATCTGCTTCTTAAATATGCCAAGAATTTGAGTTGCATCTCTTACTTGAAAAGGGTTTGATTTTATGTAGAGGGCTGGATCGTTCATTTTTAGTGACCTGATATTTAAAAAAAGATAGTATTTGTAGTAATATCATGATGGATTATATAAAATTTTATGATTGAACTGGATTAATAAAATCAGTCTTAATTTTTTAAACAATAGCGATTTATTTTGTAACCATCAATTAGAATAAATCGATATTGAATATTTCACTCACTCGTATTTTACAAGCTGGAGTTATAAATTGGAACTTGTGATGTAAAATTATGCCAGGAAAATATGTTAAATAATACATCATCATTTAATGAAAGATGTGTAAGATTGTTTTTGCTAAACTTTCTATCATTTAGTCAAATTTAAATTTAATGTTTCTGTTTTGAGATCAAGTTTCAAATATTTAATAAGTTGAGTAACGTTTAGTATAAAATAACAAGTTGCGGTTTTATATTAGTTGCTCATTATTCATCTAATACGTGTTAAATAAATGTATGTATCTTATCTTGCTGACAAATAGATAAATTTTTTATTATTTATAACTTATATAATTTTGAAATAATATAAGAAATAATTCTTTTATCTAATTAAGTTTTCTTGTGAATAATTAATAACAATGATTTTTTTTTTTTCAATTCGATTTAAACATTTCATTTCTGGGTATTTATTATTAAAAAAACATTGTTTTTAGTATTTTTCTAAGAGAAAAGTTCTTATTTGTAAGATTATCTGCTCTTAATACAAACAATAAGCAGCACTTAAAACAGGAAATAGGATTAGACATTTATATAATAAAGACCTTTTTATATCTTCCCTCTATACAAACAATAATCGATAGTTAAAAGGTTAGATTATAAACTATGAATGAAGTGCCTTTTTCTAAACTTTCATTTTTTGTAGC
Organism: Parasteatoda lunata; assembly: GCA_949128135.1. Lineage (NCBI taxonomy): Eukaryota > Metazoa > Arthropoda > Arachnida > Araneae > Theridiidae > Parasteatoda > Parasteatoda lunata. The sequence goes on along the minus strand of OX421970.1, from coordinate 59,219,173 downwards.
TAAAGGGGTAACTTTTAGAAAAATTACGGAACTACATCAATTTTCAATTTCGATTATGTTTGACTAATAAACCATATTTTTTAGCTTTATGTTTTCAAGTTCTCAGAAACTGTTTATCCGATTTCCATTTTGTTCTAATGAGATTAGAAAAAATTGAATGCCCTACAATGCAATGTGCGATTTTTTTCCTACCAAGTTTTTTATTTTATTTTATTTGTTACCTTTTCAATATTTAGATAAAAATCATGTTTTTAGAGTATAAAATTCTAAAATAGAGATATGAAGAAATCCTTCGCTCCCTTTTCTCTTATTTGTGGAAAAATCCTTTTTTGAAAACTTTCTGCGACCAAGTGATTGAAATTGCTATTTAATCAATCTCTTCTAGGAGCTTTTATTTCTTCATAAGTTTGAATTTCAGAAAATCGATTAATGAATTGTGATTAGTAAAAATTCTCTAACATATACAAAAAGTATAAAGTCTCTCATGTTTAAGTAAGTTTAATTTTAAAAAAAATAATTTTTTTTTTATATTAACCTTAGAAAGCAAAGATATTCATTATTAGTCTATCTTAAAAATAACTGACTGCTTGACCCAAGGTCCTATCGTAACTCGATCGTATAATTCAGTGTTTCCCAAGCTTATAACTTCTGTGTACCCTTTCTAAATTTTTCGTAACTCTGTGTACCGCTAATAAAAAAAATGTATTTCTTACTATGAAAAAATTGCTCAAAAGTTAAAAATCACAACTGGCTGTTGACACCACTAATTATTAACTGTTAACTCAGAAAAAAAAATACTTAATCGTAAATTTTCATGGCTAGCTTTGTTTTTAAATAAATTTTTTTGAAATGTTCGTTTGTTGCAAGATCTTTCGCAGAAGAACGCGTACCCCAGCTAAACTGTTCCCGTACCCCTGGGGGTACGCGTACCACAGTTTGGGAAACACTGGTATAATTGAAGGACATGGCTATACATTGTTTTAAAAGTCGCTAACAAAAACAAAAGAGAACGACAGCACATACGGCGTTCATGTTCACACTCTTTCCTTGAAAAAGTAAACCATAATTTTTAAGCATTATGTTTATAAGTATTCTTTCTTTTAATTTTTATATTTATGGAATAACAGTAAATTAGTTTAGCTGTTTCTTGAAAAGTATTGGTTTATAATTTATAAAATAATCACGTAATTAATTTTGAATTAAAAAAATGTGTTTTGGAAAATAAATAATAAAATGATAATCTTTAAAAAAAAAATCTTGAACTTTTACGTAATAAAACCGAGAGATATTTGTATACTGAAAATTATGAGTGTAAATTACTTTGGACCCCTGATTTGATTTGAAAATGGCACTTTGCCCTGGTAAATACAAAATTAAAGCATGAAAGTACTATTAAAATTATTTACAAAATTACGAAGAGAAAAAACAAGTAGAAAATATTTATAAAAAGTATTTACAAAAGTATTAAAAATTGCGAAAGTAAATTGATTATAAATACAAGTTAAATAAATACAAAAATATTTACAAAATCATAAATTACAAATGAGCCAATCAACATATAGTTGCAATTAAGTTGTCTTAAGTGTGGTTGTGAAATTAAATAATTCAGTTGTGTTAGATAGTGTGCCTCTGTTATAGTAGGGACCTGGTAATTACTACTCTTGCCCAGTTGCTCCCTGCACTGAAATTACTCGGATTAGTCTCGCCCAGATCAGACCCGCAAGGGGTTGCTCATTCACAGGGTTCGACAATCTGTGTATTTGTGTTGTTTCAGTGTGATATATAAAGTGTTGATTTTAAACCAAATTCTTGGAAGTCGATCTTGCACTTCTCATTCGATTATGGGTCATGACTAAAAAGGAAGTTGGAACCCCAGAACTGACCGTCAATTCTCGTTATGAATTCTATTGTTTACGTCAGTGTTTCCCAAACTGTGGTACGCGTACCCCCAGGGGTACGGGAACAGTTTAGCTGGGGTACGCGTTCTTCTGCGAAAGATCTTGCAACAAACGAACATTTCAAAAAAAATTATTTAAAAACAAAGCTAGCCATGAAAATTAGTATTTTTTTTTTCTGAGTTAACAGTTAATAATTAGTGGTGTCAACAGCCAGTTGTGATTTTTAACTTTTGAGAAATTTTTTCATAGTAAGAAATAAATTTTTTTTATTAGCGGTACACAGCGTTACGAAAAATTTAGAAAGGGTACACAGAAGTCATAAGTTTGGGAAACACTGGTTTACGTGATTCTTCTTTTTTCATAGATAAATCTCTTAATTTGACCATTTGCTTATCCACTATTTTTGATAACTCTTCTCCCATTAAAATTTGTTTGTCCACTTATGCTCATTTCGAAAACCTACATTTTTTTTGCGTTGCTTAACAATGAATATTTTATAAATGTTACTCCCAAAATAAATTCTTGGATCCAGGAAGTTGACATAGCCCTTAATTCTAGGTCGTAGCTATAAGGCTGCGAAACTCCTGATATTTATTAACATATGTGTTTTTTTTATTTTTTATGCATCATTCCATTTTATATATCCTCAGAAACTTGGTTATTTCCATCTGAAACTTATTCTCTTTATGTATTTTGTTTCCACAAATAGAAACCATTTGAGCCAAACATTCTATTTTAGTAACATTCTCACAACCTTCACATATTTGTGGAAATTAATGATTGCGGGAGACATCTTTCGTATAAATTTTAGACACAAAACGATGCACTCTTGGGTTCCAATTATATCTTTTTCGACAATTTTACGGTCGTTGTACAATTATTTTTAATTAGAATAACCCTTTTTTTCATCAAATAATCTTCTTCAAAAATCGTAATAATTGAATGAAATTTTTTTTATAAAGCTATTTAGTGGTGCTGAGAAAGGAGAAAAGGGGAAGGAAAATAGTCCCTCAAACTTCTCATTAGTTGCGTCAAAAATTAAAGGTTTTTTTAAAAAATATTCGCAATATTCACCTTTTTTAATTAAATATAAGTTTACAGACTTATGTTATACGATGCGATGTTGCTGCGAAATTAATGTTTTTTTTTTGTTTTTTTTTCGTACAAAAGCAATGCAATAGTGCAAATCCAAATATCAAAAGTGTAAAATTAAATTTTAAGAGTATAAATCAAATACATAGTTAAAGTAAATTTATATAATAAGTAAATTGTTCAAATATTCATTACAAAGTTATTTATAAACGTCGAAATTATCGTTATTTCAAAAAGGTTACGAAGCGTTAGGCTTTTCCTATCGCCGTGGGTACTGAATGGTGTGGATAAAAACCGTGACTTCCAAAATAATTTAATCTAAATTTATTTATTTTTTTAGCAATTTTGCAGTTAAAGAAAATGTTTTCATTGCGATAAAACAGTGAAATTTTTATGAGTTTAGAAAAACCACGAAGTAAATAAAATTTAAAGTAATATTTTTTTAGGGGGGGGGGAGGGGGTTGGAATATTGTTAAAATGTATTATTATCTGTGGTACAAAAAGGCGACGTGGCCTTTATTTTTTTAAACTCCGTGCAATAACTGCAAAATTTTTTAGTCGATGAGGACATTTTTCTTGGTTCTGGCCTTATGGCTTCGTGTATAAATCTTCAATTTTAAACTTTCAAAAACTATTTTATTTCACTATGATAAGTCAATGATTCAAACAGAAGATCTGTGAAATAAGCAGCTATAATTTATGGTGTTGGCGGAGATATTTAATGTATTTTTTTAGCAATTGCTTTTATAAGTTACGCATTTCTAAAATTTCAAACTTTCGGTTTCTTTTTCCTTTTCCTCTGTTGATGAGTATCGTTGCTATTGAAGGAGACAGAACTGGAATTTTCTGATGTAGTAATAATACTAGTTTTTAATTTGTTAAAAATTTCAACTTTAGTTTTATTTGCACTGTCATTGACCAAGTGCCGAGATTTTTTATTTTTTTTATAATCAATTATTTGCTGCAATATACAAATGACGAAATGGGCTACTGGTAAATGACGGGTTTTTGTTAACATATTTCGTACGGAGCGATATTACTACTTTAGCATATGAGACACTAAAATCATGAATAAAACATTTCTGATGCATATTATAAATAATAAGGTTTTGATACGTCTTATAAATAATAAGGTTTCCCATTTAACCTGCGAGATCTAAATATTTTATGTCTATTTATAGGGCAAACAAACACCTCTTAAAACTCCTGTACCGTTAAAGCTTTTATTATTCATTTTTTCTTTTTTTTTAACGGTACTGTGTTATGATGCTTCTCCTCGAGTCAAGAGGAAAAAAAGTCCCCTGACTTTACGCCCATTTCGAGTATTTTGGTCGTGTGAATGTAGGACCTTGAACTTTTTTTTTATACCTCCCCTCATCTTACATCCATCATTTACGGGATAATGTCCCGTAACATCAGCCGTACAATTTATCCTCACCTTGATTTCAAGAGTGCACTTCCCCAGAGTTCTCGAGTTTTGATCGCCCCCTAAAAAGATAAGGGCCTCCCGTTACTTTTGAACAAAGGTTGACCTATATTAAGTTCTGTCACGTTATGTTTTGACTTGTATGCACTAAATATCTATGCTCAATATAGTGTAATTGATCTACGCAAATAAGGTGGTATGTGATGACATTAGTTAATGAAGTTAAGATCTGAAGCGATTGAATTTTAGCATTTTTATTTAACTGATTTACTGATGATTATTGTAATTATATTTGCTCCTCTTTCCTTCGTCTGTAGCGGAATAAAATTGCTTCCTTCTTTTTGTTTCTATTGTAAATGCAGAATAATTCGTTGTTTTCCCTCCTTTCAGTAAATAGAAATATTCGTCATAAATTTCATTTAGCTTAATTTAAAAAAAATTTCTAATTGCCATGAGTGTTTTAATTAGGCATGTAACGAATAATGATTTGGTTGAATATTCGGTCTAAAGAATCGGCCGAATAACAAAAAAAAAATTTTTATTATTAATAAAACAATGAGGAATATTATTTTTTATTTATAAATAAGTTTAGTCATAATTGAGAAATATTCAAAACTTAGCTATATCATTGGTATGGGGTGAAGGGAAGAAAAAAACTAAACTGAACTAAACTAAAAATTAAAAAAAGAAATATAGAAAACAGAATTCTTAAAATAAATCTTTAATGCTAAAAATAGTATTTTCCGGAAAAAAAAGGTGCCCATAAAATGTTAAAAGAGATTTAGTCAATCAGAAACTCTTTTAAAAGTGTCGTACTATATTATAAAAACGCCCATAAAAAAGGTTATATACAAAAGCGGAAGAGTAAAAATGGATCCTAATTTTTGAACGAAAAGATTAAAATTGAGCATCTCAATTTTCTAATTACCGTGTTTTCAAGAAAAAAGAATAAAGCGTAGCCCTCTTATTTGTTGTGTTATAATAAAAACATCAATAAAAAAAAAGAAGTGTTTTGTGAGAAAGAGAGAGTTAGAAAGAAATCAAAACGAACATTTTTATTAATTCATCAACAAAAAAATTCAGCGTTAAAAATCTCAAAATAACTTTTTTCAAATTACCGTATTTTTAGAAGAAAAAAACGAAAGATAAAAGAAAAACTTTCGTAAGAAACGCTTTATAAAAACTGCTGTCATACTGAAAACGCTGATAAAAAGAAAAGTTAAAAAAAAAAAAAAAAAAAAGCAAAAGATAAATAGAAAAAAATTCCTTTCAGTCCTTAAAATAAAACATTGAAAATAACAGTTTATATTACTTGTTATTTGTCGTACCGTATAGGAAAAAGTAACAATAAATTGGAAACGGTCCTTTAAAATGCCACGCTATAATAAAAACAAAAATATTCTCAATATTTAAACAAAAAGTGTTGAAAAAATAACGAAATTTATTTGCCTGAAAATAAGCTGTACAAAAAATAAATATATAATAATAATAATAAATAAATAAAAATAAGTTGTACAAAACTCGTGGCTCAGTATAAAGTAATCTACTTTCAAATTTCGCGTCTCCATTTTGTCTTTCATAAAATAAATATGCAAGTTTTAGAACTTAAAAAATATGTGTAAAAACTATTTTTAATAATGTATAGTAAAAAATACAATTTTAGATTACTCTTTATTAAATCAATTCAAATGCAAAAAAAAAAAAAAAAAAAAAAAAAAAAAAAAAAAAAAAAACTGTCGAAAAATACTTAAAACGAAACGAATGATAAAAAACTACTCCAATAAAATAAACTAACTACACCAATTAAAATGAAATAGATTATCATTAGAAATTCTTCAAAGATCATCAAAATCGAACAAAGAGATTCCTATATACATTATTTTGTAAAATTTAAGTTGTCTATGTTACAGTAACGAAAGAATGATCAAGTTCAACAACAAAAATTATTTCTCTTACGCATTTTATTTATTTTTTATTTATTTATTTGTTACAGAAAAAAAAATTTACTGCAGAAATTTTTGCACTTGATTTAAATTTGTTAATGATTTAGTCTTTGGAAACATAAATATTTTCATTCAACTGAAGCATAGTATATAAAAACTCGTTGAATAGTTAGTTATAAATTAAAAATTTAATGCTATTTGCTTTCCATATTGTGCTTCTTAGTGCGTAAAGAAAATAGTTTTTGTTAAAATTTCACATTTTCATTTGGTTATTTTACTTTTCTTACCTATGAAGAAAAAATAAATATTTTTAAGTTATTTACTTTGTCAATTTCACATTTAAAAATTATGAAAAACTACTCAAAAGCAATTCACTATCTGCGAACTATTATTGATTGACGCTACGAAGATTGTTTTTCCCGAGTTTGACTCTTATCAAAATTTTTCCATGGTGCCGGAATTGTTAATAGATTATAAACTATCAACAGAAACTTAAACAAAAATGATAAAAGTAATTGAAGAGCTTAGCTGAAGAAGGAACCATTTGAATTTTATTTTTTTAAAAAAAGTGCGATATTATGGTTTTGTGTTGGTCAGCAACTGTTGCTAAGTTGTCTAAAGTTGGTGTGGCAAATTCACTAAAATTTATTAAAACTTTTTAGAATCAGTGGTCCTTTTTACCGCAAAAGCGATTAATTTTGATTGCTTGTGAAACTTTTTCCAGCATGTTTTTCTCAAAGGATGCTGTCTTGCATTTTCTTTGAATTTTTCCAATAATCTAAGAATTGGAATCAAATTGTATTTTTCCAATAATATAAGAATTGGAACTGGTTCAAGTAAACCGAATAAATGAACAAAAGGAGGATCAAAAACCATCACTTAAATGCATATTTAACATAACATTTTTGCTCAGAAGCAAATATAGGCAAATTATAATTTTCGTATTTGTTATAAGTGTTTTTAACAAAAAATGGTCACTCATAAAGTATATTTCTGATAAAAATGTTCATTAATAATGCTCATTATCATTGAACTACTCAATATCAGTGTGATTAACTACAGTATTTGACACTTACACAAATGAATATAATGTATTATTTTTTATAATTCCCCAGTTCTTAAATATTCACTAAACAAACTTCTTGCAATGAAACTTTTATGTATGTACGAGTGTTCATATAGGATGTATTTCTAGCTATTATCTTATAATAGTTCTATAAAATTTTAATTTCTGTACTAATATATTTTTTAAAATTTGTTTTTTATATTATATAATATAAAAAGTAATATATATAACTTTTAATCCACGTCTGTAAATTTGTTTTCTGCTTTCTTTTATCTCAAACTCATTTTCAATTACATTTTTATATTTTAGAAAAATTTGGACACATTATAAAGAGTAATTTTTATCTTAGGATAATTATTTTTTATTTTGAAATATTGCATTTACCATCGTAAAGGAATGCGTCCTAAAGAAAACCTTTGTTTTTCTATTAAAAAATTTCTATTTAATTTTAAAATTTCTATATATATATATATAATATATATATATATATATATATATATATATATATATATATATATATATATATATATATATATATATATATATATATATATATATATATATATATATATATATATATATATATATATATATTACAGTTAAGTAAGGTAACTGTCCGCTGTAAATATCTCAGTTGATATCTTACAGTATAAAAAGTAATTTTAAATAGATTGCCTTTAAAAAATATTACTGTATTTGTAAGTCGGAAATCGAGCTCTTAAATATGTCCGGATTCAAACATTTCTTTTACTGATTCCATAGGTCTGATATACTTTGTGCTTTTTGCATTTTGTGTAAAGAATTTACAAAAATGAAAAAAAAAAAAAAAAACATTTGCAATTAGAAAAATTTTAGCAAGGAATATATTAAAATTAGAAAAATATTAACATTTATCCAAATTATTATTTTTATTCAATTGCAACTTACGATTTGTTTTAAAATTACGAAATAATTGTTTGTTACACCGACTTTTCTCTCCTAAAATTTTTTTATTACAATAAGTTTCTTCTGTAACTTTGACGTTAAAAAAATGTTTTAAAAATTTTTTTATTTATTATTATTTAAAATATACACTGATGTCTAGAGAAAGACAAAGTAATATGTGAGCAGTATATTTTTATGCTGCAAACCTGTGTCAATATCCAGAGTCGGAACTAAGCATATATTGAAAGATTCTTAACATACCAGAGCTTTCAAAAATTGTGCTATTTTAACCATACCGAATTATAATTATAGTGGACAAGAATAATTTGAATGCTTCGCCGTTCCTGAATAATATTATTCTATAAATAGGTTTTACATTTAACACAAATATTTCTTGATACTATAACCTACTTTTAAGCATAATCCTATGTAAAGGGGTAGGTCTTTTTTAAAAAGAGAATTGAAATGATTTGACCTTTACGGCATATATATAAATGACTTGTAAAATTGCAGTTGGGATATTGTGAGAGTCAGTAGAGATTACCAAGAGAGTAAATAATGTGACGAATCTTTATTTTATTTATTTATTTTTTTTTCAGCTTAGTATTTTGGACAATAAATTGTCCCTGTAAATGTTAACTTATTATTCATCCACGAAAATAAGTCGCCGTAAGTTTAGGTTCGGGGAAAAGGTAGACCATTCATAGCTTAACCCTACGTTAAACACATTTAACAAACAGTCCATTTTCATAGTAAAATTTGATTAATTTTACTATTTGACTTGAATTTAAAAATATTGAGGCCATGCAAATGTTAAAGGGCAATAGTAAAGAAAAATTGGCCAAATTGATTTAGAATTATAATCATGTGCATCACAAATTAAATATTTTTTGAAATCGTTGTTGTTCGCAACAGAAGTTTTAAATCCTTCTAGAAGTTTTAAATCCTTCATCCTTTCTTTTTGTATAGTAAGTAAAAATTTTGTGTGAAATATGATCATTTTTGAAAACAATAATTATTAATTATTGTCTTTGCCAATATGTTAAAAGTTAATTAATAATATTTTTCAAAACTGAAAAATGTTAAGAAAAATGTGGTTTCCATAGAATAACACGGCACTGTTCCTCAATTTTATTAATATTTTATTAATTGAATTAACTATATAAATATTAAACATTTATATTGTTAAATTTAAGATTTTTAATTTAAAACCAATTTTATAATTGCTTCTACGACAGTATACTCTTTTTGATACTATTTTTGATTGAGTTTTTAATCTTATTTTAATTTTTAATAATTTATTGACAAATTTCATCTCTATTTAATTTAAATTTTTAAACATAGATTCAACTTTTCAATGAAAAATTTGATTGAGTATTACGTCAACTTCCATACATAACTCCGAGTGTTATTTTTTAATCGATATTTAGCACAATTTAAATTGGCTACTATTTTAACATCAGAAGTCGAACCAATCACAATCGAGATAACAATTTCGATAAAAATTCATTGGAAGAAAGTAGTAAATGAAACTGGTTTTAGTACTTACCTGAAAAGTGTGTTGTTTGAAATTTGAATGTTCTGGGGTAGGTAAAAAGAAATTGTGTGGGATGGAACCTTTTTATACATATTCCTGGTGAGAAATGTTGGAGGTGGGGCTGCCTTGCATCTTCCTCCCTGGAGTCCCTCGTTGGTTGAGCTATAGGTAGGGAGGGGAGATCTTCTCCAATATCTTCTAATCTTCTTCTTTTTTCTTTTTTTTTTAATGTTTTACCTTACATGAAATAATGTTTTATGGTTCTATGGTTTGGGCTTTTATTTTTTTTACATAAAGTGCTTTTTACCTGTATTTGTTTTAAAAAATTTTTACATTGAAGTTAAAACGAATTTTATTTTTAAAAAACTCTATTATTCTTATTTATTTAAGAAACATGAATTTTTTTAAAGCAAAAATATGTATATTTTTATTTTGATGTTCCCTGATTTTATTTATTTTTAAAAAAAAAACATATAATTTTATTTTAAAAAAAAATATTTTTGTTTGGAAGTTTTCCTTTAGTTTATTTATTCAGACTTTCCTAATTTTTAGTTTTTTACAGAATTAAACGCCTTTTAAGCAATTTCGTTATCTACTGCGTATTACTTCAGAGCAGAAGCACGTGAGCGTGCGGGAATAGTGAGATCTCTTCTTTGAAGAGATTTAGCACTTTCGAGTAGCATTCTTCAGGTTCACGTACGTATGTTCGGCTCAGACTCGGTAAAAAAAATGAGATTATTCTGTTCTATAGAAACTGCATTGCGTAAAACATACGTTCGCGAATGCGGGATTATTCTTTCATTCATTCACACACATACCTTTAATTTAAGTTGAGCACAGCAAAGAAACTGTACATAAATAGGACCGTACATAGTCTCGTATTTTGATGAATGCAACGTCAATTCCGTGCCGGAATAGTGAGGAGTGAAAATGCTAAATCTCTTCTTTGAAGAGATTTAACACTTTCGAGTAGCATCCTTCAGGTTCACGTACGTATGTTCGGCTCAGACTCGGTTAAAAAAATGAGATTATTCTGTTCTATAGAAACTGCATTGCGCAAAACATACGTTCGCGAATGCCGGATTATTCTTTCATTCATTCACACATACCTTTAATTTAAGTTGAGCACAGCAAAAAAACTGTACATAGATAGGACCGTACATAGTCTCGTATTTTCATGAATGCAACGTCAATTCCGTGCGGGAGTAGTGAGGAGTGAAAATGCTAAATCTCTTCTTTGAAGAGATTTAGCACTTTCGAGTAGCATCCTTCAGGTTCACGTACGTATGTTCGGCTCAGACTCGGTTAAAAAAATGAAATTATTCTGTTCTATAGAAACTGCGTTGCTCAAAACATACGTTCGCGAATGCGGGATTATTCTTTCATTCATTCACACACATACCTTTAATTTAAGTTGAGCACAGCAAAGAAACTGTACATAAATAGGACCGTACATAGTCTCGTATTTTGATGAATGCAACGTCAATTCCGTGCGGGAATAGTGAGGAGTGAAAATGCTAAATCTCTTCTTTGAAGAGATTTAGCACTTTCGAGTAGCATCCTTCAGGTTTACGTACGTATGTTCGGCTCAGACTCGGTTAAAAAAATGAGATTATTCTGTTCTATAGAAACTGCGTTGCTCAAAACATACGTTCGCGAATGCGGGATTATTCTTTCATTCATTCACACATACCTTTAATTTAAGTTGAGCACAGCAAAAAAACTGTACATAGTCTCGTATTTTCATGAATGCAACGTCAATTCCGTGCCGGAATAGTGAGGAGTGAAAATGCTAAATCTCTTCTTTGAAGAGATTTAGCACTTTCGAGTAGCATTCTTCAGGTTCACGTACGTATGTTCGGCTCAGACTCGGTTAAAAAAATGAGATTATTCTGTTCTATAGAAACTGCATTGCGCAAGACATACGTTCGCGAATGCGGGATTATTCTTTCATTCATTCACACACATACCTTTAATTTAAGTTGAGCACAGCAAAAAAACTGTACATAGATAGGACCGTACATAGTCTCGTATTTTCATGAATGCAACGTCAATTCCGTGCGGGAATAGTGAGGAGTGAAAATGCTAAATCTCTTCTTTGAAGAGATTTAGCACATTCGAGTAGCATCCTTCAGGTTCACGTACGTATGTTCGGTTCAGACTCGGTTAAAAAAATGAGATTATTCTGTTCTATAGAAACTGTGTTGCTCAAAACATACGTTCGCGAATGCGGGATTATTCTTTCATTCATTCACACACATACCCTTAATTTAAGTTGAGCACAGCAAAAAAACTGTACATAGATAGGACCGTACATAGTCTCGTATTTTCATGAATGCAACGTCAATTCCGTGCGGGAATAGTGAGGAGTGAAAATGCTAAATCTCTTCTTTGAAGAGATTTAGCTTTTTCGAGTAGCATCCTTCAGGTTCACGTACGTATGTTCGGCTCAGACTCGGTTAAAAAAATGAGATTATTCTGTTCTATAGAAACTGTGTTGCTCAAAACATACGTTCGCGAATGCGGGATTATTCTTTCATTCATTCACACACATACCTTTAATTTAAGTTGAGCACAGCAAAAAAACTGTACATAGATAGGACCGTACATAGTCTCGTATTTTCATGAATGCTACGTCAATTCCGTGCGGGAATAGTGAGGAGTGAAAATGCTAAATCTCTTCTTTGAAGAGATTTAGCACTTTCGAGTAGCATCCTTCAGGTTCACGTACGTATGTTCGGCTCAGACTCGGTTAAAAAAATGAGATTATTCTGTTCTATAGAAACTGTGTTGCTCAAAACATACGTTCGCGAATGCGGGATTATTCTTTCATTCATTCACACACATACCTTTAATTTAAGTTGAGCACAGCAAAAAAACTGTACATAGATAGGACCGTACATAGTCTCGTATTTTCATGAATGCAACGTCAATTCCGTGCGGGAATAGTGAGGAGTGAAAATGCTAAATCTCTTCTTTGAAGAGATTTAGCACTTTCGAGTAGCATCCTTCAGGTTCACGTACGTATGTTCGGCTCAGACTCGGTTAAAAAAATGAGATTATTCTGTTCTATAGAAACTGTGTTGCTCAAAACATACGTTCGCGAATGCGGGATTATTCTTTCATTCATTCACACATACCTTTAATTTAAGTTGAGCACAGCAAAAAAACTGTACATAGTCTCGTATTTTCATGAATGCAACGTCAATTCCGTGCCGGAATAGTGAGGAGTGAAAATGCTAAATCTCTTCTTTGAAGAGATTTAGCACTTTCGAGTAGCATCCTTCAGGTTCACGTACGTATGGTCGGCTCAGACTCGGTTAAAAAAATGAGATTATTCTGTTCTATAGAAACTGTGTTGCTCAAAACATACGTTCGCGAATGCGGGATTATTCTTTCATTCATTCACACACATACCTTTAATTTAAGTTGAGCACAGCAAAAAAACTGTACATAGATAGGACCGTACATAGTCTCGTATTTTCATGAATGCAACGTCAATTCCGTGCGGGAATAGTGAGGAGTGAAAATGCTAAATCTCTTCTTTGAAGAGATTTAGCACTTTCGAGTAGCATCCTTCAGGTTCACGTACGTATGTTCGGCTCAGACTCGGTTAAAAAAATGAGATTATTCTGTTCTATAGAAACTGTGTTGCTCAAAACATACGTTCGCGAATGCGGGATTATTCTTTCATTCATTCACACATACCTTTAATTTAAGTTGAGCACAGCAAAAAAACTGTACATAGTCTCGTATTTTGATGAATGCAACGTCAATTCCGTGCCGGAATAGTGAGGAGTGAAAATGCTAAATCTCTTCTTTGAAGAGATTTAGCACTTTCGAGTAGCATCCTTCAGGTTCACGTACGTATGGTCGGCTCAGACTCGGTTAAAAAAAATGAGATTATTCTGCTCTATAGAAACTGCATTGCGCAAAACATACGTTCGCGAATGCCGGATTATTCTTTCATTCATTCACACATACCTTTAATTTAAGTTGAGCACAGCAAAAGAACTGTACATAGTCTCGTATTTTCATGAATGCAACGTCAATTCCAGGTAGACGGAATTAATTTGTTAAAAATGGTAAAATACTTCTTAGACCCTTTTGCGTTAGTTTTTGTTTTAGTTACACACTCTGATGTGATATGCTTGACAATAAATGAATTAGGTCTGCAGTTCTCTCTGACCTCATAATTTACGTTGGATCCATCTGTTTTTGAATAGTTCATTGGTAATTCTATTTCCATATATTAAACATGTGAAGTTATATTTTGCCTATAATAACAATATTTGTTAACTCTTACAAAGCATGACCCATGAATCGAACTACTATAAGGGACCAAATCGTGTAACATAACTTGTGTAGTATAATGTTTTTATAAAAATATTAAGCATAAAAATAAAATAATAAATTTATGTATAAGCCATCAAAAGGTTAAATTATAACCTTCCTTCTTCAATTTAACCATCGGATTCTTTTATAAGTGAATGAAAATTTGTTATTCTATCATTTTCAGTTGAAAAATAGATGTAACTGAGTAACTCCATTTTTACTGGTGACAATTTGAACTCTAGAAAAAGATGATTAATTTTCAAAGGAACATTTGTTGAAACTATGTTAAAAATATACAATGCGCAAAAAAAATATACCTCTCGGAATAATTTTTTGATTTAGTGATCGGACTCGATCTTAATGGCTCGAGAGGTTGAACTCAAATATGCGAATTAATAAGTGCATTTTAAGCTACGAAATCAGACACAAAAACGTACTTTATCTGAATAAACATACCTTTTTTTCGCCTTATTTAGATTTCTGAACCCTAAAATATAGGGGTTAGCTGCAATCTGGAAAATATGGTCCCAATAGTTTGATAAGGAGTGCGCTCCAAAATTTGGACCCCTTAATGTTAATTTTAATTTTTGCGTATTTCGCTCTACCTCGAAGACTTTTTAAGCGAATTGAAAAAATTTTGCTCACAATTATAAAATTCTTTTGTCTCAAGACAAGTCTATGCAACAAGTAACTCGTGATAAATGTTTAATATTTTTTAATTATTTTATTTATGAATGGTCAAGAAAGTTTGAATTGTAAGATATACAATTTTTTACATCATTTTAAAAAAATGTAATTTTATATGGCAAAATAAAAAATTTGTGCCAAATCGGTCGAATAGTTTCTGAGAAATCGAATTTGAGTATCTGATTTTTTTTTGTAATTAAATTCCGCAGAAAATATAAACCCGATTTCGCTTAAATTTTGCCATGTAAAAGTACACTCCTTAAAATGATGCAAACTTGTATACTTCGCAATACAAAAAATTTTTGGCCATTTATGAATAAAATAATAAAAATTTACCCTAAGTTATTTATTGTATAGAATTTTGCTTTGAATAAACGCATTTTATAATTCCGTGTGAAAAATTTTCAATTCGCTTAAAAAACTCTCGTGATATAACGAAATACGCAAAAAAAGAAAAAAAAAAAAAAAAGAAAAAAAAAAAATAAGAATAATAATATTAATAATAATAACATGAAGGGGTCCAAACTTTGTGGAACACTCTCCTGCCGAAACTTTGGGGATCATATTTCCCAGATTGCGGCTTATTGTGGTAATTATAAATCCGAATCCGTCGAAAAAAGGTTATGTTTATTCAAAGAAAGTACGTTTTTGTGTCTGATTTCATAACTGGAAATATCGTCTGGTTTTGTTAATTATAATATTGAAAATCACCTCTTCGAGCCATTAAGATTGAGTCCTAGAACGTGAAAATCCGATCATTAGATCAAAAGTTATTCAGGGTAATCCGTTTTTTATTAATTTATTTATTTTTTTGTACACTGTATTTGTATAACTTTAATAATACAAAAGTAAGGTCATTGACGTTATTAAAGATATGGAAGCTGTTCAAAAGGTTGAATTTCTTATCCTTCCGTTGCCTTTCTTATGTTAAAGTATCAAAAACTGCTTCCTTCTAGCAGTTATCAAACGACACTCTAAAGTGCCCAACACTTCTATAAAAATGTATTTGCACTCCTACCTCAACTTAATTAGCAGATGAATTTGTTAGAATATTTGAATATTGATTTAATAAATGTAGTTCTTAAAAAATATTAGTCCCTAGGCACATTAAATTATTTTAAAATCTAAATAAAACATGAGAACTGAGTAGTGGTGCTTTTAAAGACTGTTAAAATTAAACATATTTTTTTATAATTAAGCAAGCTCAATTTCCATTTTACTAGCATTGTAAAAAGCCTACTGCAGAAAGGTAAAGGTTGACAGTTATAATTTTAATGACCAATCATTCAGCATTAGAAACTCGTAACATGCTGCAATTTAAATCAAGTTTTTCAGGCATGCAAGAAAGCTCTTTGTTTGAAAACATTGATATCCGCTATAATGAAATAGAACGACTCTACATAGGATTCTCGGTATATAAATCTCTAAAAATTAGGTATATGCTACAATATCTATTCAAATGCACCAAAATACACCAATGTAGAATTTAATACACGTAACTTAATTCTGTATTCACAATTTTAATCGGGCGCCCATCTTCCATGGAAGAGTTTCTAAATAGCCATTTTTGGATCACAACATAACAAAATGTTCGGGAGATTGATCATTAATGCCTGCGAGAAATCCGACTTATGCAAATGATCCACCTTATCTTCTAACATTTGAATTGCGTCTGCAATCCAGAATCTGCAAAAGTTGCATCAATTAATTATTATTATTTACCAAATATTTTGTGGGACAAACTTTACAAAACAAAAATTTTAAAGCCTATTCTCGCACTATTACGGAATTAATGTAGCATCAGAAAATACTATTTTTCTCAATGTATTAATCATTTTAATAAATTAAAATTAAAAAAACAATTTTGTCCACCACTAAATAATAAATGGTCATGTTAAGTTCTGATAAAAGTTTTTCTTTGTTTTTAAAACTTTTGCTCTTTTTTTTTACTACCTCTGGAAAAAGTTTTCAGAAAAATCACAAACGTTGGAGGCTATGTCTACTGTACTATATTATGATTAACCCTACATTACTTGAATCTTTCTCTAAAATCAATATACAATGCATTTCTACAAGGAATATGAAAAAAACGAAAGTAGTTTATATTGCTTTTTGACAAAAAATTTGCATACCAAAATGTAAAGAACCGACTTTAAAAAAAAAAAAAAAAAAAAAAAAAAAAAAGAGTTAATAAAAATAAAACACGTATTGTATATATATATATATAGATAGATAGATAGACAAACAAAAAACGTACTTATTCTGGATAAACATACATCTTTCTTTCGACGAATTTGGAATCTTGATCCTCAAAATATCTAGGGGGTGATGATTCCCCGCAATCTGAAAAAAATGGTCCGAATAGTTTGGTCTGGAGAACGGTCGAAAGTTTGGACCTCTAAATGTTGTTCATTTTACTTTTTTGAGTATTTCGTCATATTTCACGAAATTTCAAAGCTAATCGAAAAATTTTGCACTCAGTTATAAAATTCGTATATCCAAAGATAATTTCTTGCAAAAAAAGAAAAAAAATGTTTAATAATTATTTCTTTGAAAAAATTGTGAATAATGTAAATTGTATGCAATTTACGTTATTGTAAAAGATTAAATTTTACACGAGAAAATACAAAATGTGGACGGAATCTGTTAAATAATTCTTGACAAATCAAACTTCAAATATACGACTTTTTTTTTTGAAATTTGATAACTCAGTTATGCGACCGATTGCATTAAAATTTTTCATATTGCTAATTAAAATTACATTCTTTAAAAAATAAAAAAATAAATAAAAATGAACTCAGTGGCGCGACAGCCCATAGAGAGCCAAGGACTGTGCCCATCCCAGTTTTCTTGGCCTTGGGCTCTGGGGTGCAGGAGCAGATGTTCCGATCAGGTGGTCAGCCGAAAGCGGAACCCCCAGTGTTTAGTTCCCAAGCATGCTTGGTACTCATTTATCGACCCACTGAAGGGATGAAAGGCTGAGTCAACCTTGCCCGGCCCGAGGATCGAACCCATACATTCTTTAAAATCATGTAAAAATTTGTGTACCTTACCATTGAAAAATAATACATTATTATTAGAAGCAATATTTGAATGGAATTATTTTAAGATAACCGGACTTTATAATTATGTGCAAAAAATTTTCGATTCGCTTAAAAAGTTCTCGAATTGTGGTGAAATAAGCAAAAAAACAAATTTAGCATTAAGGGGTTCAAATTTTCTATTGCTCTCATATTTTTAGGTTCAAGAGTTCAAATTCTTCGAAAAAAAGGGTATATTTATTCAGAGAAAATTTGTTCTTGTGTTCGATGTTATAAAATAAATTATCGTCAGCACTAATTATGCACAATTGAGGTTACCCCTTTAAGCCATTAAGATTAAGTACTAAATACATGAAGGTCCTACCACTAGATCAAAAGTTATTTATGGTGTTCCTTTTTTTATCCCGCTTACTAAATATATTTAATTCAATTTCCAATCAGTCTGGTTTCAGTTCTCTTGCCATCGGGTTAACCCATGAGTCGTTTTCGGTAAATTTTTTCTCCGTGTAATGCAAATATGCGTTAGTTTCATAGAAAAAGTTTTACATAAAGCAAATTTGCTTCTCATTTGTTGCTTGATTTAGGAGTTATTTTATCAGAGTAATTTTGAGTCTCCTAAGGGGCTCAAAGTCACTCTGATTCGTAGCTAGAATCGTAAAATTTAAGGACATTAAACTAGTTAGTTGAGCTAAAAAAATTTAGCTTAAAAAAAATCTAAAAATAAAAGCTCGTTTTCATCGATAAAGGCAGGCAGGAAATTTCCTTTGAACGATATCTTGTGAAAGATTAGTTCGATAGAATATTATAAAATTTTAATATTGTTTTGCATAAACGTTATAACGCCCGGTCGGGTAACCCAGAATCCATCGGAGAGAAAAATGTCGATTTTCATCGGGTACCCGGACTCGGTAGAACTCTGTACATCTCTAGTATATATTTAATCAGATACTATTAAAATACGAATTAAGCGCTCTCTCAAATTTTGACGACTATCGCCAAAATGCCTGCCTGATTCGGTGAATAAGCAATATTTTTGTAAAATAAATACTCTGCAGATACCTAATGCACCTAATGCAGATTTTTTCTTAAAATTAAAGTGAAGTGTTGGTTCAAAAATAATATTGTTATTTTTATTTCCCGACATACTTTTGATAAATAAATTCATATGATTCCATAAGTATTCGGGGGGAAAAAATTAGCCACTGTTTTCTTCTGACATGTCTCCTGTATACTAACATGCCCGGCAGGGCATGTAAATATTTTGAAATTTTTCCTACATTCTCTGTCTTAAAACTCTTCAAAACGTTACTTAAATAATTATTATTATTTATTTTTTTACAATATTTTATTGGAGTCTGGGATAGCCTGGATGGTAAGGCACTTGGCCCGTGTTCAAGAGGTCGCGGGCTTGATCCCTGCCGGCCGAAGACTCCCCGTGTAGTAAATGGTGACTAATGCACGTTAAATCTGTTGAGTCACAAAGTCCTCCATGTTCCCATAACAAATCATACCTCTGGGGGGTACTGATCCCAGAATCTCCTTGTCTTCTGGATTAGTTCAAAAATTACAAGGCTACGGAGTTGAACATCAGTAGTCGTAAGCCCAAAATTGGGTCGGCTGTCCAACGACGGTTATAAAATTATAAAATAAAATATTTTATTGGAGCCGTCGTGGCTAAGGGGATAGAGCACTCGCCAAACAGTGAGGTGACCCAGCTCGCACCGACCACAGTGCTGACGTAAAAATATTCTTAGTGGTAGACGGATCATGGGTTAGAGTTTCCTTGCCGGCAGACTAACCGTGGGAGGAATTCGTGGTTTTTCCTCTCCATGCAACGCAAATGCTGGTTAGTTCTATCCAAAAAAATTTCCCAGTACTTGATCCTGGAGTTCCCTTGTCTTTTGGATTGGGTTCAAAATTACAACATTGGTAGTAATAAACTCAAAAATGGGGTCGACCATTAAACGACGGTTAAAAAATAAAATATTTCTTGGTAATTAAATGAGGGTAAATCCAATTATATTTTTGCTTAGGTATTCACTTTATAAAAGCATACAAACAGAAAAAAATTTTAATCGATAAATTTGTGACAATTGTAATCCAATATCATGGACGCTGGGGCTCAAGAGATTAAATGATTCATTAAAAATTGTGGCTGTATTAGCGACAAAAATATTGCATTTCCAGAAAAAATATTGTCTTCATTACCTAGTAATTAATTCTCAGAAAAAATTTAATCTTACGGTTTACTTTAACTGCGTTAAAAATATGGAGTACCTTCTGAATTTTCGTGATTTACGTTTAAATTGGTCACGATTAAATTGCAAGCAAAAATATATATTGGTACTTTTATCAACAAAAAAAAATATGTTAGATTTTCGGAATATTTGTTTTAAAATCTAAAAAAAAAAAAATTCATCCATATTCAAAAATTTATCAATAATTTATTTTAAAAATAAAAGACTTTTTAATGATGAATAACGATTTCTATTAGATCTAAATAAGTGCAAATTTGAAAAATTATTGTTTAGAAGTGAGTCGTATTTGGAAAATATTACCTTTTACGCAGAAAAATACGCCGGTGTTTCATGTTGTATTTCATAACCATAAATTATTGAAACTCTAAACATAATATTTTTCACTAACTTTGACCTAAATTAATACAAAGTAATGAAAAATAGTATGAATGAAAATTCAGCCTCAAAGGGTTAACTATTTTAACGAACTAGTTAATGCCTTCTTTCAGTTTTCATTTTTCCCATTGCATTGATAAAAAAAAAAGCTTAACGTTGAGTGACCCATTTTAACCTTGAATTTGAAGAAATTTTGTTTCTAGAATTTTTCTTACTTGTTATGATTTCCACGTACTTTATTGCTCATTAAAGGTATTTCTATCAATTTTCTTTTTCTTTAACCTCTTTTTAGTCTTAAAAAACAATAGTTTTAAATTATTTTTTTTTAACAATTTAAATGAAATAAAGTTATTTTTTCGATTGGACAATGAAAGCAATTAATCAAATTTGCTGCCAACTACAATTTTGATGTCTTTATTATGTTATTTTTCCCTGTAAAGCAAAGCAATAATAATAATGGTGTAACAAAAAAGGGTTATTTCTTCTTTCTCTTGACCTTTTGTTAGCTTATTAACAGAAGCCATTGTCGGGTTAACTTCGACAAACTCACGATACGTGCTGTTTTTTCTCTTTCTGCTTATATTTCTCTCAAAAGTTATCTCTGTCAAAGACGCTGGATTGTTTCTTCATTAACTACTTAATTGGGTACTTGCACTTCAAGAAGAAGATCACGGATACGCACACGTGTGACCTATGACGTCAGCACCAGCTGATCGTTTATAAGCAAAATGGTGTGTTACAGTTGAACTAAGTTTCTCCACATAAGTTAGAATGTTAATTAACGTTATGCTAATTAAATACACACATCGAAATCACACATCGAAATTGCTGAAATATAACTCTTTGTCTACGTCTTTTACTTAGATTTATTATTTGTTTATATATTTTATTGTAACCATGATATATTTTTATTTTGTGTACCTGGCAACTTCGGTGCGTAATTAGTCTGTTTATGTTCCACGTGGCTCCGTATCTTTCTTTGTGTTAAGTAAGAAATGTATAGTGAAGGAATTGAAATATTTGTAAAAAAAATCATTGTGCTAGGACATAGAATGTGTTATTTAAAAATAAGAATTCATTTAAGATTAAGAATGTGTCGTTTAAAAATCGGTACTTGACGGGCTTGGCTTATTAGAAATAGAATTAAAAGAACAGTTGCTAAATAAAGAAATGTTACGTTTTAACAACCGATCAGGATCGAGATACCCATACTACGTCACTTGCAGGTATACCATTTTATATTATTTTATAACAGTCATTGAACAGCCGACCCAATTTTATGGGTTTACAACTACTAATGTTCAACTCCGTAGCCTTGTAATTTTAAACCCAATCCAAAAGACAAAGGAATTCAGGAGTATTGGGGGAAATTTGCCTTCATTGAGAACTTTTTGATGAAGCTAACCCGCATTTGCGTTACATGGAAAGAAAGACCACGAGAACCTCCCACGGTTAGCCTGATGGCAAGGGGACTCTAACCCATGATCCGTCTACCACTGAGGATATTTCACGTCAGCGGTGTGGTCGGTGCAAGCCGGATACGGAATTCGTGTCGACTGGGATTTGAACCCGGTTCGCCGCATTGCAAGGCGAACGCTCTATCCCCTGAGCCATCGCGGCTCTGCAGGTATACCGTTAAGAAAATTTTATAAATTTGCGTCAAACGTTTTAGAAAATTCCCCGAACATTTTTGCCACGACTTAGCATATTTTTTCAAGAAACGCATTTAAAAATAAATATAAAAAAAAGTATCAACAGAATCTTTAAAAAAGGCGGATATTTATTTGGATAAATGTGCTGTTTCGAATTAATTTGTTCCAATAAATGTTAAAATTTTAATGATTGAAAACATAGTTCCTGTATGAAAACTATTATTATTATAGTATACTTTTATTCTATGTTGCATTTTATTTTCTCTTGGTAATTTTTTTTGTCTATCATCGAATCGTCAAGTATCTGTAAGTACAATGTAAACGAAGTTTACAATTTTGCAAACAATACAAAATTGTATTTTTTAAATTTGATTAATTGCCTTTAACGTATTGACTAAAAGCAAGGTTTTAATTTATTTATTTCTTAAAATGTTCACTTTTTTCGTAAATTATTATTAAAAACAAAAATCAACCTCTTTCCTTGTTAAAGAAAAAATGAGTTTTATCTTGCATGAAAACGAAAGAGTTACTTATTTATTTAAATTTTTAACTAAGATTGACTTAAAACTTAAATAAACGCTTTATTTCTTTACGTTATACGCAATGGGATACCTAAAAGTGACGTAGTATGGGTATCTCGATCCTGTGATCGGTTGTTGAAACGTGGCATTTGTTTACATTAGCAACTGCTCTTTCCATTCTATTTCGAGTAGGCCAAGCCTGTCAAGTTCTCATAAGTGGCATAATATATTTTCTTTCAAAAGGATTTTAATTCTCTCACCAAATATTATTTATTGAAGAATAGGACAGGCACGAAGCCATGTAGAACATAAACAAACTAATTATGCATCGAAGTTGCTAGGTACACAAAGCAAAAATATATCTCGGTTACAATAAAATATATAAACAAATAATAAATCTAAGAAAAAGATGTAGACGAGAAAGAATTATATTTCAACAAATTCAAGGGTGTCATACTGGATTGTATTTAATTAATTTCACGTTAATTAACATTTCTGAATTTATGTGGGGCATCTAAGCTCAACTTTAACATTTTGCTTATAACTATCAGCTGCGCTGACGTCATAGGTCACATGTTTGTTTGTTTTTTTGTTGTTTTTTTTTTTTTTTTTTTTCTGCCTTACCTTTCCAGTTAAACATAAAACAATGAACGAAATGACTATGACTCGGCTACAACATATTACAAAACAGAAAAAGGTGATCATAATCACAAATCACATGCATACATGCATAATCACATGCATACTTTTCTATATTCGTTGATAATCGAGCAATTTTTATTCAAAGTAGTACAGTTTAAATTGTTTGTTCTAACCCAGTGGTTACCAACTGGCGGCCCGCGAAGCCTTTTTTTTGTGACCCGCGAACTAAAATATATTAGTTATCATTTTTTTTCCGGACAATTTTCGTAAAAATTCTTAATGGGTTTAAAATACTTTTCTCGTTTAAAAAACCTAATTTCTTCATTACTGTGAAATTTAACATACCAGCGATGCGAAAAAATTTATTTCTCAGGTTTTGCATCGAAGGAAATATTTATTCAAATACAATACTTATTGCTCTTTTTTATTTTTTTATTTTATTTATTTATTTTTTTTGTATATTGGGAATATAATTTAGCATATGCGTATCAGAAATTTTATCGAAGAAATTTTCCGATTTAACGTTTTGAAACCACTCATTTTGTACGAAGTTTTTTACATCTGTAAATTTTAAATTTAAAATGTAAATATCTATTCTCTGGTGGTTGCAGCAGACAAACCTCAATTCTCTCATTAAACATTTTGTGTGTTACTATGTAAGTTTTAATACCAAACTTTTTAAAGTTTTATATCTTAACAATTAGATATCTGTTGCACATTAATTGTGTATAACATAGTTGCACATCAAAGTTATTGTAGCCTTGATGCACATCTTGTACTTGATGCAGTACTTGTAAAGTACTTGATGCACATCTTGAAACGGACTATGTATCCCACCATTTTATGAAGATCTAACAGAAAAGTAGCTATCGTTTACATATCATCATATATTTGCATACTCAATATTTTCATCATAACTGAATTTTCAGATGAAAAGTTGCTCAAAGAACTTGATACTGGTTCAGCTGCTGACGTCAGAACCAAAAATTGAACTTTTTAGCATAGCATGACCAAATTTATCATACTCATTGAAAATAGTGACACGTGCGCTTTGTTATAATAGATTTAATTTTCGAAATACCTTAGTTAGTGTGCAAGCTTTTACAGTCAACGAATATCGAATATACCTGAGAACATTTTTATTTTATTTTATAACCGGCGTTGTACAGCCGATCCAATTCTGAATTTGCGACTATCAATGTTCAACTTCTTAGCCTTTTAATTTTGAACCCAACCCAGGAAATAAGGAAACTCTTGGATTAAGCGTTGGGACAAAATAGCCTTCTTGGAGAACTTTTACTAACTCTAATTTGAATTACATGGAGATGAAAACCTTCCACGAGTAGGTCGACGGCAAAGGAATTCTAGCCCATGATCCGTCTACCACTGAGGATATTTTACTTTCAGCACTGTGGTCGGTGCGAGTCGGAAGCCTATTGCGTACCAACAAGCCACCGCTAGGATTCAAACTTGGGTCACCTCGTCGGGAGGTGAACGCTCTATTCCCGGAGCCAACAAGACTCACCTCAGAACATTTAGAGAAATCGGCACAGTGCAGTAAATATAGATTATTATTTCGTTATTTTTTACGTTTGCGTGTTTGTAGATTTATTATTTCGTTGTTTTTTACGTTTCAGCCATTTAAAACTCCGCCTTTAGAATAAAACTTTCGCGAAACGCCTTTACACCTCGTGAGAGCAGTGATCGCCAAACCATCGATCGAGGAGCTACAAGAAGCTCACGGGGACCATTTCGGTAAATTGCGTTAACGTTCCCGTTGGTCAACCTTAATTACGTAATTACTTGAGCTGATAAACCAAGTGTATAAAAAATAAATAAATATTGGTAGTTATTTTTCTTGTTGATAACTCACGGTGTGGTTTAAAAACGATATGATAGCTCAGAAGTTTGACGACATTTGTTCTAGCATTTAGTGAGTCTACGACATGAAACGTGTGTGACGTTTCGTCTGGTGAAACTTCTTTCTTATCAAATCTGCTGATGCACTGTTAAAACCCAAGATAGCACAGTAATCTTGGTAATAATCTTGAGCAATTATCTTGATGAAAAGTATAGTAATATTTAAAGTAGTAGATATTATTTTACTACGACCTGGTGAATAAGAAACGTTAAAATACTTGAACCAAGTATCATTTTCCATACTTAAAAGATTCTTCTATAAAGTGGGTTAAGACTAGTGGCGCCGCAGAATTTCAAAATCTCAAAAAAGAAAAGAAAAAATCCTAATGATTTATAAATAATTTTCTTTGGTTCTCTAGTCTTCTATGAAACCTATGAATTTTGAATGATAAACGTAAAATGATGACCCACAGATCGTTTCTTCTTTATGGTTGGTGTTAATTCTTTTTAACCAGCATTTTATATAATAACTTCAATTTTAACATTATTGTGATATGTTGGTAAATTTTACATCATTACATGTGGGGCTCAAGTAAATCACGTGTTCGGCATTCACGTGTTTTCTTTTCTTATTTTCTTCTAGATTTAGCAATAACTAAGTGTGATTGACATGATGCAACATGCGTAATTAAATTTGGGAGATCCATTTCCCGTCGTGTCAAAATTTCTCTTACAAGCAAGTGAATTATTAAATTAGAATGAAGGCCATGGTCACATTCCTTTAGCACCACTCTCGATTTATAAGAAGATGCATTCTCCGAAGTTTGCACCTTTCGCTATAGTGGGTGGCCAATTAACAAGATATTCTCGGTTGAAGGTAATCCCACGATGATCCACTCGTCAGTGTGCCCACAAAATTAGCAAATGATTCATGAACGATGAATGTGGCGTTTTTTAATTGTCTGTTTCTCTGAAACTAGGTGACATTTTGTCAATCGAATATTTAGAAAATATCAAAAAACCTTGAGCAATATGATAGGATTTCAACGAATAAGATTCTTATATAATTTCTTGTGACTGTCTAGCAAATGTCTTGATTCAGATATCTGTCTGTTAGATCTAGATCAGGGGTTTTCAACTTACATGAGGCCGGGGGCCACAATTAAAATCACCAGTCAAATAGCGGGCCGCAACTTTATTAAAATTTTATATAGGACTCTCTTTTTTTTTTTTTTTTTTTGTTTGAAGGAACATTTAATATTACTGACAGATTTTTATCAAAGTCTATTTAATATTAAAAAGCAAAATAACAAGCATTACAAATAATGCTTGTTACGTATCATTTTGAATTTTCTCTTCATCAGAAACTTAGTGACAAGATTTTTTTTTTCTTTTAAATGTAATTCTGTGATAAATTAAAAAATTTTCGACTTATCCGCGAACTAATTATAGCAACAAAAAATTTTCTCGATATGCTTAATTAATTTTTTTTCTTCTTTTCCGCTCAGGCGATACTTAATTCAAGGAATTTACATAAAACATGATATTCATTCCCTCTTTTATGCGTTTTAAAATTTACAAATGTAAATAATTTCGTCCAAAATGAGTGGTTTCGAAAAGTTAAATGGGAGAATTTCTCCAAGAAAATATTTCTGATACGCACATGTTAAATTATATTCACAAAATACGGAAGAAAAAAAAAAGAAGGAAAAAAAAGAGAGCAACGTGCATGATGGTTTTGTATTTGAATAAATATTTTCTTGGATGCAAAACCTGAGAGAAAAAATTTTTTTGCACCGTTGGTATGTTAAATTTCATAGAAACGAAGAAATAAGGTGTTTTTAAACGAGAAAAAAAAAGTATTTTAAACCCATATAGATTTTTTACTAAAATTTTCCGCAAAAAACGACAACTAATGTAGTATTTTATTTAGCGGGCCGCATCGCCCGCGAAGCTTTTTTTGCGGCCCGCGAACTAAATTATATTAGTTGTCATTTTTTTGCGGACAATTTTCGTAAAAAATCTGTATGGGTTTAAAATACTTTTTCTTGTTAATAACCTAGTTTCTTCGTTTCTGTGAAATTTAACATACCAACGGTGCGGTGCAAAAAAAATTTATTTCTCAGGTTTTGCATCCAAGAAAATATATATTCAAATACAAAAATAATCGTGCATGTTGATCTTTTTTATTTATATATATATATATATATATATATTTTTGTATTTTGTGAATATAATTTAGCATGTGCGTATCAGAAATTTTCTCGAAGAAATTCTCCAATTTAAATTTTTGAAACCGTTTGGACGAAAATATTTTCACAAACATTTGTAAATTTAAAATGTAAATATAATAATTTTTCAGTCTTCTTGACTATTACTTATTATGATTTATTAGTTGCCGTAAAATGTTGAACTTGAAATAAAATTACAAACAGCTGTTTAGATGCATCCCTGCTAACTTGTATGCGGAATCTTGAATGGTACAAAATGTAAACCACATTATTGTTACAAGTGTGGAATCTAAAATTAAAGCTCAAATTACTTAGAGTATTAATATTCATCAACATGTTTGCCTGTGTGCGACACAGTAACTCCAATATGGCTATAAAAAGGCTCATCTCCTGAAATTAAAATATTTCAGTCAACTCACGAAACGGAATTTCTTTGAACGATGTGACTAATTCGTTCTAATAATAACTATTTTATTGTGTAAATTGCTATTACAGCTTTCAAACATGAATTCTTTTCGAAATTCATCTGCGAATGAACAGCAAATCTTAAAATAAAGATCTACAGTTTTTTTTTATTTTTAAAGGCTTCACGGTATATTATTGTGTCTTAGCCTCATTTGTGTTTTAAACAAAAAAATATTCATAAATATCTTTTCTGTCTGTAAGGATCGTTACGAGCACAGCTCAAAACAACTTCGTGCGGTTTTCGTGATGCATATGATAACTTTACGAGTACTACATGCCTCGAAAATGTTAAAATATACAAAGAATGATAAGTTTGCCTACATACAACCCCTTTTTATTAAAGGTATAATTTATCCGCTAAAAAATATTAAGGAAAAAGATTTCCTAGCTCTCCCAGGATTACCGGATTACATAATTTTGAAATTTTCGAATGTCAATATCTACTTTTTTTCATAGAAACTTGCGCCTCATTGCAAAAAGCTTATAAATGGATGGTAATTTTAGTACGGAAAATAGCGCCACTAGACACAGAGGAAAGAAACAAACTACTTTTTTCTCTTCTCATCGTCGTACGAGCACGTTCAATAGAGCTAGCTGAATCACTGACATTTCAAAAATTTGTAAACTGCTCTTTTCTTCACCTCTGCCTTACGCCTCCATTTTTCATGCTTAAAATATCGTTCTAACTTTTTTTTTATGTTAGGGATCACGTTTTGATGACGAAAATTTCGAAATTTTGTCACTGTAACTTTAAGAGCCAGATGCAGGCTCTTAAAGTTACACACATATATATATATATATATAACTATGCTTTATTGAAATATTATCGTTTTTAACACAATTCTTGAGAACATACTTTGAATAACATTTTTTATACAATTTCACGAACGGAAATTCTCGTTACAGGATAGTGTTGTCAAAGTTAATTTGTGATCACCGCGTTCTTCAATATTTAAAATTATAGTCGTCAAAAAATTGTGACCCAAAATAAAAGGGAATATCAAGAAAACAAAAAAAATTCGAATTCCCTCATGAGGGATTACAACACGATAAATAAACAAAAAACATTCTACACCATTTTATTTTTAATATATTTTCGCACATATGAGACCAATACTACTACAGGAGATGCTCAGAGCTATGACCAGACTCTTGGAGACGCCTGAGATAACGCTACATGGAATTGCCGCAATCGCCAGGCAAACGCAATCCATTGATCATTTCCTATATTTGAAAAATTTGGGGAAATAATAGTTAAGAACAAATTGATATAGAATGATTTTTCTTGCCTATTCCATATAATTTGTAACTCCTTCAGAGACATTGGGAAAACAGAGGGTTCATAATTGTTTCAACAAAGAAGAAGAAAACGTTTAATTCTTGGGTGAATCGTTATTTAAAAAATCTATTTATAGTAATTAATAATAATTTTTCAATAGAACTCGTTGGATCTTCGTTGTTTTTTGAAGAGGGAGAAATAAATAAATGAGATATCCAGTTTTTCTTTCTTGGTGTATTTTCTTTCTCAGTATATTTATTTTTTAATATAAAAAATAAAAAGTTGTTTAAAAAGTAAAAGGGTCTTTAAAAAATGTTGATTGTAATGCTAAATGCCTTGATCTGTAAATAATAGCATTTCACAGAAACATTTATTATGTAGTAATATTTCCTCATATGACACTTAACAAATCTGCTTTATACAAATTACTTTACAAATATATACTAACCTGATTTATTGTAAACAATTTTAGCATCATCTCTTTACTTTTTTTAATCATGAAAGGAAACCATTAAGAAAAGTCTTAATATTTTATTAATATTTCAACTTCTTTTAAATTGCTATTATTGGCTGATTTTGATACAAGCTTTCCTTTTTCAGGTTTGCACCTTATGCAAAATTTATGGAGTGTAAAATATGCCGTCAAAAAGTTCATCAATCTGGTTCTCATTATTGTCAAGGTAATTTTATTGTCTATTTATTCTAATAAATGCTTTACACCTATAAGTTTAGGTTTTATTAGACATTTCTGTTAAAATTGTATAAAACCTTCTCGGAGCAAATTGTAGTTTTAAAAAATTAAACCATTATCATCCGTTAATTACATTGTCCAACAAAAAAAAGTAAATGTATATCAGAAACAATATTGAAAATTCGGGTAATTTTGCTAACAGAAATTAATTTGAAAAACAACTATTTGCGTTAAAAAACAAACTCTTTAACTATATTATACAGAGCTTCCTGTTATTGAATTTGTCTTTTTTTTTTTTTTTTTTTTTTTTTTGATAGCTTTGCAATAAAACAAACCTCCCTCGAACAAAATTTAGGAACTACTGTTTTAAAAGAATATTCTTTGGTTACTTTAATAGATAATAATCAGTAATAGAAATCAATTTCGCTCTTATTTCAATGTCTAATTTAATTCTAAGACATTTTCAGACATTACCTTATATTTTGTGTATTTCAGATTTAAAAATAACAAATTATTATTAATAATAAGGATAATAACAAACTTAAAGTCTAAAATATATTTGTTTCATTGCTTTAGAGATTATGTAAATTTATACTCCTTGTTACTTTATAATTATTTTAATATGCCGTTTGTATACTTACTAATATTTTTATTTTTGATTTTTTTTCAGCCTGTGCTTATAAAAAAGGTAACATATTTAAAATATTTCATAAATTTTTAAGTTTTAACTGTCCTGTTTTGGGTTTATACTTGTGGATTTATATATCACTTCCTTCATAATAATTTTAGCTTTTACTTTCAAAACTAGCAAGATCCACTTTTTTAAAAAATTATCTTTATTTATTCATTGTTTTTTTGGGGGGGTGGGGGGCACCTTAAATCTTATTTATTCCTTAGGTGTTAATTCTTTTTTTTGAAAAAGGTAAATTTTACTTCATAAAGGTGCCATTAACAAACAAACAAAAAAAAATCTGAAAATTAATTAAGTTGGTTTCAAAGTTAAAATGCTATTCATTTACTTTATTGTTTTGATATTAAATTTAGTTGTAAGTAAACTGTCTCTCGTTTTAGAGTTATTGATTCTTTAACTATTGCAATATCAAAAATCGTGTGCACAGCTTATTGAAATTGCATTTTGATAAATTTAATAGAAATTTAGCGTAATGTGGTGCCTGTTTCAATATCAGAAATAATAAAAAAAATATTCAAATACAGCATATTCTTTAACCACCGTTCAGAATGTGTATTTTTAAAATTTTTGTAAAAAGATAATAAGGTGAAGAAGAAAAAAAAACATTTATACATTCTGATCAATTGTTTTTGAAACTCAGAAAAGTTAAAGAAGGAACTTCAACTGATTTTGTTTATCTTTTGCTGATAAAAGTTAGAACTTTTTGTAGCCAACATTATAAACTTTCACTAAACATTGTACAGACCATTATATAAATTTTCAATTTTTTTTTTACAAAGAGAGAAATATTTTTCAATAATTTAAAAATATGGAAAATTATTTATATAAACTTCTGATCATCCTGCCTGCAGGATTCTGCATTTTAACATGCACTTAAAGAGGCTTATTTTTTGTTGTTTCATAGAAAAACAGTGTAAAGCAAATAAACATAGCGCCAAAGAGTACATGCGTAAATTGTACTTATTCAATACCATTTTATTTCCCAAATCATAAATCTTAGTTATAGAACATATAATAGTGCAACAAAAAATTTTTACACCAATAGATGACATCAATAGATGATCTAAGATCGAAAGCTAAGTAGCTATGAAAAGCTATGAAATAAAAATATTTAATTTTCGAAAGTATGATTTTTTTTCTAAAATTATTTAATTTTATGCAAAAAATGAATTGATAGATTTTTTTTTATTTATTATAATTTTAATATTAAGTTTTTTTCTTTTTTAATTAGTAGCTGCAGTACTGTACAGACCCTTTATTTAGAAACATAAGAAATCTTTCAGCATTCTCATTAATACACTTTTTTCTGCTTAGTGACGAAATCTAATTGACAAAATTTTTTATTATTTAATTTATCTTGTATTTACTGAAATTGATAATTTCTTTTTAGGAATTTGTGCAATGTGTGGTAAAAAATTATTGGATACGAAGAACTATAGACAATCTGCTGCGTAAATTATTCTGCAATAATTTTACTCTCTCAATTGTAAATAAAATGTAAAATATTATTTGTCATCCTTTTTGAAACTGTTAATATGGTATTTATATATTAGTATATTAAAACCTTGGGGGAAAACGTGATAATATACATTTTTGTAATTTAGAACTGAATGCATTCTTTTGTCACTGAAAAAAATGAAGTTAATCAAAGTGGTTTTCTTACAACTCAACTAATGTTGTGCTGCTGTCTATCAACAAAGGCTACTACTTGAACAGAATGAAAGCTCTTATTGGATATAATTTATTTACTTTAGGGAACTGGTGTTTTTGTTGGAAGAGGGCGTTTTTGCCCTTCAGTTTCTCATACATGTATTATTTTATAATAAAATTATGTAAATAAATTATGTAAGATGTTTATATGAACTACACCAAAGTCATATATGTTTTTGTAAAATGTTATGTGTTTCACTAAAAAAATTGGAAACTTAAGAGCTCCTCTTTATTTCATATTAAATTCATTTGTAAGGATGAGTTAAAATACATTTACATAATATGAAAACACACTTAATAGAATTAAAAACATCATCATCTGCTCTTGCAAGAGCATACATTTTTGCACATTTTAAAAACAGACCAGGCTTTTTGGATTTCTTCTGGTTCCATCTGTGCTCGATTGTAACTGTTGCTATTGCAACTTGAATCACATTCAAAATGTTCATCCTATAATTAATGCAAGGAGATTATAACATTTAGCTTAATTTTATTGAATTAGACTGATTAAGGAAAAATATAGGATTTTAAACTTTTTTTTTATAAAGTTTCAAAAAACTGAAGTCTTGTAGAATTTTTTTTATTTTTTTTTTTTCAAATTTTTGAAAATTGAAATTTTGAATTTTTTTTCAATTTACATGTATTTTTACTATTTATTTGTTTTCAATTTGAATAAGGGATTTATTCAAAAATAAACTAGTTATCGAGATAATTAAAATATAGCAACATGCTAGGGGCAGCATAAATTATATACTAGTATATCTATATTTTTAAACATAATTTTAATTCTGTGCTAATACTATAACTTATTCTGAAACCAGAATTTTATCTAAGACATTTTGTTAGTTGTTTATTTTTTATTATTGATTGGATCTTCTCATTGATGTGACCACAAACATAATCCAACATATTATTTTTAACATTCTGGATGATCAGGTGTAACTTTTTATTCAACATCTACATGATGAGTCTATCATATACTCCAATTTTTAATGACCAAAAAATATGCAACTGTTTTTATGAACATTCATTCACGAACCCTATCACATCTCAATCACCTTGTAAAATCAACTAACTTTAACAATAAAGTAAATATGTTGGACATTTTGCAAAAGTGGGATAAATTTCTGCAAACATCTTTAAAGTTTGGTTGACAGGATTACCAAATTAAATCTTTCAAGAAATGGCTTGAACAAGATGTAATATTAGCTACGCTAAGTATTTTAGAAACACTTGCCACAAAGATTTAAGTAAAGAGACAGAATTGTACAGTATCAATTGATGCTAATCATAATTCGTCAAAGAAAGACTAATGTTTTTTTTTTTCCTTCTTTTTCTGGTGATCTTAGAACAGTTTCTTGCTATAACCTGCACTTTGATTTATTTTTGTAACAATTAAGGAATAAAAAAATACAATCATTTAAAACTTTTCTATTTCTTACAATTCCAAAAAAAGGCAAAAATTTGTTTCCTTAGAAAAAAACCTTTATTAGCATTTTCTATAAATTTATTGAAATTTAAAATGCAAGAATTCCTTCGTATCGTGACATGTGAAAAATTATTGTTTTTTAGGATGCCTTTTTTCCAGCCATATAAGATATTAGATGTTTTCTTGTTCTTAATAAATTTCTAAATATAGAGTATAATTCCAAGCCCACCTTTCAAAAATAAATAAAGGCGTCATTTCATTATATTCAGTAAAAAAAAAATTTAAAAAAAAAACTTCTATTATTTTTATTGATTTTTTAAACATATAAACACTAAAATTATGTAGCTAGTAATTTTGAATAAGCAATTTAATACAATGTATTTGTGAGATTTCCTTACATTTTTTTTATTATTACATTTTTTTTATTATTATTTTTTTTATTATTATTTTTTTATTACATTTTTTTTTATTATATTTAAACTGATGAAAACCAGTTTGGATATTTCTGGAAAATTCTTTCAGTGTATAATAGGTGAAAACAAAGATACGTATTTATAAAGAATTTAAAAATAGACAAATGAATAATATAACTATTTTTAAAAAAATGCTGATTGTAAAATTGCATTGGTATAATTTTGCGATAAAAATTCAATTAAAACTAAAATTATGCCAGCTACATTTTCCCCATTTTTTTTGAGTGTTTAAAAAAATCCTGACTAGTAGAGTAAATATCCAGCATCAGTTTATTTGAGAAAATAAATTAAAGATTATTTAAAACGTATTTTGAATTTTCCCACTCAGTTCACTCTTATTTGATGAGCTAAATCATGAGGGTAGGAATGAAGACTAAATACAATTGATTGTCTTTTATGTGCATACAATAAAATAAAAGATAAGTTAAAAAAAGTATGTGAAGTTAAGAATTATGGTGACCTCCCTACATCACGCATTCCAGATATTAGTTACTCCTTGGCCCAGAAGCAGAAAGTGCCAAAAAACTGCGACGTGCGTCGCAGAACAAACGAAGTCCTGCAGAACAATTTGTATCTTGAATAAGTAACAGCGTTCCCCCGCCCACCTGCCTCCAGTAGTCTTGTAGAAAAATCCCCAACCCTTATCTCATACATTCGCCTGTAGACCATAATGACCTGAAGGTTTAAAAGCTCCCCCTCATAATCTTGCAGAACATTTCCTCCCACCTCATTCATCACACCTGCTAATACAAATGTCTGCAGTAAATGTTTTCTAGTATATACATCGAACATCACTTCTGTTCAGATGTAACTGGGAAAGTATTTTAAAATCTCTTGAAAAGTTCGGCTTAACATTGCCATATTTAAGGAAACATCTTGTTGGCCTTGCAGTGAATG
Organism: Parasteatoda lunata; assembly: GCA_949128135.1. Taxonomy (NCBI): domain Eukaryota; kingdom Metazoa; phylum Arthropoda; class Arachnida; order Araneae; family Theridiidae; genus Parasteatoda; species Parasteatoda lunata. Next base: position 59,184,050 of record OX421970.1, on the reverse strand, counting down.
GCCAGTACATCCAGTTGAATGTCGGAGAGTATCAAAAGAAGAAACTTGTTCTTACAAAAAATATCCTTGTTTCTTATGATCCCGATCCCATGCATAGATTAGAGCTATGCATGGGATAATGAACACAGACTAACATTGCAAACACATACTAACATTCCGCATGCTATACAAGAAGCAGTGACATTGGTTAATAATTGCATGAAGGAATTCATGCGGGGGAAAGCATATGAATTGCTTTTACAAAGTGCAGATGATACTGGTGCCTCATTTTTTAAACCAAATATTTTTAAAACCTTAAAGTTTGTCTCCCAATCTAAAGAAGTTTTCATCAACGATTACAAAGCCCTTGTTGTTGCCTGGGCAACAAGTGGAAATGATAGCCTGAGGGACAAATTGTTGTGTAAAAGAAACTTATTCAGTATTCTTTTATTTTCAGATGTAATTTCCGTATTAGCATGTACATCAAAACTGATTCAGACTTCAGAACTTGAACCATGGGAATATCCCGACCATATAAGTAACCTGAAGACTTCATTGCACATTATAAAAGAGCATCTTATCCTCATTTCAAATGTAGAAAGCATAGAGGAATTCCAAGATATGGTGAAGTCATTGTTGCCCAGCACAATTCATTGTTTAAAAACACGAAGAGTGCATCACAAATGTTGGGTCAGGAAAGTATGTTTCAAGGAGTTCCTCTGCCAGATTTGCCTGTCAGCGCTCCAAAAGACTACGCTCCGTCTTAAAAAATTCTGAGTTTTCTATATTTTCCTCAGATGCAATGCAAATGATAATCTACATTGATTCTATGTTGGAGCAGTATAAAATATATTTTGAAAAAGAGGAAAACGTTGAAAACATATTGTTATTAAACGAATGAAAATTTTCTTTAGCTTTGACCACTTACTATTTCCCAGTAATGATGTTGCTTTAGAAGAGGAACATTTGACACCCAGCACAAATTTCAGCACATTTATCAGTAATCTCTCTCTCCCATGTCTTTGCCAGTCTGAGGAGGAAATTAATGAACTAGCTTTAAGCTATAACATTTATATAAAATGGGTGTATCAGTTTTTAGCAGACAGCGGGAGAAATCAATCACCATTTTTATCAAGAGAGTTTCTAAAGCAAGCTGTAAAAAAATTAAATTCAGAGATTTCTAATTTCATAAAATTTATGACTTATATTTTCCATTCCCATTTCAGAAGCAATTTGTGAATCGTGGAGATCCACAATTGACAGAATTGTTTCTAAAAGACCAAATGCTTTCGATGGAGATGAAGAAGTTGTTGGAACAACAGACCAGCGAATGTTTAAGCTATAAAATAAGCACCTGTTTGCAAATGGTGCACCATCTGGGCACTTGTCCCTTCGAAAGATTTTTAAGGCAGCCCTTATTTTAATCCTCGGACCTTCATATCATAGGCATTTTATTAATAATTCATCATCGTCATTAACAAAATTTTGTACTTCAAAAGTGATTGAAAAAGTAACTGAAAAGAACTAAAAGTGATTGAAAAGAATGTTTGCCTTAGTTTAAAAATAATGTAGTGTATCTGTGCATAATTTTAATAAATGAAAATATAGTATTTCAACGAAAATTTACTTTTTTTCGCTGTGAAATGCTTGCAGAACATTTCTATAAATTAATAAGTCCTGTTGCAGAACATTTGAAAATATTATGCTTCTGGGCTCCTTGGTACTACAGTCCATGACCTATGACCACCCTGGCTATTCTACTCCAAAGCAGTTTGTCTTGTACTTTTGCATTCTAATTTCTTATTTTTTAGCTCTTGAGGTATCTCTCAAGCTTATCTATCCATCATTTTCTCTATCTTTTCCGTTTTCATTGACCATGAATAATCTTTTTTGTGCACACCTGTTCCCATCCATTCTCCCAACCATTGGATTTTATTTGTTGATTTTAATACAGTTTATTATATTATTTGCATTCTAGATATACTTTTTTTTTCTTGACAAGCCAGATGTAACAAGTTGCCTACTATATAATATTTGGATCCCAAATACCTATTGTTTCAAAATTATTTATATAAAATTAAGCCTTCATTTAAAACACATTTATTAGTATATACAGTTCTAGAAAACATACCTCTATGTATGTGGGATTAACAGCTGATAACCATATTCCAAGAGAAACATCTTCCCCCTAAAAACAAAAAATTTAATGCATTAACAAAAATAACTTTCGTTTTATTAAAAGATTATCGCTGAAAACTAATCTGGATCCTTTTTATATGGATTAAATTATTCAAAATTCTATAAACAAAATTTAAAGGTCGATCAAACAGATAAAAACAAATTTTACTCATTAATAATTTAAAATACAAAAAATCAAAATTTAGAAGAAAAAAAAAATTTTTTAATTCATTTTTTAAAAGACACAAATAAGCAATTACTTTTTAATTTGCGTTTTTTATTCAATTTTTTTTTCTTTGCAATCACCTAATAGATATTTTTAGAATCGTCAAAAATGAAATAAAAACATAAGGAGTGGTAAACTAATACTCAAGTAAGAAAAAGAAAAACATTCTCAAAACCTAATGAATCACTAAAAAACAATGTGGGAAATGTTGTTATTGACAATGTCAACCTTTATCTATGAAAAGGTACCCCACCATAGAATTGAGTTAACATGTCTTATATACTACTGAATTGGAATTATATTTTTTGTAGTGGTAGATACACTACAGACAAGATTAAAAATAACAAAACTTGATAGATTTCTGGAGCTAAAAGAGAGAAAATAAAAATTTATTATTAGAAGCAAGGCTGGTTTTGATAAAATCAATATTTTCTCAGTAGTGATTTCTCGGATTTTGTTAACATTTTGCTTACTTTTTTCCTTGTTTAAATATTAATTAACCTCTAATGGGCATATTTTACAAGGATACTAAAATATATGAAACAAACTCAGCCTTCCTTCAGAAAATTTTGCAAATCCTACATGGTAATTGAGAAATCAAGTCAATTTCTAACTAAATATGAAATTAATATCTACCTGATATGGAAACAATGAATCTGAATTATGACTTAACCAGGTAGCAGTTTGGTGAGATGTGATATATGCTGCACCACATGGAAAAGCAGGATAATAATCAGAGCTATAATCATCGTCAGCCCATTTACCCACATAATTTACGGGCCAATTTTTCCTAAATCTGTTAGAAAAAAAAGTTGATAGTTAGTTTTGATGGTAGTTAACATGTGCTTATGCTAATTGATATTTATCAATCTGGATACTTTTCTTTTTTGTATTAATTTTTATTAAAATAAACCAATACTGATTACAGCTTTTGAAATTCATAATTAAGTCTGAAAAGTGGATAAATCTGACAAATTAAATGTTAATGTAGAATCAGTACTCAAAAACTAATTTTAATGATATAAGTTGTGAACATCAGTATTTATTTTATGTTGTAAATATAATTTTTCATTTTTACTGTAATCTTTTATTTTCAACCAATACTTTATTTCTTGATAGTTAATTTGATGTACAGGTCTGCTACATGTAAATTGCATTGTTAAAAATTAAGATGAATTGGGAAATCTGTAAGCTTAATAGGGAAATATGTTATATGTAAATCGAAATATGTTAGGGAGTCAGTAATGCATGTAAAAAAAAGTCCTTTCTGATTTTGAATTATGCCAACTTTATAAGACTGACAACAGCACTGCAGATACTAATATTGAATCTTAAGAACAGTGATATTCATTTTCATTTTATTCATTTATTTTGTCACATGCTTCCATTTTTATACATTTTTCCTATTATTCAAATTAAAATGATATTACTCGTTTGAACAGCATTTTTTTTAAATAACAACAGACTTTAAATTTTATTACTTTTTATTGTTTTTAAGTCAGCAATAGAATAAAAAATAAATAAATAATAACCATACAAGAGTCATAACTATTTATAATCTCATTTAATTGTTTTATTGTCTCGATAATATATATGAAAAGTTTCAAGAGAACAGATCAGTTAGATTAAGTATGAGTGCTGCACTGGAAAAATTAGAAGAGAGAGGAGAAAAACAAAACGAATATTATGTAACTCCATCAATTTTACAGGGTAATAAGAAAAATCTTGGATGAAGTTTAAAACCAAATGTTTTACATAACAACATATCAAAAACCTATTTTGGTAGATGATAAATTTGTTTAGCTCTAAAAGTTATGTATAAACCAGGGTTGGAAAGGTTTAGGACAGAATGGATTAATCTACGGTTTAAACCGTCCTGTCAAAAACCCTTTTACTCAAATTATGTCACAATTTTATCTTAACAATATTTAAAAGATAAAATAAACATAGAACTAATAACATATTGATAATTAAATCTACTAGAGAATATTTGTTTTTAAAAGTATAATGTTTTATTAATATTGTTTGACTCTTCAATTTAAACATTAAACAAAGGAAGATTAATCAGTAATCAAGTTCAATTGGTCCTCTCATTCAATAGTACATAACTGAAGTTTGACCTTGCCATACAGGTTAAGCTATTAGGGACTACGTGCTTGGTTAGTCATAAACAGCTTAATTCATCTATATTACTATTCAAGAATATTTTTATTTCATTCATGTTCGATTCTTTTAGCATAGTGGTGATACATCACCAGTGTCAGTAACTGAAACTGATGTTATGCCCTTCAAAACTGTTAATATATTTTTCAGTTATTTTGTATTTCCAATTTGAACTAATATATTTATATTTAAAAACATTTTTTTAAAATAGATGTCTTTTTTATCATCCTGTGATGCAGAAATTATAAAAAAATTTTTTTTTTTTAAAACAGTGTGAAAAATAAAAGGTTAATTTTTAAACAAATTTAGTATTTTTAAAAAAAAAAATATTATTATTTTTTAATATTGCATTATTTATCCTTATGCAATAACATTATTTATCAGTATTAAAAGCATATTTATATTTAAAGGATTAGGTATTCACTTTTGTTGTTCAATGAATTGTGGTGATTCGAAAATTATAAACCTTTTCCAATTATATTATATTCCTTTAATAAGTTAAAGTAAATTGTATAAAAAATATCAAATATTTATTGATACATGTAATTATTATGTGTACAATGGTTACACCTATAGAATTTTTACCTTTTGCCAAAGTTCAAGGTTTTGGACACTTTAAGACAGTTTTATCCAGTTTAGGACAGTTTAAGACAGTAAAACCCACGTGTCCTGTCCAAAACCAGTTTAGGACGTCCAAAACCTCAACCCTGGTATAAACCAATGGGATTCGAACTGTCCAATAGGATCTATTGTATAAACCAATAGATCCAATAGGATTTGACTCCAGCTCATCGATCTAAAAAAGCTCAAGTACAGTACAAAACACATTTTTCTGACTATCTTACAGCACAAGAATGCACCCCCTATACATCAAATTCTTGTCTGGTAGGTCTTGGAGATAAGAGTTTGAGCTAAATCTCATAAAAATTTGACATCCCTTTATCTCTAAAAGCTTCCTTTTGAATTGATTGTAAGAAATTGTACAAAATATTAGCATGTGAATTGCAGCCCATAGCAGAAAATTTTGAGACACTTTACCAACTCTAAGCTATAGGTAATCACTTTGAAAACATGTAACAAAACGTAATGTTTTCATGTTTATTTGAAATTTTGATTCTGAAATTTCAATAAGGTCTAAAATTTTATATTTTATGTCCAGGTTACATTTTGGCCCCATCTAAAATCCAGTTTTAATAACATTATAAATGAGTTTAAAAATTACTTTGAAAACATAGGTGTTCAAAGTCCTTAAAAAGAAAAATCCTTAAAAAATATATGTTATATTAAGCCTAAATATAAACAGTGAAAATATTTTGTAGATAATTATTATTTTATTATCAAATTAACAAGTGTAGATCCAGATTAAGATCCACACTAAGCAAAAAAAATTTTTTTTTTTTTGATATAAAGTTTATTTTGCCTAATTAAAATAAAGCTTTGTTTACAAAGAAAGTAATCTTAGTAACCTCTTTTTTTCAATCTTAAATATTTTTTATGAAGATGCAATTACTTTAATACAAATAATGCCTTAGTAACAAAATATTCTCAGTTATGTGTCTACCCATATTGTCGCTATTGAATAGAAATCATTTACAACAAATCTTAAAAAGATTAGCCTTTGAAACCAAATTCTTTTCAAGTAAAGACTCCATTTTCTAATAGATTATCTTTTCTTATAATCAAACTTTACAAAAAAATTATCTTTTCTTACAAATCATACATTGAAATCGGTCTCAGATTAAAAGCCTTCAAGCTTGAATGATTTGGGCCTTCAAAAAGGAGAGCAAACTCATTTCTAAGGGCTGTCACTCTTCAATTGAATTCACCAAAATATACTGATTAGAAACAAATCAGAAATTACAATTACATAGAAAATTATTTATTTCATACTTTAATTATTATTTTGTTATTGATTCTTACCTACTCCATAACCATAGCTGTTTTGAGTCAAACTTTGAAGTTTGTTGTAATTCTTTCAGTAAAGCTTCTAGATTTATGACAGTGTCATCATCAGTTTTCATTACATATAAAAAATCCTGATTTGTATGTAACCTTGAAAAATTAAATAACATTCATAATATAAATGAATTAAAAATATTTTCTAAAATATTAACATTAGTACCATAAAAATTTTTAAAAATATATAAAGGATTTCATACCATTTAAAGAATTGCAGTACTTTGTTTGGTAAATTTCGATAAATATCAATGTTATCTACAATAAGAAGATCCCCATACTGATTTTTTTCTGAATTAATTTTTTCTTCTTCTTTCTTTAAATGTAAATGCCATTTTTCTGTTTCAGTAATTTCTTCATTATAGATTTTTTTCAAGCTTTCTTTTTCTAAAAACGGATAATAATTTAAAATACAAAAGCATTTCTTTAAAATAATTTTACTGAACATTTGACATACTTTTATCTAGGAACTTTTATATTTGAGTTCCTGAATAATTTTTACTTTCAGAAGTCATTGGTGGTTGAATCGTAATGCCTTATCCTTTTTATTTAATTGACATTCAGTTATTCGCAGGTATTCATCTCATACAACAAGGCCTCCTATAGTTCGTTGTGATCGCGTATATATATCTTTGGGATTTCACGAGTCTGATTTGAAGCATAGATATAGAGAGATACTATGGCTCTGCGCAGCTAAACAAATCAAGAATCTAAAACTAAAGCTGATTCGTTTTCAGGAAGAAAAATTATTCTTTTTTAAAAAATGATAAAGAAACTGCACACTTTTCAGAATCATTTTATAATAGGAAAGGAAATTTTTTTTTAGAAAAGTAGCATTAAATTCTGTAAGAAAGTAGATCACACTAGCTATCTATAATAAATCTATAGAATTAATTATAATTTAAAAAAAAACACTTTTCATTAAAAAAAAAACATTTAATAATGTTTCTTTATTAATTTTGATATACTCTTTTTTAATTAAAAATATGCAGTATTTTAAAAACCTATCTCAGTCTTTTTATCCAAATAATGTTAAGTAAACAGAAAGTTTAAAGAGTTTTAATATTTTATGGGAGAAAAAAACAAGAAATTGAGTATGCTTTTTTCATTTATAATTTTTATTTCAGTTTCATATGTATTTAAAGCTAAGCCAATTATTGCCAATTAACACCCTGAATCATTCACATTTCTCCAAAGAATAAAAGTAGTGCATCTTCTATTTTAAAGTAAAATATGCTTTTCCTCTCCGGCTTTAAAGTAAAGATTTAGTCATTAATACTTTATGAGAACCAACAACAAATTGATTATAGAAAACATCTGTAATCACTTTATATCATAAGCTAGAAAAAGAAGTAACGCATTTGAGAATCAAAGATGGAAAAGAACTAATATATTTACAAATAATATTAATTAACAAATGCCAAAACTCGAAATTTAAAATGCCTGACATGTCCCAGGCATCGACTTGTTATCCGGACTAGGCATGTAGATATTTAATTAGAAATATCGTAAAATACTAATTACATAATTTCTTAAATTTTAATCAAGATCACAATGATGTCAGATTGTACGAGTAAACAGTGCCAAAGAGGAAAAGAAAAAAAACAATTTTTATTATTAATACTTCTTTGTAAATGTTTTTTTTTAATGATTTACATCTACTTTATCAATGCCTATTCCTTAACGCTTCTTCGTTAAAAATTCCTAATATTTCTTTGTAGATAAAACTTAAAACTTCTGATTTATACTTAACATCTAATTGCTTATGTTGATATAATGTTGTTACTATAAAGGTACTCTGGTGGTGCAGTCAATTAAGGCATCACTCACACCACTGAGGATAATGAGTTTGATCCTGACAACTGACAAAATAACTGGTGTGTGTATATGCAGCAAGGTGAAAGTTAAATCTGTTTAGGCTGAAAGTCCTCTCGTTGTTTATGGTGTGGAAGATTGAAGAGAGGCGTACTAGTTCAAACTGTGTCCATTTCCTCTGACTAGAGTAAAAATTACGTGGCATTCCTACCATAATCATTAAAAGATAGAGCCCTAAAAATGGGACTAGATGGTTGGGTAATGATGACGTTGTTAATAGCATTTTTGAAAAAAGTAATAAGCAAATTCATGTTTTCCATTAATATGAATTTGTAAAAGAAGTGGCATATTTACAGACCCCAATATGCATGCAAACTTGCATATAATTTCTGAACTATAATGCTTAGCTGGGCATGCAAAAAATTTTAGGATTTTTTTTTTTTTTTTTGGCCCTGCCAGACATAACACAATGGCCTGTCGTTAATGCGAATTTGTTTTATGTCAAGTCTTTAGATAATAAGAGAAATTGAGAGATTTTTTGCTTTTTTTGTTAACATTAACACATGTTAAGTAATTTTAGTGCTTCATATTTGCTTAGTATAAACAAACTTCTTTCTATTATCATACATTTTCCTTGGTCATTACAGCCAAAATAGTCGTTTTATTCTTTTCAAGCAACTTAAAGACAATAGTAACTACAAATAATTGATAAACTTTTTTTTTGAATTAGCAATTTATTTTTTATACAAAAGATCCTTAGCCAAATTTAATAATGTTTCACTACTTCATCTAATGTAGATTACAGCAGAAAGCTGGCAGCATTTTAGCATTGAATACAAATGAGACATTTTTAAATTTATTTTTAGAACTATATTCTTGTTACGTTTAGTATCTACAGCAATGTAAATTTACAAAAAAGTACTTATTCAGAATATTTAGTGTGAAGTACTTTGAAATTTAAATGGCATTTAACAAACTTCAAATTACAATGATAAAAAAACAAAGATATTAATTCCAACAAATTTTGGAATAGTTATTAGGGTACAAAACACTCATTAAAAATTTTTAACAAAACCACTAAAATATCAATGTTTCAAAAGCATATACAGTGAAACCTCCTGTTGTGGACACTCCTGAAAAACGGACGCCTCCTAATACGGACATATTTTTAATTCCCCGGGAATCTTCTATGAGTAAACCATTATATACATTCTCCGCAAAGCGGACACTCCCGTAACCGGACGCCCTGAAATGTTGTTTTCTATCTCTTCAAACCGGACACTACTTTTTCTAAATTTGAAAAAAAAAAGAAAAAGAAAAAAAAAACTACTATTTCTGCTTTAAATTGCAAGGGGGAAAATGCAACTTTTCACCATTTTTAAAGCATGTACATTTTTTGCCTTATCCATAACTAAAAATATTGTTAAGCTATTTCACTGCTGAAGAATCAATCTTTCTCCTGTCACCTTGCCCTATCTTTGTAAAGAAAGGAGAGAAAATGATACTGCTCTTGTGAAATAATTTGGACAGCGGCATCTTTTGATCTTTTCATCTGGACCATACAAGTTATAAGACCCCACAAGTTGAAATGACATCTTAAATGTTCCCAACACTTCTTCCCCATTGAAAATTTCATTAATTTTCTTATCAATTTGAAGACTGTATTTAATGCAGCCAGGGTAAAAAAGAGAACAGAAGTATAATCTTTGAGGTTCATGTAAATGAAACATTTATTCAGACACTTGATAGCTGATCAATTGTGAATAATCAATTCCATAGGTCCTCATGACTTACAGGTAGGCATTGCTTTTTTTCTGTGAATCCTGGGAGGTTTACGATTCAAGAAGATATTAACCATGTTCCCTAATCAAATGATAGCTAGGTGTAAGGGGAATAAACCTAATAATTGAAACTGACTGAGGAGTGAATATATATATATATATATATATATATATATATATATATATATATATATATATATATTCTATATATATATATATATTCTATATATATATATATATATATTCTATATATATATATATATATATATATATATATATATATATATATATATATATATATATATATATATATATATATATATATATATATATATATATATTTGAATAAATTTTATGAAAAATACTTATTGAACTGACAGATTTTAAACAAATAAAAAATTAATAACCAATAAAAATTAGCATACCATTAACAATGAAGCCTATGCTTACAGCACTATAAACAGTTTCTGAATACTTAGTAGAATCTTGATGGTGAGGAGATGAATAAATCTAAAATTTAAAAAATTATTATTTGTAAGACATGAAATTCTTACCCGTTTTTCATTCATAATATTTTTACACAATATATTAACTTTCTACATGTGTATATAAGTTAATTGTAAGTTAAATAAAAAATTTACAGTGTCACATCACTGCAGAACAATTATTAAAAAGACAATAAAAATGTTATTTGGTAATCTTTCTGAGTTCTTATACATATTTAAACATTTGAATGTAAATTCTCATGCAAGGCTAATTACTTTAATTATATTAAATCACGTATATCTTAAATAAAATACTTTAACAAAAAACTAAAAATGATAACTTACACATTTAATTTGATATATTGATTATAGTCAAATTTAATTTATAGTACTGTTGAAAAATAAATAAAATACTGTTAAAGAAGAACATAAAAGGAAAATTTTTCTTGAAATCTAGTCAATACCACAGTAACTAACATGTTCATGTAGTATACAGTTAACTTGAATAAATTGACTATACTAAAAATTTAATTTATAGTACAGTTTAAAAATATAATTTTAAAAAAATATATAGTTAAAGAGAAACAAAAAACATGGAATGAAAATTTTGTTTGAAATCTAGTCTACTCTACAGTAACAAACAATTTCATGCAGCTTAACATAGTCAAAAAACTAGTACAATTATTCTTAATAGCTGTATTATATACCTACTAGTTCTTAATGTTTTTACAAGTTACCTATAAAAAAAAAAAATTCAAATTCATAATTTACTTTAAATTATTTTGCTGTTAGAATTCTAAAAAATGTGTTATTTTTGCAAAAAACTTTGAGCCTACTCAATGGTTTCAAACTATCACACAAACATTGATACTAACCTGGAAGGTCAAAAGCCCCCAACGTTTATAGTGGTGGCAAAATAACAATTAAAATAATCTTATTTGTTGATTTCCGCCAGCGTTCAAAAGCTTCACTGAATGATTCACAGGTCATAAAAATTTGTTTAAATTAATTATATGTAGTAGGCGTCAAAACTATTGTAAATCAAATTTATTAAATTAAAAATAAAATTGTAAATTGTTAAATTCACAACTTTAAATTAAAATAAAAACTCCTATTTAAATGGGAAAATTTAGCAAGAAAGCACAACTGTCTGAAAAGAATTGTTAATCTACATACCAAATATGTATTATAACTAACTATAAACTTCTTAATTAATAATTAATAGATAAAATAAAGCTTACTCTTTTAAAGGTAATAACTCCACCACCATCATCCCACATTAAAGAGGCACATAGTGAATGTAGCAAATAGCCTTCGAATAGGATTAAACCTTCATAATTCTATAATAAAATGAGGGTTTCATTTTAAATTCAAAAAGAAATGTTAGTCATAATTACTTTTTAGCCAATCTAAAAAAGTAAACAACGTTTCATCTTTTTACCTCTTAAATTATAACAATGACTATATACCTAAAAAGTAAATTATTTTAATAAAATAACAAATTTTTTATACATGAATCATTAAACTAACTAAAAAAAATTTTAACTTTAAAACTAGAGTTTTAATGTAAAAATTATTCATGTAATAAGAGTATTACAAAATTGATTTAATCATCATTATAATTTTTATATTCATTAATAAATAATAATTTCCTATCAATTCAATTTTTAAAGCAATTTCTATCAATTAAATTTTTATTTCAGAATAATTGAAATTTTTATGAAAACATAATAATTTATTTTTTATTTTATTCAAATGCCCACTCTCAGAGATATTAGCCACTAGTATATTTCAAAAGACAAAGCCGCCAATCAGCATTTACACAGCTATGGTCATTTTTAAACAAGAAATATTATTAATTGAATGTAAATAAAGCAAAAAATCAGTAATTGTGATATATTTTTATGCATGTTCAAAAGTAAACACATATTCAGCAAAAGAAGTTGCCTAATCATATAAAAGTTAAATAATTAGATAATAATAAATTGAATAACAATACTATAAAAAAAACAATGGTAATAAACAGGAGATAAGATATTAGTGGAATAAAATTTTTAACAGTGTTATTTGTAATTTTTAATCTCTCGTTTCCAAAAATTTCTGACAAAATCTCTCAAACAAAACAAAAATAGACTAATAGTTTTAACATATAAAAAAAGTGTGTCTAAAAAAGAGTGTGAAAAAAAAATCGAAATCTTTTTTAAGTGGCAACAACTTACAATCTTTTCATGGTATATTTTTAAATCATTTAACATTTTTACACCAAAAATGTCTCAGTTACCCTACGCAAATTTATGCATCACGTAACGTTTTTACTTTTGGTTCTTTTTCAGAAAGCATCAATTGAGTATCAGTTTCCGCATTATCACTCTCACCTTCATTATTTATTACCATTTCAACAACTTTGTTCATATTTAAATCCTTCTTTTGGCATTGTTGTATTTACAATAAATCCTTTGTCAAGAGTCTGTCTGAATAAATGTTTGATTTACATAAACACCTCAATGACTAGATTTCTATTCTTTTTTTTTTTTTTTTTTTTTTAACAAAGCTGTTTTAAGTGTAGGGGTCAAATTGATAAATTATCAAATCAAAAATTATAGGAGGGTCAAATTGATTCATAATTAGGGATCAATTGAAGGAATTATTAGTGAGAAAGGGGAATTGTAAACATTTAATTTGGCATTTCAAATTCTGGAGTCTCATAACATGGGTTATCCATATGAAAATATCAAAAGATGCAGTAGTCCAGAATATTTCACATGAGCAATATCATTCTCTCTTATTTTTTTTTTTACAAAGATGAAGAAAGGTGAAAGGAGAATGATTGATTCTTTAGTAATGAAATAGTTAAACAATATTTTTAGTTTTGGATAAGGCCAAAATTTACAGGCTTTAAGAAAATTTTTTGGAAAGAAGCATAGATATATATTTGTTTTCAAAAGTAGAAACATGATTTTTATTTCTGATATAAAAAAATCTAGTGTCTGGTTTGAAGCGATTGAAACAGTAATAGGTAATCCAGTAATGGGAGTACCCGCATTAAAGAGAGGGTATTTATTCATAGAAGATTCACAAAGAATTAAAAAATATTTGCAATGAGAGGTGTCCGTTATGCAGGAGTGTCCGAAATATGAGGTTTCATAATACAAATATTCTACTACATACACAATGTGCAAATAAACATTGTTAATATTACACACTTCAATAAAAAACACTTAACCATATTGATAACAATAATTATAAACCCTCGTAATGTAATTACTAATTAAGTTATATGTAAAACTAAAGAATAAGGGAGATTCTAAACAATTTCATGTTTTCAAGAAAACATTATTTGTAAATTCTTTTAAGTAATTATAATAGATATTTCATATAAATATAATATCTATCGCGATGGCTCAGTGGTTAAAGCACTGAAGGGTTATCGTAAAGAGCTAAGAATCCATCCTCAGTCACAGCTTACAATTCACCCAGCTTTAGATCGCTGGATATGGGTTTGTCAGGGAAGAAAAAGCTGCTTGTGCACAATGTTGACCACATTGACAGAAAAGAGTCATTGGTTACAAAATTTTGGAGCCTTAACCTCTATGATCTTCTTGGACTACAAAAGGTTATTGCGGGTTATGAAAGTTATTACTTTACATAATTACAATTTCTAATAATTGTAGCTCAATAATGTATTATTATTTTGAAATTTATTGAATAAAAATTCAAATAAAGTAGTACCTTTGGAAGTAAGATATTTTCCACAGGAGAATATAAGTAACCATGATGAGATTCGGATGAATTGTTAAAAAAAGTAGCTTCCACAAAGATTTCCTAACAAATAAAATTCAGAACAATATTAATTTTAAAGTTAAATAATAAAAATGAATATAAATCTGCTTAAATACATTGTATTACCCTCTTAGTTGAAGCTAATCAAGTGAAAAAGTCCTCTTATTTCAGTGCTTTCTAGCAAAAATTCATCCCCAAAAGTGAGAAGTAACCACTTTAACCTGTTATGAATGGGAAACTTTTTGTTATAATTTATATGCCACGTTCCTTGGAGGGAGCAGTAGCAGGGTTGTAATTTGCATCCTAATCGGCAGATTTTTTTTTGGTATAGTTATTTTTGTAATGTTTTTGCATACTTTATTTGTAATGTAAAACACATTACGAAAAAAAAGGTAAAACATGAGTTTTTTTAACTAATTTTTCTTAATATACCATTTTCTCTAATACTAGACTACTTAACATTTATGTAGAATTTTTAGACTGGTTTTGATTGTAAATGATTATCTGAATTTGTAAAATGGAAACCGTGATTTTATAATAACTTTTAGTTTTGAAACTTTAAAATCAGACATTTGAGAATAATTTATCTAAAATACTTAGAGCTTTCTCTTAGAGTTGAAACCACAAAACTGAAGTTTTACATCCATGATTAACCCTTTGGAATTATAAAAATATTGTGATAATTACGAATATGCTAAAATAGTTTTTAACCTTTTAATTTTGTGTTCATTTTTAATATTTAATAAGCACCGTAAAAAACCATGTTAGTAACGCAGAATCTTCAGCCAAAAAAGCAAGTGAAAAAAACTCTTTGCAAAAAGAAATTATCAAAAACACAAACAAAAAATAAAGAAATGCGTAAAAATATATTGAACATAATTAACACAAATTTTAATGGAAAAGAAGCAAACTAGATTCAAATTTGTCTCAAAAGATTCACAAAAATATCCTGGCTGAAAAGATATTTCAAATGAAATATAACAAGTACTACAAAGGCAATGAAAGAAATTCTCACCCCTCAAAATTCGCCAACTGATCTTAAAAGAGAAAATCTTTCAACCAATTCAAATAGAAAATAAGCAAAGCATGCAGACTTTTTTCAACAACTGGGCATAAGTGCAGGAGGTTCTTGAAGAAATAACAGGTTCGATGATGGCCATATATAGGAGAAGAGAGACACTGGTTCAAATGCTAACTATGCGCTGTAATGAGAGAAGTTTTCATCTGCTGCGCCGGCCGCAAGCAAAGGGTAAAACATAACATAATTTCATTGATAATAATGTTACAAGTCTAACAAAAAATATAGCTAAAATTAAATCAAAACTATCTTAAAAATGCATGTATAAATAAGTAAAAGGAAATCTGAATTTCAAAACTTTTAAATATCAAAATAAGTAAACCAGGGATGCACAACCATTTTTGACAAGTGGGCCACAAAAACTAGGAAATATTATGTTAAGGGCCAGAAATAAAAGCCTGTAATCATAAAATTTTAGGATGTATTTAGATTCTAGTTAAAATTACTAATATAATAGACGTACGTAACTAAATTTTTCATATAATAAAGATAATATAAATAAAATAACTATATTTAATCTAAGTTAATCTAAACATAGTTGTCAGATAAAAAAGCAAAAGAATCAATGACAAATAAAAAGAAGAAAGAAAGAAACTTATAAAATTTCATTTACCTCAAAAGTCAACTTTTACTATTATTTAGTTAGAAAACAAAAATTGCTACTGTTTCCGATATAGTATCAGATTGATGGACTTTGAATTTTAATATCATATGCTTTATTATTTACTTTTTGGAATCCCAAACATTTATTTGTAGAAATTCATAAGAAATTCATTTTTAATGTTAACACTGAGCTATTGCCATTAACATAACTAGTAAAATTAAATGGTTACAATATGATACTCTGAGAAAGATGGAAATATATCAGTAACTTACAGTACAAAAAACACAGCTGTAAAAATAATTTTTTCACATTTTTAATAGTTTTTCCATATTTATGTTAGTATTTTAGACAATGCAGGGTTAAAAGGCTTCAGGAAACACTTTTGGCATGCAGACTATAGGTTGTGCATCCCTGAAGTAAACAATAAAGAAATGATACCCACTTTGGAATGAATATCCATAATAGCAACTTTTGATTTTTTGTTTGGCACAATCGCATGGAAAAGAACACCCAACTTTGTTACAATTAAAGGATGATTTACCTAAGAGTAAAAAAAATATTTTAAATGTACTAATAAAAATGGATAAAATACAATTTAAAAGATAATTTCTATGATCTGCTATACTTATACTCAGTGGTCAGAAAAACTACATTATTTTTGTAGTTTACTACAACTACTTTGTTACAAATGTATTTAACTAAAACTACTTTTTTTTTAATGCAGTGACTACAAATTACTTTAGAATTGTAGTTACTACTTTGCTACCTTAAGGAACTGAACTTCGCTCGAGAAATTAATTTACACTTATGTTCAAAATAGTTTTAAATAAAAAATTGGCTTACATGAAATATTACTTAGAAATATTTATTCATGTTTCCATGAGCCAGTTTATTATTCTAAAACATTTTTATTTTTTTGAATTAGTTCATTTATTCAACTTTTTATGCCCTTCTTGACAGCAAATACTTAATTTTAGAAATGCTAGGAAATTATCAAATACTTGCAATTTTGTGAAGTGTTTAATGTTCTTTTATTTATTCTAAGAAATTAAGTACATGGAAAATATGTTCCTTCCTTTGAAAAAAACATCAATGTTTCATGATATCAATGTACATTCGCTTGTGAAAGTGTGACCTGAGTGATAAATGATTTATTATTCGTAATGGCTAGCTTAAATATTAGTTATATGTAACTCTAAATACTCAATTCTTGTTAACTCACAGTCATAGGGACATTTTAAATTGCGTCCATTGACAGACCTGCTACGACTTGTACCCATGAAATTCAAATATTTAGTTGTGTTAGAACTCTGTTTCTTTATTAAGCCATTACTAAAAAGAAGTTGCCGGGAATCACTATAAACTACTTTTTTTAAAATTGCACTACTCACTATACTACTTTTTTTTAAAATAAAGTAGCACATTGCACTAAAAACTATTAAAAAAAAAGTAGCGACTACAGTAGTTTCACTACTGGTAGTAGTTTCACTGCTTATACTATTATATTTCTGATAATATACAAAATTAATACCAGCATGAAGAATAATCACAAAAGTAATTTTTAAGTACCACATAAGCAATACTTATGATATTTAACACAAAAAGCTTTAAAATAACCTATAATATAATTTTTTAAAAAAATTTTAGTCTAAAAACTAACTTTAAAAGTAAATCCTTGATGAACTGTTACCATCTGAGAAGAACAATTTCCAAATTCCATTTCCTTCAAAGTATAAACTTCTCTTTCTAAGTCTGTATAAGAAAATAATGCGTAGATAAAAAAAAGATAAAAACATTTTTTTATATTTTTTAAAGTTAAATATTAAACATTAAATTTAATCTCTAAAGTATTTATTTGACTTAAAT
Source organism: Parasteatoda lunata (assembly GCA_949128135.1). Lineage (NCBI taxonomy): Eukaryota > Metazoa > Arthropoda > Arachnida > Araneae > Theridiidae > Parasteatoda > Parasteatoda lunata. Next base: position 59,166,139 of record OX421970.1, on the reverse strand, counting down.
TAGGCTTTACACATTTTCAAATCCAAGCCTTATTTCAAGCTCTAATTATACCTCCTATTTTGGTTCATGGGCAAGAATTAACATAAACAAATAATTCCTTACAATTAATTATTTTATTTCAGAACAATATAAAAATCTTATCAAAACCAAAAATGGAAAAAAATTTAAAAATATTTAAAATTTTGTCAATTTAATTCCTTACAATTAATTATTTTATTTCAGAACAATATAAGAATCTTATCAAAACCAAAAATGGAAAATTTTTCTAAAAATATTTAAAATTTTTTCAATTGTTGAAAGAGATTTTTCAGAGTATTATTACACTAATGCAATAAGAAATGTTTTGTGCTACTTAAATATTATTTTAATGCATCAATAATGCTACAACATGAGGTTGTACTGCAGAATTATTATTATTATTTTTTTTTAGCATCTGCGTGTGCAGGAAGCTTTTGGTTTTACTACAGCTACAGTGAGATATAATAATTGTAATAAATTTTTCTGAACCAAATTCCTTTTACCTTCAAATAATACTTTTAAATTCTTCCAAAAATAAATACTTCTAATAAAGATTTTCAAAAATTTTGATATTTTAAAAAAAAACAAATGTTTTTTTATGATCTAAATTACAAAAACACAAAAATAAAATTGATTAAAAAATAACAATGAATAGAATGTTTCAGTTATTAAATACTGAATATACCACACAAAGGAAATGAAATAAAAGTTTATTATGAATGATATATTTACATGTCATTCATATAATTCACACATTATTGAATGATGAGACAGCATAAGATATACTTGGATTGCATTCATGTATTTTTTTATGCATTACACATTAAAAATACAGAATTCATATTGTTTCCTAAATATTATACTTAACAATTGATGTTAGAATGTTCTGAAATATCTAAATTTATATAAATAATCTAAAAATAAACTTGAATTAAAACTTTTTACTTATAAATTGATTTAGAGTCTTCAACACAACTGAAATATATCACACAAAATATTAAAAATCAATTTTTAAGTGACAGAAGTTAATAAGATTTTTATAAGGATTACTTCCATAGGCCATACAGCAAAATTTTACAAAGGAAAATTTAATAAAAGAATTAAAAGATTTTCTACTTTAAAACAAACAGCAGACATATTTAATGAATGAAACAAAGATAAAAGGTGAAACAATTTTGCTAAACATTAGTTACGTAATTCAAAGATAATTGGCAAAACAAATGAATTAATAGAGACCTGAAATGTTTATTTTCCATTTTTCACAACCATAATGACTCAGTCTATATTTTGGAGGGATGCTACAAGAGCTGTTTCCGATGATAAACCATGCTTTCACATAATCAGAATTTCTAAACTGATAATCACTCAGCCATGTTGAACGGGCTACACTTCTTTGCAAAGAGTTTTCTCGAGCTGATAAAATTCCAACCGCAAGAACAGTGAAATCTGCATACATATAATATATTTTATAGTTAATCAACACATATTACTTAATGAAAATAAAATATTTATATGATCAATAAAAATAATTTTACTCCCAAAACAAAATAAAACAATGTTTCTGTTTTTAAACAACTACAAACATTTATAGAAATTTTTGAAATAGACGAACTCAAATAATTTTATATAATTAAAAGTCCCTAATGACATTAATCTAGACAAAGTAGGGCAACCATAAAAAGGCAAAAATAGTTTTAGTTGATATATATATTTATAGTACTTTAGTAGAGCCACAGTGGCTCTGAAAATAGAGCCCTCGTCTCCCAATGAGGTGACTAAAGTTTAAATCACATTGATAGCTGGTAATACTAATTCTGCTCCAGGCTTGCATCAATCACAGTGCAAACAAAAAATATCCTCAGTGGTATGTGAATCATGGGTCAAAATCCCCTTGTCTTCAGACTAACTAGGGGAGGTTTACCTTTCCATGTAACACGAATTCATGTTAGCTTGAGGGTTCCTCTGTCTTCCGAGTTGGGTTCAAATTACAAGGCACAGTGTTGAAAATGGGAAGAGTCAGCTGTTCAACACCAGTTATAAACTAAAATATTTTGGTAAATTTGTCTAAGCTTTGTAATTGTAAAATGTTTTGAGAGAAAGTTTTCAACAAATGAAAGAGGTGATAATTTTTAACACTCTTCTTTGGTGAAAATATTTTTCCAGACATTTAAGTCTTCATTACATACAACTTCTTGATCACAAAAAGATACTAATCATTGGGAAAAGCATATTTTAAAATCATTGTTTTAATTCAACATGATTGCACATTAAGACCATTTCTATTAATATTTGTTGAGTTACTAAAATAATTTTAAGAGCTTAGTAAAATTTCTTTTTGATTACAATCACATTATTTTTTCTTATTTTTTTAACTTTTTTATCTTTTTCTTATTTTTATTTTAGGGGAGATTTCCTTATCGTGATCTGTGGCAAAATAATTGCCAAGTCTTTTGTAGCTTCCAGGCAGAGGTCCACAACAAACTTTTAAAAAAAACATCACAGAAAGGGACCTAGCAAAATTTTTTACTTTTACGTTTCAAGATGCATTTCTTGAGATATTTTACTATTTTAAGACCTTTCATTCAACATGTATATGTAACGGAGATAATTCTTTTTCCTAAACAGATAAAGTTTTGTACAGTTTGTTGAGATATAATTTCTTATAGGATACTATAAGTTATTAGAAAGAGATCATTGACATATTATTTCTTTGTAAATTATTTTCCTCACATTTTGAAATCAATAATACAAAATATTAAAAACAATTATTTAAAAAGCAACAAACGTTACAGAAGACAATACAAAAAGTAAAGAGTTTGTACTTTTATAAAATACAACAGAACTAAACTTAAAGAAGTTTTCTTTGAAAATTAAAAGTATAACTCCAAAAGCAATGCAGAAAAATGCATGAAAAAATGATAACATTAAGCACTGGAATTGAAACAGTTCAAAGAACTATATTATATATCACATAACTATTTTCCCAATAAACGCCGGTTGTTTATTTACAATTTTCAGAAGACAAAAGTAACGTGAATGCTTATATATATGCCAGATATGCTTATTTTAGTTTAGTACAGTGAAATAATTTAATTAAAATTTCTTATCTAATTTTTCTCTCTTAGATGTAGAAGATGTTGATTTTACTTATTTTTAAAGTGTTAGATATATTTTTTGCTTTGATTACAGTTTATATTGTAATACTTTTTTAAGTAATTAAATTAATAAATTTGATTTAGGCATCAGGGCAAAAAATGCAAAAAGTTGGTTTTCAGGCAATAACGAACACAGTAGCTTCGGATTTTCAATGAAATCCTTTTTAACTGATAAAATCAGTTGAACGGAATGAATTTCTGATTCAAGTCGAAAATTTATATTCTACATATATTTTTTGTTTTCCTCTTGACAGATGTATGTCGTAGCTGTACAAATGTTGTTTATGTATACGTGTGATAATCCTTAGAAACATTTGTATTTTGTAACATGGTGCTTTTGTTTTATTTATGTGTGTCAAAATAAAAGTAACTTAAAACTTCAACAAATTCGATGGTGCTACGCTTCTATTTTAAAAAAAAATCTTTCTCCAATTTTTTTTTACATTGTCTGAATTAACTTTTATCCCCCTACAATTTATAGCTGGTAATAAAATGTTATTGAAATTTTATATCTTAACGTGTTTAAGATCCTATAAAATTATATGTTTTTGATACCAATCATTCAGGAAATTTAAATAATAACCGAAGAGTTATTTTATTTTATTTTTTGTGTCTTTAATTTTGTTAAAATTTTTATACTTATATCTATTTGATAATTTAAATTTTCTCGAACAGCTGATGATTATACTCTTCGTATGTGTGTTCAGCTGCTACATTGCTTATTAAATTTTAAATGTGATTCTCTAAAGTGTATTTTCAAAACCAGTGTATGCCTGAATCAATTATTCCAATTTAAAAATGTTTTTCAGTCACTTACTTTGCTCTTTCATCAAGGTTTGGCATTTTTACTACTAATTTTAAATATTTTGTTTAATAATTTTCTGAAATCTATTCTAAGCAATATTTCTAAGCAAGCATCATCATCACTGTTATCATTGCATAAATCACTAATTACTGGTTTACTTCTGGATGTATTTCTCACTAATTCTGATTGCATTAAATCTTCATCTTCCCAGATTTTTTTTTAATTTTACATTCTCCCAGTTTGGAGGAATGTTCATTTGGTTTGACGAAGCACACTCATATGTATGTTGTGCACTTGCATCACATATTGTTAATCCTTAATGGTACTTGGAGGTTTGTAGCATAAAGTGTACCAAATTTATTTCTTCCTCATCTGTGAATATTTTGCGACTGCATCACATTTAAAATATATTTAAAGTTAGAATTTGGCTGCTCTCTTTTTTTTAAAGGAAATAAAATTGCTGTTCAGGGTGGTCTTACTAATACTGTAGAATTCAGCAGCTTTCTTACAAGTCATTTCCTCTGATAAAATTTGCAACTGCTTTTTCAACATTGTTAGCACAAATTGCTGCATTATTTTTATACTTTTTGCTTCCAATTCTTGTGATAAGTTACGTCTAAAGAGTTCCTAAAATAAGAAGTAATAACTATTAATAAACATAGATTATATAAATTAAAAAATACTTTGCATGCACAATATCTTTTTGTTAAAAATATATTTTTAATAAGGATTAATTATGCATATCTAGTGTCCCAAGGTGGGCCACCTTCATCTGTCCCAAGGTGCACTATATACTTAGTAGGATATTTTAAAATAGTATCATACTTTTAGGCTTAGCATTAGAACAGGCAAAGCTTTATACTTCATTATATTACCCATTATTAAAAAAAATTTTATTAAAATTTCTTTCTACAACTAGTTAAACTTTTGTATAAAAGTAAAAAAACATGCTTCCAAAAATAAAAATTCTAATAAATTCTTACCTGCTTAATCAATAGATTCAAAATATGTTAGGTGATGCTGACATATATCTGTATCTAAAAGGACTAAAAGATAATTTAAAATTTAAGACCAAAAATAAAAATGTCCCAAGGTGAGCCACTCTCCCCTATTAAAAACAATTTTAAAATGTATGCAATTTGTAAAATATTATTAGAAATGCTGAAAAACTTGCAACAATACCTATTATTCAAAGATTATAGCTAATTTTATTCATTTACTTTTTAACTCATTTTTTTTTATTTTGCAGTAATTTAAAATAAAATTCATATATTAAAAAAAAGTTTTTTTTTTTTTTTAAGTTAAAGAAAACAATACTTAAGCAATTTTTTATATAAGATAAAATCAAAATTTCTTTCGTTCTGAATCACTAAATAAGTTTTAACAAATGAAACATGTTGAAAACAGAATTTAAAAAAACAAAATTGCCTTAATCTTATTTCAAATTTATGTAATAAAAAAAAAGTATTATCAATAGTGCTTTAAATTTTTATAATTATTTTTTAGGTACCCATTTTATTCTACAATGAATGAGAAATTTGCATGTCCAGTAAGAATATTTCTTTTATTATGATTATTACTTCCTGCATAGTATTTGTTTTACATTTAATCATTTATAGTTAACTGTATTTTTTTCGGATTGATTAAATTTTCAATTAATTGAATGTGTTACATTTAAAGTCTGCCTTAAATAAGTGTTAAAATTTTTTGCTGTATTTAAGAATAGAATTTTAAAAATTGGTATTCATTTATTAGCCATCACAACATAACCATTTTTCTGACAATAATTTTACAGAACATATTCTAAAGATCTGAGATATTAAACAGTATAACACTGAGACTTAAAACAGACAAGAGCAAAATTATATTTATTTAGCATAAGCTAAAATTTATTCTTTCTAAATTTGGTACAAATGAATTTTTTGGTCGTAAGCTGAAACTGATTTATATGATTTTTGTTAGTTACCTATTAGATAAATAAAAAAAAAAAGTTAAATTTATAGTTTTTTTATCTGTTTGTTTTTCTGATTCCTGTCTGTTTCTGAATACAAATAGTATCCTTAAAAGAAACATTTATGATTTTGAACTGTAGACATTTTTTTAATGAAGAACACAAAATATTTTTTTAAATCCATCTGGTCAGATGTTTCTAGTATCACAAACTCACAATGTAGCTTAAAGTAAAAATATTCTGAATCAATATTTTGGTTGTTATAGCTGCAGTTAACATTTTGTAAATTATTTGTAACTTTTGTTAACAAATTCTTTTGACTGCTTGAGAACAATTTTTGGCTGTTTTTTAAAAATTTAATTGCTAAATAAATTTTATTTGTTCATTATCTCAAGAAAGAAAAGATGTTATGAAGAGTTTGAAATAATATATGAATTGTTATTTTATTTTAATAATACAGTTCGACTTCTATTTAAACAGACTTCCATTTTGGGAATTTCTCTATTTAGCAATTTTTTTCGAGAAATCAAGAACATTTTGAATATTTCTTTATAAAATAACTTCCAAATAGCGAAGTGAATTTTTTATTAAATGAACTTTTCTTCGAGATCCACTTTCCCTATTTTCCAAAATATTTCAGAACTTTTCAAATTTGTTAATGCATTTTATGGGGTTGAATTGATTTTCACAGTCACTTTAGAGAAAACAGTAAAATCCCTTTTCGTTTGCATTTTATACAGGAATCCATGCCAATAGTCATTTTACGAGAAGGAACAACTGAAATTTCTAAAGCATAGAACTATGAAGTTGCAGATCATACTTTTTGTAACAGTTTTGTTAAAGCTGGATTCTTAGTCACCGCGGAGAATTTGGAAAGTATGGAGGATGGTGATGATATTGCTTTAGGAGAAAAAAAAATTTTGGAACACCTAAGAGAGAACAACAAAATTAACGATGATGTACTGATTAATTATTTTTTTAATTAATTCTAAAGCTGTAACGACTTCGTTAAATGGAGGTCTGGCTGTATTATATTTACTTAAGTCTCAACTTGTAAAAATTATTCATAGTTATTATAATACTTAGAACTTAAACCTCTTCTTTTAGTATTACTGTTAAATAAATCCCATATTTGTGTTTGTAATTCCTAATAATTTGCTTCTACATGCTAGGAAAATATCTTTTTTTTCTTCATAAATTTAAATTATTTCTCCTTTTTTTTAGGAATGTGGCTGTTTGTGCAAAAAATGTCTTACTAGTGTGAGGTAATTAAATTTTTTTTCAAAGTTAAGGAAAATTTCATCTATGTCATTTCATTATACAGGGATGAGATTTTTCCGCTTTTGTCTGTCGAATTTTAGCCTTCTTTTTTAATCAAAAACTCTGATTCTCTAAAAGTTTATATATATATATATATACACAGGGTGATTCTAAAAAGATGGGCAACATTTTAGGAAGTGATAGTACGCACCCAAGCAAACAATTTTTATCAAAGAATGCATGGTCGAAAACAAAACGCAAAGGTGCTGGCGCATTTGGAAAGTTGTTTGATGCAAACGTGAAAGCTCCATTCCTGTTGCCAGTTACTGCACTGCGTTACTTGTCGCCAAGCTTTCGGCTGCTGCAGTGAAAGTTCGTCATATGCCTGGTGTGTTTCAGAATGTTCGCCTGAATGCATGGTCGAAAACAAAACGCAAAGGTGCTGGCGCATTTGGAAAGTTGTTTGATGCAAACGTGAAAGCTCCATTCCTGTTGCCAGCTACTGCGCTGCGTTACTTGTCGCCAAGCTTTCGGCTGCTGCAGTGAAAGTTCGTGATATGCCTGGTGTGTTTCAGAATGTTCGCCTATCTTTTCTTTGCCGTTGTACTGCGTGCATAGCCGCTGCCGGCCACTGTTTTGAACACTTATTGTAATCATATGCCATTAAATTTGCTTTTATAACTTAACTTCATCGTTCTTTGTGTGTTTTTGCTTCATATAAGAACATAAACTTTGACGCCCTCTAGCGGTTTTGCGTTTTGTTTTCGACCATGCATTCTTTGATAAAAATTGTTTGCTTGGGTGTGTACTATTACTTCCTAAAATTTTGCCCATCTTTTTAGAATCACCCTGTCTATATATATATATACAGTGAAACCTCCTGTTGTGGACACTCCTGCAAAACGGATGCCTCTCAATACGGACATATTTTTAATTCCCCGGGAATCTTCTATGAATAAACCATTATGTATATTCTCCGCAAAGCGGACACTCCCCTAACCGGACGCAGACAGTCATTTTGGCCCTGAAACGTTATTTTCCATCTCTTCAATCCGGACACTACTTTTTCAAAATTTGAAAGAAAAAAAACTATTTCTGTTTTAAATTGCACGGGGGAAAAATTCAACTTTTCGCCATTTTTAAAACATGTAAATTTTTTGCCTTATCCATAACTAAAAATATTGTTAAGCTATTTCACTACTGATCAATCTTTCTCCTGTCACCTTGTCTTATCATTGAAAAGAAAGGAGAGAAAATGATACTGCTCTTCAAAATAATTCTGACAGCTGCATCTTTTGATCTTTTCATCTGGACCACACAGGTTATGAGACCCCTCAAGTTGAAATGACATCGCAAATGCTTTCAATGCTTTTCCCCCATTGAAAATTTCTTTAATTTTCTTCGCAATTTGAAGTCAGCTGGAGTAAAAAAGAGAACAGAAATATAATCTTTGATGTGTTTATATAAATGAAAGGCTTATTCAGACACTTGATAGCTGATCAATTGTGAATAATCAACTCCATAGGTTCTCATAACTTAACTGTGAATCATGTGAGGTTTACTTTCAAGAAGGTATTAACCATGTTCTCTATCAATGTAAAGGGAATTAAACTTAATAACTGAAACCGAATGAGGACTGAAAGCTCATATTCGGTATCATACATCTGACTTGAGTATCTATGCTAATCGGTAAATTATATCATTTATCTGTAGCTACATCTAGAATTATGTATTTATATCAAACTTCTTTATATATTCTTTTTTTATTTTTCCTAAAGTTTAAATAAATGTCCTTGTAGATAGTTATTGTAAATTATTTAATTATTTCTACATTTTTGAAAATATTCTTAAAGCAACTAACAGTGTTGTACTTCGGGTACACTTCCCGTAAGCGGACAACTCTCATAAACGGAAAATTTTTTCAGTCCCTTGAAAGTCCGCTTAACGGAGGTTTCACTGTATATATAAATGTTTTGCTTTTTCTGGAAATTCAATCGTTGAAATAAAATAATTATATTTATTTCCGATTTTCAAAGATAAACAGAAAATCTATCTACGACGCAGAAATCATTCTATGTAGCTGCCAACCCTTCCGTGTTTTTACTTATTTTAGCTATTTCCTCTGCTTACAGGCACAGAAAAAAAGATTTTTCCATATTTTTGCCCGCCCCCCAGATAGCTCGTATTTTCGTAATTCAGACGTCGCTGCTTCCTGTTTGCTGGCGTGAAAGCAAACAAAATAATAAAAAAAATTGCGGTTTATTGGTGATGAAAATATTTATTTGCTTATTCAATTAATATTGTAAATTTTTATTTATTATGGCTAAACAAAAACAATACAAACAAGCCTTTTAGAAATCCCAAGTCTAGAATCTGCTAATATCTTGATTCTTATTCACATGATTTTAATATCAAATATCGATTTTCGTATTTACTTGATTTAAAAGTTGTGCATTGCAATTCTTATTCACGCAATTTAAATATCGTACATTACGATTCTTATTTACGAGATTTAAAAATCCAATAGCACGATTTGTATTTACGCATTTTTAAAACCCTATTTAGTGATTCGTATTCACTACAGTTTAAAACCCAATGTCGTGATTCGTTTATGCGGTTGTAATATCAAACATCGATTTTCGTATTTATACGTGATTTAAATATTAGACATGGGGATTCATATTCCTGCGATTTAAAAATTATGCATCCTGATTCATATTTCGCGATTTAAAACTTATACATCGTGATTCATATTTATGCGATCTAAACATTACGCATCATGGTTTCTATTTTCATCATTATTTGTATATATATATTCATTCTTGTATTTCCTCTTTTATACTCTCTGACTACTCTCATCCCTGATTATAGCCCTTATGTCAACACTATGTTAATTTTAGAAAATTAGGTTTTAAACTTTCAGAATTGATGATTCTTCAATGATGTATAATCTTCGATATTCATATAATAGTTGAAATGTAGATTTATTTGTGTTTTGCATTTTTTAAAACTAAAAATAGACTTAATAGAATTTTCTTTCCCATAACTATTATCTACTTTTGAGAAATTTAATTAGCCTATTGCGTATGAAAATTAATAAACCTTAAATCAAAGCGATACTGTAAAGGCAATATTGCTTTTCTAACTAGCAACAAATAAATTGTTGCTAATTAGTCAACTAGTCAGTTAACTAGCAACAAGTAAATACTGAAAATACAATTGTCACAAACAATTAAACTATTATAGTCTATTTTATTTCTATAATATTAGATTAGATAAAATTCTTTCCCCTTTAGGCTTCTTTTACCAAAGTTAAATTACATATTTTACCTTTTAGGAATATGTAAAAAAAAAAATTTCTGCTGAATAGTGTTTCTCTATTGGATATTATAGAAAATATAGCTAGATTAGTTTTGGCAACAACAAAAAAATTATGAGTATGAGTTAAACAATTGTGTATAATCTTCTGAATGTTAATTCTAGGTTTTCAAAACTTTAAGCTTGTGATTTTTTGCTGTAATTTTTTTAAAATTCATAGAATATGTCATATGTGTCTTTCTATTTTAATTGATAGATAAAAAAAAATTCTCTTACTGATTTTAAGACATAGAAATCATTCTTTCCTGAAAAGCCATAAATTGTCAAGATACCAATTAAAAGATTATTTTCTAAAGTTAATTGATATATATATATATGTATATGGCATTCTTAGAAACATACTCATTAAGAAAATCCCAAAAATTTCCTATAATCTGTAGAGCATCAACTGTTAAAACAAAGCAAGATTGTGTTTAAATTTTCCCTTTTGGATGACATTTGATAACGTTTAAGATTTTCTTGCAGCCCATTCCCTTTCAAAAGCCCTGAATAAGAGACGGGATAGACTGATTTCACTGAGCTTTTTAATATTTTCATAGCTAGATAAAGCTGTGCCTGATCCCAACATGTCTGCTATGGGAAATCATCAATGTATGGGAAATCATCAATGATAGCTGTTAAATCAACTTGATCTAAATTAATAAAATCCCTATTTATTTGAATTAGTCATATTTGTTTGGAAACTCTAGCCTTTGAAGGCATTTTATTTCATACTATTCGATAAGGAAAGAATGCGTCACGAGAAAAATACTGCAGAACTTTATCCTATCATCAAACAGTGCCTATTTTCTTGATTTATTTGCGAGATTTCGTTAAAGATTATTATTATTTTTTTTTGTAGGACCTGGCCTAGTATATGTGATGTGAAAGTTGGAGGTGATACGTAAGTATATCATTGTAACTAAAAATGTGCAATATATATATATATATATATATACAGTGTAACGTCCCATATTCGGACACCCCTTTTCCGGAAGGGTCTATTTCCCGGACACTTTTTAACATTAAAAATTAACAAACATCTCTACATCTTCCCCTCTCTTAAAAAAAGGGGGGGGAAGTCTTTTGACATGTTTTTTCCTTTTCTTGCTTCTAGTTATTTATGCATTGAACTCATAAATCACCAGAAAGAGGAAAAGAAGATTTACCAAGACTGTGGAGTGTCCTTAGTGACTCTCCTCCTTTGGAATGCAGGAAAGGAGGGAGATTTACTTTCAAAAGAGTGCGACTGAGTCCCGTCCCCCCTTTTCCATGCAGCTGGCTTGTAAAAGAGGCATTTCCTGGAACCTTTTTCTTAGAGTGTTAGGGAAAGAAGAAATACTGTGAAAAGGGGTAAAGGCATCCTGGAACGTGGAGGGGGGGTCACTAAAGAGAACCCAATCAGCATTCCACGTTTTTACACTTGATTGATAGCCAATGATCTGAGAAAAAATAAGAACTTGTCACTTCTTCCCCCCCCTCAATTTGAATGGCAAATAAGGAGGAAATGAATTTTTCTCTTCCACCTGCCCACCTTAATGAATGACTGGAATTTTCCCTTCTTGCTTGAATCATTCTAGTTCAAAATGGCGGAGAGAGCAATTTTTTCATAACTGTCAAATTTTTTTCATTTTCTATATTTCAAGCAATAATTATTTTTTTCTAATAATTTGTTTTTGATAGATTAGATATCATTCTAATACTAAAACATTATTGCCTGAAAAATAATGTTTATTTATTTTTTGCTTCTTAGATCGTTTTAAGCTTTGTTTACCTTGGGGCTCTATTATATGGAGAAATCTAATATCATGACTTCCGGAAGCCCCACTGATTCCGGATATGCAACTTTACACTGTATATATATATTTTAAAAAAAAAGAAAACATAGACATTACTTCTTTTCAATTCCCTTTACTAAAAATGGGTATTATTATAGTTAAATTTACATTATAAACTAAATAGTGTTCTTAATCTGTAAGTAATCATTGTCATTCAGTTAACTGATCGTAAAACACAATTCCTAGTAGATCATTGAAGTCAAGCATCACTGGCTGAGATGAATGAGCGGGTGACTGACGACTTTGATCAGTCTTTGAAGAGGTAGAGGGTGCTCCATTTCGACCTTGTTAAACTGTTCTACCTCATAATGCCCTCATCCTCAGGGATCTTTTGTGCGACTTAAATTAAATACTACTGCTACATTAAGATTTTAAAAGTTGGGTTTTAAAAGAAACAAATATCATATTTCACTAGTTTAAACAAAAAGTTTTTGTAGTATCACTAAATATGTTTTTAAAAAAATTCTTTTAATTTTTATTACTATTTCTAGAATTTCAAATATTAAGATGAAAGATAAACTATTAAAAATTATACTGATTTGTAAAATATTTTTAGCTACATTTTTCAAATTCTCTTTTAAAGTGAACAAGAGTTGTCATTTCTTCATTTCTACCTTTATGTTTAATTAGTAGGTGTTTTTAAAGTGGTTATAAAGACATTAAATAATTAGGATGTTAATGGTCTAGATCTTTAAGTATCATTAATCTTTTAATAGTTGGCTTATAAAAGAGAATGAAATATCATATATTTGCTTGCTTAAAAATTGGTTTTGAAACATTTACAAATATGTTGATAAAAAAATTTTAATATTTTTTTTTTTTTAATATTTAAATAATAGGTAAACTTTTTATAGTTGCACTGTTAGTAAGCAAGGTTGGCAAGAATCATAATTTAAAAAAGAAAACATATAATTTTTTTATTTAAATAGATTTTTCTTTTATTTAAATCAGATTCTTTTTAATTACACCTATTGAAGCTCTGATGAAATATATTGAAATGTCGAATGCTATTTTAATAAAAATATCATTAAGTACAGTATAACCTATAAAGACTGCACTGTTAAAATCTGGAAAGCTCTGAATTCCTAACTATTTTTTTTAACTATTTTTGAATTAAATCAATTTAAAATTACATGCTAGATGCAGGAATTCAAGTGTCTTAATAACATTGCATTAAAAAAAAACTTTGAAGAACAGGAAATTGATAACAATAACTGCTGTGAAAATAATTGTCAGAACCACATGGTTTTACAATGAAAACATTCTAATCGAGCATGTTTGTTTTCTCAATGCGGTTGTTAAACAATTAAAAAAAAAAAAATGCAAAGGCGTGTTGAAATTGTGTGTGGGAGATAGTGATTACATAAATGTGTGATTTAAAATTCGAGTTCTGTTTAAGACATTGGTATATTAAAAATCATGTATAAATGTTGAAAAATAAATTGCCAGACTATGTGAATTTTCAATTTAATTGTCGCAAATCGAGCTCATTAAAAAATAACGCAATAGTGTGCCTCATAATACGGTATTAAAATTCCGCATTTGAAAACCATGCAGAAAAATTTTTGAGTGGCTGCCGTAAAAAGAGAGGAAAGCCAAAAGGGTTTACAATCGAATCGCACATTTTTTTTATAATTTAGGGTTTTGAGTTTGGCTTTTAACTTAAATAAAGTACCTAAAATCCAAAATTTTTCAAAATCAGGGCTTTTCGAATCCCCGAGCAGTTTGGTTTTTCGAGGTTTTACTGTACTTAATATTTCCCACTAGATCGGTTGATATAATTATTGCAAATTTTTCACACAGAAAATACAACTATTGTATTTTTTATTCAAGCTCAATACTTTGATGAATTTGTAAAGACCAAGACCCTATTTGTTAGTTAGATATCAAATGAATCATAAATAAAATTTATCCATAAACATTAAAAAAAATCAATGATTCTAATTTAATCTTGGCAGAGCAAGTCTTTCTTCAGTATTTATGTTTATAAACCAATATATTTTAAAAAGCATTTGTATTTCAATAAGCTTGAAACTAAATTGGTATTATTGAAATGTGTTTATTAAGTAACAAATTATTTCACATTCAGCCAACGGTAAGTTATAATTTAAAAGTTTCACCTCATTCATATGATTTAAATGTTAGGCTAGAATTAAGACAAATTGAGCACAACCTGAAATTAAAGCCTTTATCATTGAGGTAAGGATAATAAAAGTAAGGTAATTGATTTAGAATTCTCTAATATTATGTATGAAACATTAATTGTTGTATCAGATACTAAGAGGTAAAGAGTATATTAGTTGTATCATACCCTAAGGACTCTTCCAGGAGATTAACCTTCTTATAAATTCAAGTTCCATGATTGAGGCATCCTAATGACTTTTTATTTATTTACATCACACTCAGTTTAAATGATTGGCACATAGTTTTGTGGTATGAAATGGAAAATAGCATAACAGCTTTTTACTTTTTAAAATTGGGTAAAAAACAAATGCTATTAATTATAGTTAACATCCAATTGTGGAACTTAGTACAAAGGATGAAATCATTCAAGTTTATTAAGAGAAGTGGATTTCTGAAATGTTACGTTTAGAGTAAAAAAAAACTTTAGGACGCAACTAGAATTTTTTAACTGACTCCGAGGATTTGTTGACCATTTTTCACTGCCAGTTTTAAAGGAAGGCTAAAGGCTAGTGATAAGAAATAAACAAAATTGTGGAAATACTAGACTGCAAATAAAAAACACAGAAAACTGTTTAGTTATGGAATGTTTAAAAATGTTTAAATCAAATTTGATTTTTCAGTAATTATTATATAAAAGCTTATTTAGTTTTGTAATTTATATTTAGATTGCATTTGCACCAAGAAATAGAATCTTTAAAAAGACAATTAGTAGAAAGAGAATATCATATTTTGAAAATGGAAAATAATGTTTTGAATCATGCTGAGCAGTATCCAAATGGAGAATGGGAACATCTACAACAGGAATTGTTGATATGGAAAGACAAATTCGAGAGGTGATTATTATTATTGCGACTATATAATAGTTTTTTTGTTAAAATTGTATTAATGTTATCAGAATATTTTTATTTGTAGCTTAAAAAGAATATTGTATTATAGAAATTAAATGTTGAGTTACACTATTTTTTGCCCCTTTACAACATAGCATTTTTAGGATACCATTCTTTACTGTGGAGTCTTGTCATATTGAAAAATGATTTAAAACAGTGATTCCCAAAGTGGTCTATATCGACCCCCAGGGGTCAACCACAACTTGCAAGGGGTCCATGTCAAGTGGGAAAAAAATTGGGGGTCCATGAAATGAAAATGAGAGTCAACGATAGTGGATCTCATATAAGCAGGTCGTGACTTTAATTTTGGCATTTCATGAATGGAATAATCAACATACACTGATAGTACCTATTTAATTGCATTATACTACCAAGGTTCCCGCGGCCTTGAAAAAACCTTGAAAAGTACTTGAATTTCATTTTGATTTTCAAGGGCCCCTAGAAGTACTTGAAAATGATGTTAAATCCTTGAAAAATTCAAAATGACCTGGAAGCGTATCAGAAACTTGCGAAAACAGCCCTATTTCCTGCATTTCTGTGTTTAACTTTTGACGCTCGTAAGTGTGAGAGAATGAATTTCCTGCCTTTCAGATGATGGCGCGTACTGTTTTATTTTAGGATTTTACGTGTGTTTGGCTGATTTTAGAAGTTTTAAATATTGGAATCTGCGCCGGATTCTGACAAAATCTCAATTCTTATTCAGGCGATTTTATTATCGATCTTCGTATTTAACTGATTTAAAAGTTAAGTGTTGTAATTCGTTTTCGTGTGATTCAAAAATCGTACTCGCATTTCCATTCACGCAATTTAAAAATCTAATATCTGGATTTGAACTTAAGCGTTTTTAAACCCCAATATTGCGATTAGTTTTTCCGCAAGTTTCAACTCCAATGTCGCTATTCGTATTCACACATTTTTAAAATCCAATATTGCGATTTGTTATCACGCGGTTGTAATATCAAACATCGATTTTCGTATTTATACGCGATTTGAATACTACTCGTTACGATTTGTGTTCATGTTCGTATGATCGATACTACTGAAAAAAAATTTCAAGTATGATTGGTTAATTAAAACAGTCAAAATGACCGAAATTGTTAGTAAGAATCTATCAGAAGATATTGAGGTGAAAGTTGGCAACTGTTTCAATTTAAAATGGTTGACCGGTAATAAATTTAAAATTATAATTAAGCCGCAACATCCTATAATTGATTAATTTTCTTTAATAGAGAAGTGGTCGAAATTTTAAAATTATAATTAAGAACAATTTAAATTTCACTGTCTAAATGCTTCTGCCACTTTAAATATTAAATAAAAATCTGCCGGCAGAGTTGTTTTTAAATATCTAGTTGATATCACAGTATTATATAGAACACTCCCTCCCCAATCCTCCCAGTGGCTACGTTAGAGAAGTTCAGCTTTGTTTTAATTTTTGTCCTCTTTATTTGGCTCTTTTTTCAATTATATTTTACCACAGACATTCAGAAATTATTTAGTATATATGTTAATGCTAGTTTTGTTCTTTACATATCATATAAGACGCTTGAATTGTTTACAAATAAATATCTTTTAATAGTTTTAATTAGTATGTTTTCTATTTCCTTTACTCTAATTGTAAATTTGTTATTACAAATAAGTTTAAGTGTACTTTGTTTTTATTTTTGTATAGATTGTTTTAAATGTTCCTCTTTTCTTCATGACTTGTCCAAATCTTTGCTTATTCACAGGTTGTATACCTAACGTGAAATAGGCCTTATGTAAAATTCTAATCCGAAGTTTTTATTCATCACGAATTTTATTCTGGACTTGATATCAATCACCCTTGCTTTTTTTATGCTTAGATCACTTTCCAAAATCAAGAGAGAGCAATGGAATTCTTATTTTTCAGTACTGCTATTATCATCTAACATTTATTGTCAACTAACTATTATTGTCAAAACATTTCAGTTCAAAATTTTAAAATTCAGTCTATCTTTTACAAAAATTTTAAGTCCTTGAAGATTTTATTTAAGTCTTAAAAAGTCCTTGAAAAGTACTTGAATTTTATTATTTAAGTAGAGCATGAACCTTATTATATAAAGAGATATATCTATCTACATTCTACATAATTTATAAAGGTAGCTATGAAGTAAAAATTTGATTAAAATTTAAGATATTAGGATTATTTTTTGATATATGAAACTGAATTAATATATACTAGCAGTTGCCTGCAGCTCCACCCACGTACGTTTTTATTTTCCCTGTGTGTAAGGTTTTATTTTGTTACAAAAAAGTATTTTTCAGCTGTAAATTGTAGCCCAGCCTGTGTCAACTCTTTAGCTAGCTAGACCTCTAACTTTATCTGCGGACTCACAGAGATTGTTGCTTAGTTTTTACGTGAAAATGTAATAAACAGACCAACAATACACTACTACGGTTTTGTATACAAATTTATTTCTGCAATTATAATATTAGTACTGGAGTAGGGATTTTACAGTGCACTATTTTATTCCATTTACATATTAATTTAATTAAATTAGTATGTTTCATAAAATTGTGGAAGTTGTAGGCATTCGCTTTGTGGTGGCAATAAATTTGAAATTGTAAAAACTTGCACATATACTTATCCCGTACTATGGAATATCGCGATAAAGTTTTTAATTGCTTTTCCATCTTCCTACCTAGTGGAAAGGTGTTTCAGCGCAGTTACCAATCTTCTAATGAAAAAACATTTTTTTTAAAAGAAACAGACTGGAGGTGTAAAAACTATATAATTAACTAATTTTATTACATGTGATGTTTTTTATTATTGTAATAACTCACTTTTTTTATAACTAGATTATATGACAGTCATAAGAAATTGCAAAAAGTGAATCAAGGATTAGAAGACAAACTATTAAAACTTGTGAGTCTTTTTTTCAGTACAGTTAATTTTTTCATTGTCAGTGTTATGTAAGTGCCTAAATTTATTTTAAGTTCATTAATGCAGTTTATTTCTAAAAAACATGCATGTTGTAATTTTTTATAACAATTTTCAATTCTTCGTCACTTCTTATAATGAATTATTATAAACTTCTGTAGTCAATTTGCTTTTTTATTTATATCTTTTCATCCCATTAAGAATATCAGATCATTGACATTTGTCAAAAATCTTTAAATTCCACTTCATTAACAACCAAATATGTTATTCCATTTCTTATATTATCATTAATTTCACCATTGATTATTAAATGTCTAATTATCAAGGGTGCCACTTTTCTGTCTACAGAACAGATTTTTGTCTTATCAAACATAAAAATGATTTTTTACAGTGTTTTTAATTCTAAGATTTTTAAAAAAATGGCTTTCGTTTTAAAATTTTAACTAAAAATATTAAGTGATGATATTATATCCTACTTAACCCTCAGTCCTTTATATTTGATTTAAAAATAAGTACTTTAGTTAAACATAATTAACGTTAAAAATTTTTAAAAAATTACATACATTATCCATCTAAAGTATAATATAAGAGCATAATTCTTTTTATACAATTAAAAATGTTATAAGCATAGAATAAAATTGTTTTATTCATTTTTTTGTAAGGTCGATAAATTTGAAACTGAAAAAACAGCCTTGACAAAAGATGTTGCTGACCTTACGAATCGTCTTGTAGAAGCTCGATTATCTATCAATGACTTAGAAGAGCAAAATGTAAGGCTCATTGTTATGTATATATTTTCATAAAAATGTTTTATATATTTTAAAATGTATTTCAAACATTCATATCAATATTTAGGACCAGTATAGAAATGATTGTAGTATAGCCATTCAACTTCTTCAGTGCAAACCTTCAAATTTCATTTCCCAAAAACTAAGCTCTGTAAGAAACTTTGAATTGTTCTAAAAATTATTCTTGTTTGAATTTTTAATAATGATGTTCATTAAAATGTTTCTTTCTTCCTTTAGTTTCCATCTGATCTTCAAGATAAAGTTAAACTCCATTTCAGTCACAGGCCCTCAAAAGACCTTCATAACAGTCGCAGTAGCCCTGAATTACGTACAATTAGAGTTCCTATTCCTACTTTCCCTCCTACTGCAATGGTTTATTCTGTGAACAATGTATCTCGTGCCTTGGACAATGATTCTGAAGATTCTCAAAATCTCCCAGATTATGTGTCTGCTGCTATAATGGCCAAAGTTCTAGAAGAGCGAACCAAAGAGAGGCTTGACAAACAAGAACATTGCAGGGTTTGCTGGTATCGACGGCATTCTCTGGACTATCGTGATAAAACTACTCAAACTTATTGGCCTCCTTGTGTTGTGGATTCGCAAAACACTAATCATATAGCACAAGTGCACTTGCGTGATAGAAGTGAATCATCTTCTAGTATTGATTCATATTGTTCCAGGATTAGAAATGGTTCTGCTACTAGTACAGAGACTACAATATAATTTAGTTTTTATTTTCTAATTCATAATAATTTGTTCTTATAAAAGTGTTAATAGCGTAATTAAGCTGTTTCTTTGATTGATCAGATTACAGATGATGCATCGTTTAAATTTTTTTTTCTTTTTAAAACCAGCTTTAAGTCATCAGAACTCTCATACACTAGTCATTGGCAATATCTAGAGGATGCATTTCTTGTTAAGTTGTATATTTAAGGTTATAAAAGCCTTGAGAGAAAAAAATTAAAACATACCAGTGAAGAATATAGTTTATTAAGCACTTGCACTTAAAAAAAAAATGACGTGCATTTTAAAATTGTACAAAAAATATATTTGAGCAAATGCCAATTTTAGATTTTTATTTTCTTGGATATTTTATTAAATTATTTATTTGTAAATAAAATGATAGTGCGTTAAGTTTTTTCTTTTGCCAAATTTGAACTATGTATTTATTTTTATAATTTTTGAAAAATAGGAATGTTGCTAAATTTTCAAGTGTTTTTTTTTTTTTTTTTTTTCCCCTCCTTTCTATAAGTGCTAAATGCTTTTTGAAACCACTATTTACTGGCAAAATTGTCTATTTTTCCCCAGTAGAGTTTTTGATGTAAAAATTTGATAAAAAAGAAGAGCTTATCCAAAATATAAATCTATAATCATGAGTACAAAGAAGTTTAAACACACATTTACTTATTTTTTGTTTAGTTCAAAAACTTCAATGCTTATTGTTTTTCATTAATCTAAAATAATGTTTAAACTTCATAAGTTTTTTTTTTTTAAATACTGTCATAAGTGTTGGGTATTTTGGAATTCTAAAAAAATATTACTTTAATAATCTTTTTTTAAATTTTAAACTACTTATGCTGTAAATGAATAGTTTTTAAACTAGTTTTGATCATAACAGCTTCAATACTCAAAGATTTAAGAAAAGTAAAAGCAATTACAACTTTATTGACTAACTTGGACATCTTTTTGATAACGAATAAAGAAAAATATATCTGCATAATAAAACTAATATTAGATTTAAGCTAGACTCATATTTTCATATGCACAAAACTATCTAAATTTTAAAACATTCAATTACCGAGAGTATAAAAAAAAAACAATTTATTGAATTTATCATTAGATGTAACGGGCAGCTTTAATATTCTGCAGATTTTTCTTCAAAGTTACTTATAATCATTTACTAAATGTCTTTTTTTTCTGTTTTTTGTAACTTTATTAACTGAATACAGTGCCTATCTTAGTTAATAGAGTTTAAGTAGTACCTATATTTTATGTAGCATTTTTAAGATTTTGGAAAAAGAGTGTTTTTGACATTACCCTTTACTTAAAGTTCATTAAATAGACTAAATTTTAAAATGAATTTTATTATTTAAAATCTCTAGTTTAGTGTTTCTGTTTGGATACATTTTTCTCATAAATATTGCATTTAATTTCTAATTTTTTGTGTGTTTTTATGTAGAGTTTAATAATTTTAAATCAATTTAAAAACAACTCTTTTATTTTTGAAATATTTTAAGAATAAGTTGTACTTCAAATTTTATTTGAGCTTAACACTAATTGTGTTGACATATATATACACACACTTACAGTATTGTTTTTATTGTTTACTTAAAGTACTACTTTTTTTTATAAATATAATGTTTTATTTTCAGCATTAGTTTTATTACAATGCTGATTTGTAGTAATCCTTTCTAATTCTAAATTGTCTTGCACAACCAAGCAATCTATATAGTTTTACAAGTAAACTTTTTTTTTTCTTATTATTTATTATATTTTAAAATCTGAATTTATTTAAGTGAAAAATTGTCTCTAGTTTCCGTTTTAAAGATGTAATGAATTTTGCTTTTTAAATTGCAGATTGTTTTATAATAAAAATTAGTATTAATATATTAAATTATATTTGGTAGAAAAAAAAACATTCCAATTGATATTCACTATTTATTTCTTTTTTTTAATTTGTTAATCTGTACATAAAAAATTGAACAATTTATGCATAATAGACTCACTCTCATTAATGTTGTCTTCCATATGCTGCTATGTTAAAAAGTAAAAATATTGGTTATATTTACTGTTTGAAGAAGGTGTAAAATAAATTATAATATCATACCAAAAAAAAAAAAAAAGATTTTAAATTTTCTAATTTTAATAATAAAAATAAGTAATTAATAATCCATAAGAAAGTGCACAAAGGAATTGCCATATTTTATTAACATATTTTGTTTTAATTTATATATTAATAGTTGGAAAATTGTTAATCTTTTAATTTCACTTAGTTAATCTTTTAATTTATTTTAATTGAAATATGACTGTGACGTCATATTTCAATTATTATGTAAATTACCCTTATGAAATGAAGGAAAAATTTATTTGTTCTCACTAATCGGAGATTTGTGATAAGCGCAGATGCATCAATGAGAGTTAAAGCAATAAAATTGCCAATATTTACCTATGCATAAAAATCAGTTGTTGCCAAAAATTCATTTGTTCACTGTCAAGAATCATAGGATTCATTGCCAGATTTGTGTTTATTATATTTGTAGTTAGTGACAATCTTTTTTTGTGTGTAAATTTCCTGAAAACTAAAAAATTACTTTTCTTTAAGAAAAAGCTAATTATAAACTTCTAAATACTGATTTAATGGTGTTGATAATAAACACATTGATGTTAAGCGAATATATGTGTTTTTTTTTTTTTTTTTTCATTTAAATAATGAAATAATTAATGAGCCAACTTCTTCAAATTTCATATTTAATTAATTTCCATCTTTCATTTTTTTACTCAATTTACATGATAATACAAAATTTAAGAACAGTAGAAACCTGGTTATCTGAATACAGTTTATCTATAAATTAGCATCACAAGAAAGTATTTTTGCAGAAATGTTGCAGGAAATATGCATACACGATTAAAATAATTTTGGCTAACACTGGCTGCTTTTTTTATGACTCACTCAAGCTGATAGCCTGTCTTCTCCATTAATTTGGCCAATAATTTGAAAGCGTTTCTCCAGAAAAGAATTACTTTAAACAGGATCAAATTTGAGTTTTACAATGAAAACAAACACAAAATGAGATGTAGATGTGCTTATAAAAAATATAGAATACAGGGTATGCAAAACACCTGCTTTAAAAATCAAGAAATACTGACAGATCAAACAATTTTTATGGATTGACATTTTTGATCTAAGCATGATAACAGTTAATGGTAACAAATAATTCTTCTTCAATCAGGAATTATGATTTTTGTTTATTTTAGAAACAGCTTATAAAAACAGATTCTTTTGTTTATTTCATAAACAAACCAAAAAAAATTGCAGCAGTATCTTTGTCACAATGCCTTTATTTTTCTTACATTTTCTCTGGTATGAAATGAACTCTTCCCTGTTATTTTAAAATTCTTAGAAACTCTCACTTTAGCATAAAGGTTTATTATGTGCTTTAAGGATAACCGGATTTCCACTGGATCTTTCGAAAAGTTTGTTCGGTATAATTTTTCTATCATATAAGTAAGGCAAAAATGTGTCTTTTACACTTTTTAACAGAAACACGAAAAAAAAATATATACACATTAATAAAGATCTAGCTTAAAATAGGTTGATCTCTTTAGAAACTTTTTTACTTGGGATAAAAAAAAAGTTTAAATTATAACCATAAAATAATACCCTTACATACTAAAGATTTTTAAAATAACTCTTTCAATCTTGTGATTAGAGGAATGAATTTTTTTTTAAAATCTGTGTATGATGAGAAAGTGTAAAGTTGCTTAGATGTGTGTAAAATGGAATCGTCTCTCTGTATTTCAGTGCTAAATCATGTGATATCAAATTATCCTAACTGTTAATCAGATTGCTGTGTTCTGTTTGAAGAAATTTCCATTGTAAATATTATATATAAATAAAGCTTATTCTTTATCATTTTTGACAGTTCATACATTAAATTGTGTAAACTCCAAATGATTCTATGTAACACTTCTTGACTTACATTGAGAAAAATATAACAAAAACATTTATAATGGTAAATAAAATATAAAAAAGTGCAATCTAAGTATTAATGGGCTTCATATTTTCAGTTTGATTTAAACAGAATCTCATTCAAGAGAGCTTATGTAAGAATTACTAATTGAACTTGCGTTTAAAGAAGTAGATTTTCCTTAACATTTCTAATTAGTGATGCCTTTTTGAATTAGGACTTTCTCAAGGACATCTATAAATAAAACTTGCATGAAAAATTCACAAATAATGTTCCAGGACCTTTATGCCAAGAAGCCACAGTTTCAATATGATTGATATAGGCTTTTTTTCAATTAACCCAACAAACACCTCTACCCTAATTAAATATCACTTTAAATATTTCATATCTGCACTGTTAATATTGAATATGATTTACACAAATGTTAAGGTTTGATAGTTTATGTTCAATTGAAACTGGTTATTTTGTATAATTAAATTTTTTGATCTTTCTGAAATCCTGGGTATGGGCAGTAAAATTCACCTTTTAAGCTCAGAAATATTTTTTTTTTTAATTGAGAAATATTCAAAATCACTTCTCCCAGTTTCAATTTAAATAAAATATTCCTAACTTGCATATGCTACACAACAGTTTAAAAACAAGTTGGTAACTTGGTAGTTGAATGTTAAGGACAAGCATAATTGGTGCTTAGTAATAATTCACCAAAAAAACTTATAAAATTTATTTTACTTAAATCGACAATTAAAATATTCCAGTGCTACTTTAGGAAGAAAAAAACTTAATCTTGAAATTATGTAAATTTAAGTAAAGAAAAACATTACATATGTTCCTTTAAGGCACTTAAGTTTACTAGCAATGGGCAAGTCCATGCTAAGCATATCTTCACTATAAATATCTTTAAAAAGTAGCCTATTTTTTCAACATTAAAAATACTTTATTGTACTCGTAACAATAAAATTTACATTTTGTTAATTCAATAACAAAGAAATTACTTTGCACAGCAAGCGAATTCTCAAATTTACAAAACAGTGTTTTGTTTATGTTGCAATTGGAACTAGGTAGTTTCATTTCCATATTTGAATGTGTCCATCCCATGTAGCTGACGCAAGTGTGCTATTTAATGCAGGATGCCATTTCAATCTGTTTGTGGCTATATTAGATCTTGCAGTCAATTTGTTGATAACATTCGTGTTTGAATAATTATAAAAATAAATATCTCCATTGGCATCTCCTGTAGCTATGTATTTTCCATCAGGACTAATATCGCATTCAACACCAAAACCAGAAACCTTCAATTAAATAAATGCAGTATAAAATTCAAAAACTCGTGGCTAAATAAAGTTTTAGAAACAAAAATGTACTGAAGTGTATTTATCATGTATTTACACACCATATTTTTTTGTAACTGACATGAATTAGGCTATGATAGTAAGAATTGTAGGAATTAAATAATAAAATTAATGCTGGAATTTTAAACCATTTAAAAGAAAACATTCCCTAAGTGATACATGAGTTTATTATTAAAAAAATTATTTTGAAATGAGTTATAAAGAAATAAATCCTTTTTAAAACTCATGCAAAAAAAACAGTGTGTTTTAAATAAAAAAAATATTTAATTTTTAAAAAACTTAATGAATATTGTTCAATTTAAAACAAATCTTTTTAACAGCAACAATGTTTAACAAATGAAGCAATTTTAAATTTTCTCTGACTAATTCTGTGTCACTACACATCATCTGAGAAACATTTAGTACAGAACAAAAGACACTTATAGGATGCAACATAAAATATGCATAGAATCATAGCTTTGCAAATTTAAAGCTCAGACTTTTTGATTATTTAATGATACTTAATTAAATATTCAGTTTTAAACCAGCCAATATTTTTTAAATGAAGTATTGCAATTTCTAAAAAGAATAACCGGCTTTATGTACATTACTATTATTTACAGTTGAAACACCAAGACTGCCTCTGTTGATACCTTGCATGGCTACATTAATATTTATTGAAATCTCCTCAACCAAAAAGATAGAATTAAACGCACATTGGAGAATACACCTCCTGATTCATTGTTTTTTTGTAAAAAGACCGCAATTAATGCCACCAGCTCAATATTCCTTGGAAATTGCAGACAGCTCCCCCCCTCTTACTCGCTGTTGGTAAATACTTTACCTTTCAACAGGCTGGACGCTCTTTTTCTGAGTGTCATTGGTACAAGACCTCCCTCAACCATATTCTTAAATGTTTAAACCTTACTGCTCTCAAGAGGCAGAAGATTTTAAAGAATCATATTTTATATTTGAACTTTTAAGGGATTTTTGTTTTATGGAGATGGTGTAGTTATGCTACACCATCTGGTATAAGACAGGTGAAACTAAAGTATAGCTAGAGTTAAACATAAATAAGCTGTGAGAAGACCGTTTAAACAGAGTATTTCCAAATAATAAAAATTAGATAAAGAAAATTTACATGATTTAAATCATTGTTATAACTTTAAAAATCAAAAATAATAATTACCTTATGTCCCATATATCTTTTGTCTTTTATTTTATAAGGTTTCTGGGTTGAAAATGCAGCAATGTAATCACCATTTGTTTGAGCAATAAAACAAGAATCATGAGGATGAACTTTCAGGGTAGGACAAGTATAACGCTCCTAAAAGATTTTGAGCAAAAGAAATTGGTTTATAACTTTGTGTATTATTAATTAAATACAATATGAAATATCATAAAGGAAAATTTCAAAATTCTATTTAAAAAATATTTGTAAATAATAATTTGGAGATGAAAAAATAATACAAAAGTAATAGTACAAAACTTGCAAAGCTTTTTTTTTTCAACTCTAGCAAAAATAGTATAACAAATACTTTCCAAAAAACACACGATACATTTAAAAAATTTTAAGAAAAAAGTTCAATACTAAAAATCATATACTAAATTTAGTTTTGTTTATACTAAGTAATGATGTATTAATTTTTCAATAAGAAAGAAATAATACTTATAAGTAGGACTAGGCGATATAGGAAATTTTATATCGTGATGCATCGTCAGTTTTGCATCGCGATATAGTATTTTTGAATTTCATTTACTTGTAAGGCACAGAAAGTCGGATTTCTATCAAAACTTCATACTCAGATTGATTTAAATCAATTTATGAATTTGAAGATACTATATATGTTTTGCTAAAGAAAGATATTAATGTTATATTTTCTATAAATGATCGCTCAAATAACAAAAGATTTCCTAGTTTAAAAATAAATAATAAAAAAATTAATAAAATTGAAATTTATCAATATATTTACCTAACAATATAGAAAGAAAATTTAAAAAATAAGTTCGTTAAAAATTATTTGTATGCTTAAAACAAAGTGCTAAATAAATTTAAAAAAATAATAAACGCTTTTAAAACAACACTATTTTTTATCATTATTATTTCACATAAATAATCAAGTTAAATTGAATAATTACCGAATTCTGAACGAAAAAACAAAGTAAGGTTTAATTTCTTAAAAATAAAAACAAAAGAATTATGATATTCGATAATATATTTAACTGACAATATTGAAAGAAGATTAAAAAACACGATTATTCACTTTAATAATACAAAGTGCTAAATGATAAAAAAATAAATAAATAAAAAATAAAAAAAGAAGTCGCAAACCTGACTATTTTTTTTGAATAAACAAAGTTGATTGACTTATGTCCAAATCCAAAAGAGGAAAAATAAGTTTTGTTATTATTTTATTTATAAAAATAAAAACAACTAAAGATTTATAAATTTAAAATCAGTAATAAAACCCATTAAATTATTAGTAGTTTTATCCAAAAAGTTTTTAATAAATTAAAATAAGGTAAAAAAAAGCCTAACAAATTTAAATACTTTGTAATTTAAATCTTTATGGGCACCTTAAATTAGATTTCCGATTGTGATAAATTCAATAATGTAAAAAATTACTTAAACATATAATATCAAAACTAATTTTCACATTTAAAAGTTAAAAAAAAAGTTTTTTGTTTTAAAAAAAAATTACCTAATTAATTAAGAAACACTTCTTTATATATTCTTTTCAATAATAGATTACGTTCAGAACAAGGTAACGACGGCGATCACAAAGTCAGTCCCATTGAAAATAATTTACAAGAAACGATATCAAGTCGCGACAAAGAAAAAAACTAATAAGAGGTGTGAAAACGAACATGCGAGATCACGATATATGTTCTCAAAACTGATTCTGATTCTACCGCTCATCCATCAAGGCCGTTTCAACATAACGAAATGAACATCGTATTCCACAGCGCGAGTTGGCAGAAGATCCTTGCGTGTCTTGTATCGCTATATCGTTTTGCGTTCGTCGACGGCCTAAATCAGATTTCTGATGCATCAGAAATATGATGCATTGCCTGGAATGAAAGTCGCTGTATCGGCCTGCCGATATAGGCGTTAAATCGATATGTCGCGATATATCAATTTATAGCCCAGTCCTACTTATAAGAATACTTACCTATACAACTGAAAGGAAATTAAAGAAAATGTTTGACAACTTGCAAATCATAGAAGAAACCTGTAGGATGATTATTGAAATCCTCAACTACTATGTATTAAAATACTAAGTGAAAATTGATTTCTGTTGCCATGTTTTCGAGTTTTTCGAGTAAAATTTTGAATAGGCATATCAAAATGAGTTGCAAAAGTAGCGATAGTGATAAAGATAAGTAAATGACTCTTATTTATCATTAGATCGTATAGAAATATTTTTTAATGAAATGATGAAACTAACCACCTAAAAGTAATAGTATAAGGGCTATTTAAAATTCAATTGGTAATTTGCACTGTTAGGTTATTTGCTCTCTCCGGTTCTCCCCACCTATTTAACATTTTGATGTTAACATAGTTAGGGGATAAAATATTGGTGTTTTTTTTTTTTTTTTTTTTTTTTTTTTTTTTTTTTTAAATGCAACTTTTGCATGAAAGATGTTTATAAATTCTTCTGCTAGCTCTTCAGCACCTATGATATAAATCTAATTAGGCAATGATTAATGTGCAAAAATCAATATAAGATTTTTTTAACAAAAATTTTGTTTTAGAATTTAAATAAAAATTATATATTTAAAACATAAAATAGTTGCTAGTTACTCAAGTGAGAAATAAAGATTATAATCAATTCTGTTTAGCCAGGGTGAACAAAAACAATATTAAAAGAAAATAGAAGGCAAATCAAAAAATAAATAAATAAAAAATTGAAAAGTGGAATGTATTGACTTAGGATTAACAAAATGCTTTGCCAGCTTTTCAAAATTTTAAAAAGTATTTAAGACTAAACAAAATTGCTCCATTGATCATATGTAAATCTTGTTGCGAACAATTTATGACACAGAACAATTATACATGCTTCAATACTATTACATGCCCAGTACATTTTAGATTATATACTGACACTTAGAGTATTAATTCCAGCTTTTTCTAAACTTTACTTAAACTGGTCGCTTCTCTAAAACAAAAATTCAAACTTTCTTTATTATTCAATAGAGTAAAGATTGCATAGCCCCCAAAAAAATTCCTGTGAATTTTGCCCAGAGTTATAAAGTTTGGGAGGGTAATAAAAGATAAGAGTTATTATCTTACAATACATGCAGGACATTTTTTTCTTAAAGATAAAATTTAATTATAACAAAATCAAAAAGTACATAAATTCTTAATAAATAACTTACAAGATAAATTTGATTTGACATTATAGCTCCAGATGAAAAATCCCAAACCATAATTGTTCGATCAGCAGAATCATGACTTACAATGCTGGTACTACAAACAAATTCATTTTCATCCAGAAATGCAAGATCTAAAACCTTAAAATATTATTAAAATGTAATAAAATATAATATATGTATATATATATATAATTGTATGGGTGAAAAAAAAATATTAAGATAAATTGTAAATGCCAATTTGAATGAGCTGCATTGCAATAAATATTTCAAATTATGGTCATTAAAGCAAATGAAGGATTTTAAGAAGAGAATATAAATGGGTTAGAGAACATAAATGAAAAAATTGTTGATAATTTATACAGAGATGACCAGTTCATGGATGTTCAACCCTTACAACAATATAACATAATAAAGTTAAAATACATAGCACAAAAATATCATTCATATATATATATATATATAAAAATAGAACCTGGCAAGATATCCTAGATTAACTTCTGACTAAAAATCACTATACCAAATATACCTCAGGCTTTGTAGTGATCCAAAATAAAAATCAGGACAACATATTACAAAAACATTGTTATGGTTCGGTTTATAAATAGGACATTTTAAATGCCTGCATACTAGACTATTTTTAAGAAGGGATAATAAAAAAAGTGGCCATCCCTCCTCCTTCAATTATGCAGTAAAACATTTTCTGGTAAGAAGCAAGGGGCATCAATAACAATAAGTGTTCCACTATTTTTTAATAGTAATTTTTTAATTACTGTGATTATTTTTTTTTTACTTCAGTAATTAAAAAAAAATGTTTTAACTGTAAAAAAAAAAATTTTAAATTATTTTTAAGATGACCAGTGGCTTTTAAACTCGAGACTAATTTGAAAACCCCACTATTACATTTTATGTAATAACAAAGTCCCACTGCCAGGTATACATTTGTCGGGTATACCTAACACTAATTTAAGGTGAAGTATTATACATAAATGCAATGTTACCCTATAAATATATTACATTCTTGTTGTAAATCTAATTTTGACTCCTGGCATAATATGTTTCAATATATATATTATTCTTGGCCAGGTAGAAGCTTATAGCCAAGAAAGCCCTTCAATATTATTAATTGTACCCTTACATGTCAATAAGTGAAAACATGGTTCTATACATCGTATGTTAATCTCTTAGCAAAATTATCGCACAACTACTAGAAGCGCAATTCACATACAGTTGGGAGTGGCGGTTATAACTGAAGCACTTACTAACCGCAGTTCGCCACTGTGTGCTTGTGATGAAAAGAGGTGTAAAATGAAAAAAAATAGAAAACTATTTTGTTTGAAGGGTAGTTTTTAATAAGAAAATTTGATTCAACAATAATTCATTCTTCTGAGGAAAAGGGATGATAAAGAAAAAAGATGAGTTACATTTTTCCTGCTAACTCTTTTTTATTTGATCTACACATTTTAAATTTCCATTAAAAAAAAAAAAAATTTAAAAAAAACAAGAATATATTAGTTTTAACATTGATAAGTCTAGTTTTTCTTATTTCTTTCCTACTGAAAGAAATTTTTAAAAACAATTCCAACAGGGTTGGCAAGGTTTAGGACAGAATGGATTACTCCAGGGTTTAAACCGTCCTGTCCAAAGCCCTTTTACTCAAATTATGTCGCAATATTATCTGAACAATATTTAAAAGCTAAATAAACATAGAACTAATAACATATTAATAATTAAATCTACTAGAAAATATTTGTTTTTAAAAGTATAATGTTTTATCAATATTGTTTGACCCTTCAATTTAAACATTAAACAAAGGAAGATTAATCAGTAATCAAGTTCAATTGATCCTCTCATTCAATAGTACATAACTGAAGTTTGACCTTGCCATACAGGTTAAGCTATTAGGAACTAAGTGTTTGGTTAGTCATAAACAGGTTTATTTATTTATAGTACTATTCAAGAATACTTTTATTTCATTCGTGTTCAATTCTTTTAGCGTAGTGGTGATACATCACCAGTGTCAGTAACTGAAACTGATGTTATGCCCTTCAAACTGTTAATACATTTTCCAGTTATTTTGTATTTCCAATTTAAACTATATTTATATTTAAAAACAATTTTTTTTTAAATAGATGTCTTTTTTATCATCCTGTGATGCAGAAATTATAACGTTTTTTTTTATAAGAAAATATTGTGAAAAATAAAAGGTTAATTTTTAAACAAATTTAGTATTTTTTTTAAATCATTATTATTTTTTTTTAATATTGCATTATTTATCCTTATGCAAAAACATTATTTATCAGTATTAAAAGTATATTTATATTTAAAGCATTAGGTATTCACTTTTGTTGTTCAATGAATTGTGGAGCTTCAAAAATTATAAATCTTTTCCTGTTATATTATATTATTTTCCTTTAATAAGTTAAAGTAAATTGTATAAAAAATATCAAATATTTATTGATACATGTAATTATTATGTGTACAATGGCCACACCTATAGAATTTTTATCTTTCACCAAAGTTCAAGGTTTTGGACACTTTGAGACAGTTTTTCCCAGTTTAGGACAAATTTACCCAGTTTAGGACAGTTTTACCCAGTTTAAGACAGTAAAACCCATGTGTCTTGTCCAAAACCAATATAGGAGGTCCAGAACCCCAACCCTGAATTCCAAATGATTCTTTTAAAATGGCATGTTTTTTTTTTCCTTCTTTTTTTTAAATAGAATGTTTTGAACAAACAAAAAAATCAGGACAGAATATTTTTAATCAGGAAAGTCAACTGCAAACTCTGAAATATATCATAATTATGACTATATTATTAAATCTTTATATTTAAATTAATTTTAATTACAAGTCATTTCATATTTATAAAAATAATATTTCAAACAGAAATTATACAAAAACATTAAACATGTTAAGGCACTAAGAAAAAACTAAAAACAATTAAAAATTTCACCTCTTCACATTTAGACAAAAATGTTCTAACAGGTAAAGTAGAATTCACTCTCAAATCAAATCCAAAAATGGCATTGCGAGTCCCACACAAAAATACATCGTCCATATATGGATGAATTTCAATACTTGAAACATAATGAAATATGTCATATGAAATAATTTCTTTACCTAAAAATATATAAAAAATTTTAATAAAAACCAATTTTTTAAGTCTAATAGTTAGGACAAAGTTACATAAATGTACATAATTAATGCAAAAAAGTTGCATATTTCTTTTTACAACACATATACACAAATTTTTTTCTCTTTTCCTAATATTAGGAAAAGAGCAATGCGGATTTGTATAAATAGTGTAATAAAAAGCACTCTTTTGTAATTTTTTTATAGATTTTATCCACTTTTATTGTTTTGATGGTAAAACAAATTTGTTCAAATGAGTTAGATACATTGCATTTCAAATTACATACATATTTTTAATCAAACTATCCTGCAACAAAAAGCTACATTTTCTTAATGTAAAAATCTAATGAATAAAAAATCTAATTACATACTATTAAGTGATAATGAATATAGGTATCTCTTGATTATACGTTAAAATGGCAGTTCAGTGGACTTAAAATGTTTCTTTTTGTTTGTATTTTTGCTAACTCAATTTTGCATGAAAGCTTTTCAAATTTGAAGAATCTTGATAATGCAGACATATTTTTAAGTCCCTGCCAAAGAAAATTAACATAGAACAATTTGAATTTTAAAAAAATGTGTATTCCAGATAACATCAACATATTGTTGATTTTTATATTAATTAACTCTTTAAAGGGGCTTTTCAAATAGTCAAATCTAAATCAATGTTTTCTAGATATTCACTGTTTTCTATAGGAAAATTTTTTTGCACAGGAGACTAGTGATTACTGTAGGTTAAAATCAAACCCTCAACCTATAAGTCAAATGGAACACCACACACTTAACACTTTTGTAGGAGACACCATACACTTTTGTGGGAGAAATTTTTGAAAAAGCTCAAGTGGTTAAAAAGTTTCAAAAGCTTAATGTGGTTAAAATAAGTTTATAATCAGATCTTTTAACTTTGAAAAATTGCAAGCAAATGTCAACATAAACATTTTTCATTGGTTAAGCATTAGCAATAAATTGCTATAAATCACAAAACTGTACATTTAAATACAAAAAAATAATAGTTGAAAAGTAAATGCCAAAAATAACAATTGAAAAGGAATCATAATGACGATAGCAAAAGACTATTTTTTGAATAAAATTTTCTTTACCACTCATTTTATCTTAAAATAAAGCAAATGATTAGAACACTCTTTTTTTTTTTTTTTTTTCTGCTAAATTAAGTCTTATTAACCAGTTACCTTTCACTAAAAAAATATACAAGCTAAATAATGATGATTAAAAAAAGAGTTTATCATTAGCCAACTATTGATATGTATAGAAATTTGTGGAACCCCAAAAAAATCTTACTCAAACATACCACTAAGAACATCAAAGACGCAAGCTTTTTTCCCATATCCTCCTGCAATTATTTGTTCACCAGACAAAGACCATTTAGCAGCTTTAAGACCAAGATTAACTTTAATATTTTGGACTGGATGCCTACAACACATATCAAATACTTTAATGCTGCAATCAACTGATGCTGAGAGTAATAAATGACTATATTGTGGAATGCACCATTGCAATGACGTGATAATATTTGCATGACTAATATAGTTTCTTGTAATCTGGCGTGGTAAACGACAAACAACACTTTTTGCGAAGGCACCGGTGATTCTTTCATCTTTTCTGTACATAAATGAAGAGGGAATAGTAAATTCTTCATTTTCTCCGACATCTGCACCACTTATAGTGCTTTTCGGAGTTTCACTTTCACGTTTAAATCGTTTATTTGCAATGATTTCAGGTGAAATTATTTTATCAGGATTATGTAAGTTATTATCTCTAAATGTTTTGTTTTCAGTTTGTAAAGAGCTATCAAAATTTTTTATAGAAGGTGAAGGAGAGTTATGAGTTTCAGTTACAGATTTATTTACTGGTAAAAATGATTCTGATGCTAAAACATCATTTCTTGAAACAGATTTTTCTGGTCCACATGGTATGTCAGATAATATAGCAGCAGAATTAAGTAAATTGTCAACTTTTTCATGCACAAGTTGTTGCTCGTTTTCGCTGTCACTACCCTCTAGATTTAAGTAATCTATTGTTTTGCTTTGGGCTGTATCACATTCCAAAACTACATTTGAATCAGCAGTTGTGCTTGGTATCTTATTTTTTCCAGGTACATCACAATCACTAACTTCATCAATTTCAATGCATTCAATCTGTTTTTCGTGTTTTGTGTTATTGTTTTTAGAATGGTTTAAATGATTTTCTTCATTTTCAACAGATTTTGCCATTTTTTTAACAGATTCTATACTAGATTTGACTGGAGACCAAGTATCTGAATCGCTATCAGTTATTTCTATAACATCAATTTCTCTTACCGATCCATTCTTTTCTTGATGCTTGAATTTTTCGCTATCGGACTCGTCAGATTCATAAGTAGATACTAAATCCATTTTAGAAAATGTCAAAGAAAATTAAAACAGAATCGAAGTAATTTAGATTTAAATTAACAGAAATATAACGAATGAAATTTGTTTGTTTTTTTAGCTTTATAACAGATAAAACTTAGACCAACGAATATAACACGGTATTTGATATTTTTCCGGTTAATTCATGCCTTGGCAAAGAAAATATACTGTTATCATTGATAGCCATGCAATTCAAAAACAAAAATCAAAACAATGCCAAACCAAAACATGCGTTCGAAAATTCGACTTTTTAAACTCCATCAATTTAGTGGGTTTATTGCAGCGAGGAAGAAGGTTTTAAAGGCCAGGACAGTAAAACGTAATTGCATTTAACAAACGTCGACTGAAAAAAATTCGATCAGTCGATCGTTATTTACTACTTCCTTCGACCTGGATAGGTCTACTTATTTCTGGAGTTGTACGTGTTCCTAATTATTTATTTTACGGATTTTCTATTATTTTTCATTAAGTTTAGGGTATTAATATGTTGCTTTACTATGTATTAAAATAGTTTTGATCTTACTTATTTATGTAGTTTATTTGTATATATTCAATTGTTGGAAAATGCTTCTTTGTATTTTTATTTTTAAACGATCGCTTTCATAATGTGATAACTAAAATGTAAGACATTAATTACACATAGCATTTAAGACATTATGCATGAATTAAAGAAAATTTAAAGTGTTGAGCTTATCTATGTATTTTTCACGATTTTATATATTTTTTTTATACTTATGTATTTTTGAGCTTTCTTGTGAAACCTAAAAACGAACAAATTTTATTATTATTTGTTTTTACAATGATTTGAAAATTTTTAAAATAATGTATAGTTAAAGCAATAATTAAAATCTTACTTTAGTTTTCTCTGTGAGGAATATCCACTAATCTGTACCCTTGTTTCCTTGTTGAAGTTCATTTAAATTCTGTATATTAATAGCTCTTGTCACTTGTACTACTTGTTTTATTTAAGCAAACAATTTTATTGCACTGATTTATTGAATTTCAGATTCTGCTTTTATCTTTTTTTTTCAGTTTTACACAGATTAAATTTTAAGTACAATAAAAATGAAAAACTAAAAATTGTTTTATTACTTGAAAGTTTTAAAGTTGTTCAAATTCAATTAATCTAACTGAATTCTATATACAAATGAATTAGTTCTTCTTCTTCCCTCCCTTTTTAAAATCTAGAATTATATGATGTTTGTTTTGTAGGTTTATTTTATGTGTTACGCTAAAAAAAACATTATTTAATAAAAATTTATTCATTTAATAATTGAAGACCTGTGCCATATAAATCTTAAGTGATACAGTAAGACCTCGATTATCCGAGCTAATTGGGACCGCTAGTACCTCAGATATCGGAAATCTCGGTTAATAGAGACCATCGATAAAAACCTTCTGTGCTTGCGAATTTAACTACTTTTAAAGTCAAAAACAATAGAATGTTTTTTAAATGATAAAAATAAACATATGAACTTATAATTCACAGCTAAAAAGATTTAAAAAGGAAATCAACTCTAACAAAACAACTCTAATCATCTGTTAACAAAGCATTCATGGATGTTGTCTTCTCAGGGTGTAATATTTTTTGGAAGTTTTGTGGGAAAAAGTGCCTGTAACACGGACAACGAACTAAAATGTGTAATTTTTTCCAAGCTCATTTTGGAAAAGAGAAGAAAAAAAAGATTTAAAAAAAATAAAATTGGACTTCGTTATTGCCTTGGTTAACAGAAACCTCGGTTAATCGAAGTTCTACTGTATTTGAAAGGAACAACAATAATAGTGAATATTTATGAATAGATTCCATTCACGATTACAGTTATTATTAGAGTTTTCATTTGGAACATCGAAATAAAATTGTGTCATTATTTATTATATTTTTAGGTTTGCATCATAAAATATGTCTTGGTTTACGGAGATTGCTGGAAAGGCTGAAGATTTACTGAATAGAGTTGATCAAAAAGCTGCTAACGCATTACAAATTTCATCGAAGACAACTTCACATGATAGAAGTGTTTCATATCACGAACAAAGTTTTGATGAACAAATATATGCACCTAGTGAAGTATATTCTTCTGCTAAACCACTTATCACTCCATCTGTAACACCAAAGACTGTGGAACAAAAAGCTACAAACAGTTCAGGCTCTTCAATAACAAGGAAAAGGTCAGAAAGTGATGATGAAAAATTATTGCGATTTCTAAATAGTGAACCTATGCCAACTCCTACTAGAAGAGTGAAAGAAAAAGCTGTTCCGAAGAAAGAAGAACAAATGGATTCAAATTTGGAAAGTCAAGTGACCACTGCCGAAAATGAAAACAAAGGTATAACACATTTTACATAAAATCACACATTTTACATAAAATCATACAATTCATTTTTATTTAATTTAGTAATTATATGTTGTAATTATTTTTAATCCAAATCAATCGATATTTTACACAGTGAAGAATCTTTCTGTTTCTATTTAGAATTTCATTTAAAGAAACAAAAATTTTTGATATTTAAATTTAGAAATTTTATTTTCTCTTGCTATTTTATTATGAACCCTACAATCAAGCATCAATTTG
Source organism: Parasteatoda lunata (assembly GCA_949128135.1). Classification (NCBI taxonomy): domain Eukaryota; kingdom Metazoa; phylum Arthropoda; class Arachnida; order Araneae; family Theridiidae; genus Parasteatoda; species Parasteatoda lunata. Next base: position 59,128,494 of record OX421970.1, on the reverse strand, counting down.
TAGTATTTGTTCATATTATATTTTTTCATTGGACTTCACTTATCCAAGTGAAAGACGAAATTTGATAATCTATTTTTTGTTTACTTTCCAGTGTCATAGTGATCTGAAGTTTTGTGCAGGCATGTGTTTTTGGATTATACAATATAGATTTTGATTATTTTTTTAAGAAACTTGAAAATTCTCTTACATTTTAATTTTTCCAAATTAGACAATTGCAGATTGAGTCGTAAATGAATTATTTTTTCTGCAGAATGGTACCAAATTTTTTTTTTTTTTTTTAAGTTATACTTTTAAACAATGTATTTTAGCTTCTTTTTCAATTTATTGACTGTGTTAACTAACAATTATGCAAATTTTTTCTTAGAATAGTGGGAAACTAGTTGTCATGCTATCAGCAATATTCATTACGATGGAAACTTTTTCCTCATTTAACAGTGACTTTGAAGATTATTGTATCCAATAAAATATGTATTCGTACTTACCATGAAAATAATGATCAGTGAAATTAGGGGGGACTATTTGTTTTTTCCTGTTATCAATTTATTTTGATTTTAATGCAAGCAAAATATTTTGATATTGTGATAAATGAAAGCACGCTGCATTTTTAGTCAAAAATATTTTTCATTAATGTGTCAATCATTAGTTAAAATAATTAGTAAAATCTATATTTTTAAAATAAATAAATAAAAACTTTAATTTCATCAAAAATTTCTAAATGATTTTACATCTCTGAAAACATTGAAGAGACTTTATGTTACATATATATATTTTCATTATTAAGTCTTGTTATTTATTCATGTTAAACTAATAATTGTTGGATTTTTCAACTACTTTTTGGGCTTTCCTACCTTTTAGTTCCTTAAAAAAATCTTTAGTTATTTCTTATTATTTAGGTTTACTACATCTTTCTATTTACTTATAATGCAGCATTTTTGTACCATGTGGTTAAAAGTTTATTATTTCTCATAAAATAAAGAGTAAATTTCACCTTTCTTTGTAACGGTAAAACTTTAATTTTAGGTACTGCTGAAATTGTAGATATTCAAGATGACTCATTAGCTGAAGTAATTTCTAATTCTAATGAAAATACTAGCACTGATACTAATAATAGTGAAGAAAATACTATTAATGAAATTTCTGATTTAAAATCATCTCCCATTGATAAGCTTCCAACAATGGAGAGCTCTGATTCAATTAGTTTGATTTCTAACGAAGAACTTCTTTTGGCTCAAAATCGAGCTCAACATGCTGAAGCTGGTAATTTTTCTACATTTGTATTTTGAATTGCATGCTTGTGTATCAACATTGCAACTGCTTATTAACTTTGAAATTTTTTTTTAATTAACTGCTTCTTTTAGTTTTTCCTTACTTTTTAAGTTGCTTAAAATATTGCAAAGCATGATTAGTGTATTTGTTATGTTTTGTACCACTCACATTAATGCTCTATCAAATTTTAGAAAAACATTAAAATTGGACATAACATTAAGGACTTTCAACTGTTTACTTATTATTAAAACTGGTTATTTTGTTTGACAGAATCTTCTGTTTTTTATTCATTCATATTAAATCTCTAATTTTTTTGATTTGGTGTTTTCTACAATTTTTCTACTAAGTCTTAGAATTTTTCATTTCTGCATGCCTTATATGGTTATAAATATATTTCTATTCTCTAGTGCCAATATTTCCAATCTTTTCAGAGCCCTTAAACTCTTAAAAGTTTTTAAATATTTCAAGGTAAGGTAGTAGGAAAAGCAATATGTATATTTTTATATTCTATAATGCCTATTTTATTAAAAATCATGTACACATAAAATCACTGTAAAGTTTATACTGATTAAATATTCAATAATTGAAATTAAAAAATAATTAATTACATTTTAATAAGATAATTGTGCTTGATGATTTACAAATGTTTTAATATGAATGCATGCATGTGAAATGCAGGCTCTGTGTATTGCTGGAATGACAGTTTTTTGGTTACATAGTCCTGTTACCAAAAAAGTGATTAGAAACCAATAGCTGATTCTAATAGATTTTTGAATGCTGATTTCAGGAAAAATAGTGAAAAAATTCTCTCGTGTACCATTTTATCACAGTTTGGAAAGTTTGATTTTTTTATAGCCTCCAATTATAATCTAATCTAATCATAACATAATCTAAAGCAGCAGTTTCCAAATGGTGCTCCGTGATCCACAATTTAGTAAAAGGGTTTCACAAGCTAGTACTAATTATAAACTGTAAAGTGTTTTGAAACCGCTCTGATTATATTTAGATACAACCTATAAATAATAATTTATTTAATCTTTTGCTTGCCTTTATGAAATTATTTCAAATAAAATGCCAGTGAAATAGAAATAGCACGTTTTAAAAGTATTGAACAAATCATGAAAAAAAAACAAGCATTTAACAAATATTTCATTAATGTTGCCTTTTGTGCTTTTCAAAAAAAAAAAATCAAATTCTTTAATGAAGAATTTGTAATTGACCTAATATAGCACAAGGACTGCAAATTTAATTGTTTGAAATAAAATCTAATCTAAGATTATTAATGATAAAACAAAGAAAAATATTTATTCTTTTAATTAAATATTTTAAAGAAAGTCTTTTATTTGTTATAACTAAGGCCCGGATTTTGATGACATTTGCATTTTTGGACATCTTTTGTCCTTTAGAGCATTTTTTTAGATTTATAGGGCATTTTTCTTTAAATTTTGGGGCATATTTTGCATTTTAAAGCATTTTTTAAATTTTTTTGTTAATTTTTTCCAATTTTTATTATTTTTTATCATTTTTCATTATTACACTGGCTTCCAAACAATGAAGAAAATCTCTAGGATATTAACAGGTGAAGCAACATCTTTTCAAATTGAAGAAGAATTGTCAGTAAGTGAGACCGTCTTTTTTTAAGTACGCACCAATAACATCAGTAGACGTTGAAAGAAGTTTCTTCAGGTATAAAAATTAACTTTCAGACAAGAAACGCTCGTTTACATTTCAAAACATTAAAAAAAAATTTATAGTCCAATGTAATTCTGATATTTAGTAATATTATGAGATGGAAGTTGTTATATTCATTAAAGTTTCTATACAAAATTAAAATGTTTTGGAGTCGATATATTTTCCTTTTTTTTTTTGTTATTTTAGGATATAAAACATATTTTTCAGACTTTAATGAGCGTAGAACAAGTATTGCATTGCTTTATATTTTTTGAAATGACTCATAATAATTTGAAAGAGTAAAAAATTGCTTTGGTACAATATTTTTACTTTATTTAAGTCATGTCATAAGGCGTTTTTAGCGCAATTTTCGCATTTTAAGGGCATTTTTTGCACTCTTAAAGGGCATTTTTTGCACTTTTTAAGGGCATTAATTGAGATTTTTTAGGTCATCAAAATCCGGGCTCTAGTTATAACGTTTATAATTACTTTAATAAACTTTATTTATAAGGTCAGGATTGGGCAGAAAGAAGGTTGATTATTTAGGGTTCTGTCGAAAAATAATGGGAACTGCTTATCTAAAGAAAGGTAAAGGCATTTAATACATGGTGTGCAGTGTTTTTAAAAAGTGCTTGAAGGTGCTTATTTTCAATTTTATTTTTTTTATAGCCCTTAAAGGTGCTTTTTTTATTGGGTATTATTAAAAAGTGTTTGAATTTTCCTTTTTTTGAAAATGATATTTTTTTCTTTACCATGTCAATTTTGGCCATGTATTATGCAAAAGCGTGGTTTTCACATTGTTTTATTCAATGTTTTCACAATGCATTTCAGCGTACCATTGGTCCGTAGCATATGTAAGTGGTAGTCATTTTACATGTTTGATGAAATACTTGCGGGTCTGCATATGCGTATACTGAGCTGGGTTCAGGAAGATTCTTGCAATCTCTTGTGGAACTCTGCTGCATTTTGCAAGATATTCATAATTTCAGGCTTCATTTTCCACCCTCTGAAATAGAACCGAAAGATCTCTCCATCTATTTATGGTGGCTAATATAATCAAGAAAAGCATTCTAAGTTCTTAAAAAGTATTTAAAAGTCTCTTATTTTTTGTTGAAAGATTTGGCTGTGCACCCTGTTATACCATTGGTAGTTGCTACTGGCAAAAATACACCTTGCTTAGACTAATCAGTGGTGTGAATAAGTAAAAACAAATTTTAAAGTTGTTAATTAATTAATATTTTTAAAATAAAATTCACCTATATCTAAATTTAGTCAGTAAAAATTTTAAATGGTTTAAAGTAAATAATAATAATAAATATTTTATAGTGTATTTTCAGGCTGTGAAGAAACTCCTGCCTATTCAATTTTACAACATCTTTCCTTGTTTCTTAGCTGGCATATTTTGTAGACGATCCCTAAGCACTTAAAACATAAAATAAAATGTTAAAAAATAATAATTAAATTAGTATTAAAATCTCAGTTTAAAATTTTATACATGTGTATTTAATTTTTATTTTTCATTAGAAATGAAAAGAATGGCCAAAAAGTTAGAACATTGGAATTCCCAATTATCTGGAAATGATAAAAATGTACGAGAGTTGAGAGAAAGACAAAAAGATATGGTTGCAGCTATGGATGCTAAAGATTCACAAATTGCCATTCTTAAAGTCAGACTTCAAGAGGCTGATCAAGAACTTTCTGCTAAACTTGTTATTATTGAAGAATTAAAAGCTGAAAATGACAGGTAATTTTTGAATAGTTTGCAAATACTAGTTGTGTATCTTTTAAATTAGTAGTTTTTATCTGTATTTACAAATTCATTAATTATAATAGAATATTGAAGATATTCAAGACTCTCTTGGTATAATTGTGTTGAACTTGATAATTTCTGTGTAATAAAAGTTGTGTTAGATTATACTGATGGTATATTTTGTGAGGTTTAAATTTTACATAATTTTAATTTATATAGTTATTAAAAGTTAAAAGGAAAAGTTGATCTATAAGCCAAAGTAACACGTTAGGAGTAACGTATTGGGGCTATTTAAAACTGTGTCAGCAAATCTTTTTTTAATTTGCAAAATTCTGTTTATTAAAATTTTTGTTACGTGATATTGACAAATATATTTTATGAGTTTTTGTTTTCCATAATTTTAAGTTTTATAGTTATTGAAAGTTAAAAGAAAAGGCTGTAAAGAAAGGTTAAACAAGAAATGACACCTTAAGAATTACAAATTTATATTTCAGAGAGTAAAAAACAAAACTACTCTTGAAATTTAGCTATTGTAATTTCCCAGAGATCAGTCGCCATGGGATATATACTGTGAACGGAAAATTCGACTAAAAAGGAAAAGTTAATCTTTGGAAAGGTTGCTCTATGAAATTTTTCAACATGAACGATCAAGGAATTAACGCACTTGTTACAAGTTATGTATAATATGAAAGTCTAAACAGCTTAAAATTATTTAAATAATTTTTAAATATGTAATAAATGACTATATCAATCTAACTTTAAAACAGAAATGATGTATTTCAATGATTTTCAAAATAACTTTTCAAAATTGAGCAGACACAATTGTGCTGTGCACAATTCAAGCTTAAAACAATTGCAAACCTATTACGACAATAAATACTAATTTAAAATACCCAATTTAAATTATTAAGCACCTTAAAATAATCTAAATTTAATAAATTAATGCGAAGAACCTTACTTAATAGAAAATGTACCATATAGAGCAATTGTCAACGCATCCTGTTTCTAATTTTAAGATTTAAATATATCAAATGATAGACAGCTAATAACCCTTAAAATAATTTAAAAGAATATTAATAAAAAATTATTCAATTTTGCTTCGCACAAAATTGAAACAATAAATATACGTGAATGCATTATATCTTTTATAATTAATTTATATTATCCCAGTTATAAATAAATCATGTGAATAATCAGCTAAAATGTTTTATAATAAACTTTATAGAATAAATAAGTAAACACCATTTAACCTAATCAGAAACTGCTCTCACACTTTAATTTATGGGTTTCAAGTCATATAGGTTGTGGCCTATTTCCGCAAAATTACGGTAATTGCTACTGTGGAAGATAAGAATGAAAGCATTAATACCTATTTCATCGTGAAAGAAAATGGGAGTAAAGAATGCTGTTTGCAAAAAGATTAATTTAACCCCAAATTTTAACAAGCAGTCCAACTGGTTTTGATACTGTAAGTTCTGCCTTCCACTGTAATAATTCCTTAAACTTCAATAGTGTTTTTGTTTTTTCCTCATTTAAATATTAATTTGCAGCTCTTTATGCGTATACTTTTTTTTTATTACTAGAATTGTAAAAATGCATATTGTAGGCAACCATTACCGAATACACTATTAAAGTGTCTAATGTTCAAGAGTCAGTCTAATTTTGTTCATAAAAAATAAGTAGGGTAATTATCACAGTATATTCAAATAGTGGGCTATAAAATATTTTATTTATTTATTCTTGTCATTAAAATAAAATCAATTTGAAAGGTTTTCATTGTTGTTAAATGTAAAGTTTTGAGGTGCTCCTAAAATAAAATAAAAGTTAAATGATGTCTTTCTCTTGATGATAAAATTTTTTTAAATTTCATACTTTTATAAATTCTAATTCTGTAAGTTCTTCTTCTTAGATAGTATTATAAAAATAAATGTTGAATCTGTTTCCTGAACATGCTTTTGTGTTATTATTAACAGGATTATCAAAGAACATGCAGATGGAGCTTTAGTTCAAAATAAAACTATTCAAACTTTGCAACAGCAATTGCAAGAGATTGAAGTTGAATTATTGAAAACGAAAGATTCATTAGCTCTAGTGCAAGTAAATCTTTTTTGCTGTGTTGATTTTTTTTTATCTTTTGTTCTCATTCTTCTGCTGTATACATTGACAAATTTAAAATTATTTTTAAAAATTTTGTTTTTAAAGATTTTTTATTTGTAGACTCAACATATGCAACAATTTGACAAAATGGAAGCAGAGCATAGACATTTAGTAGAAAGTTATTCATCGTTACAAAAGAAGTGGTCTGAATTAAATGGTATATTTTCATTTATATCTATAATTATTAATATAAGCTTTAAAAAATATCTGTTGATAAATATTTTATTACATAGAAAAGAACAAAGATTTATCAATGCAGTTTAAATTGTCGACTAGCAATCTGGAAGCTGTCCAACAAGAATACAATGATTATAAGCAAAAGGCGCAAAGAATTTTGCAAGTGAGCAGTTTTACAATTTGCATATCTCTTGAACTAATCCTGATATTTTATACTTCAAACAACAGATTCCATGTGTATTTAGTAAATATAACAGATAAAAGATTTCTAGTAATAAAAAGAGACTTCAAATAACAAATTTCATATGAATGTTAACTGATTAATTTGCTAATAAAACTATATAGTATCAGAAAATTTTTTCAATTGCAACTACGTTGTATGTATATATATATGACATGTTGTTTAACATGACATTCATAGTCAAGTGTTCTGGCATTTGCGAATTTAAGTAAGGTAGGAAGAAAAGGCTTTATATTTAGATTTATTATAATATTGGAGGAGCATAAAATTACACACTAAAATCAATTTGGTTAAGTTCTCGTGCTTGGTTAAGGGAAAGACTAACAGCTCTGCTTTCTTTAATTTATTTTTAGAACAGAGTATGAATTATATGAACAGGTTTTGTTCTGAATAATGAATTCTAAAAGAGAATTTAGACTAAAAATAATATAAAAAGATTTGTTAAAGTTTTCATATTATATATACAATCCGAATGTTGGCTGTACTGTACTTTTTTAAAGCATATAATGTATGTGGGCGGGTAAAAGTTTTATTCAATGCTTTAACACTTTATGTAGAAAAAACATTTTTACTAGCTTGTTTTAAATTTATAAAAACTTTTACAAATAATCTATACATGACATTAGATACATGTCTAGAAATTTGATTTATTAAACTATAATACAACCTTTTGCATGGTGAATCCCTTCACACTTTATTCTCTTTTGTTATCAAGCTATTCTGGTCTAATGAGATCTAGTTACCTTTTTTAAAAACTTAATAATAATAATTATCAAAAATCAATATTAGTGACCAATTGTTATTAAGTCTAAGTTTTTTATTTATTTATTTTTGTTGTTGAAATAATATCTATTTGGAAAATTTTCAATGCTGTTAAACCTTTTCCCTAACATGGATGAATTAAAAATTTATTTGTTTATAGTCAAAAGAGAAATTGATATCCAGCTTGAAGGAAGGAAACACTGATTTGGAGAGCATTGAAAAAAATGAAGCCTCTTCTCTGTTGTTAAATGCAGAAATTGAAGCTATCAAACAGGAAAGAGATCTATTGAAAGATGAAATACGCAGAGCCAACGAACTAGTTGAAACATACAGGTCAGAGATGCAAGAATTAGAGAAGATTTCTCAAAGTGACATATTAGCTTCACAGGAACAATGTAAATCCTTAAGAGACTCTCTTGATATTGAAAAAAATCAAAAAGAAGAATTTCTACTTTTGAATAATCAGTTAAAGGAAGTAAGTTCAATTCAAATGTAAAGTTTATTTTCACAAATTTTCAGTTTTCATAGTTTTCTGGAGAATGTACAGTATTCTAAAGAAAAAGCAGAACATCTTAATAAATTTTTCCTAGTAATTGTATTTTTGTGTACTAAAATACAAAATTTACAGTTTGAAATTTTAACTATATAGCAATACTGGAAGATAAGTTGGAATGATATTTTAAGTTTTATAACTTTTTTTCTCCATAAATTAGAATTTTTGACCCTCAAAACATGGAGGGTAGTGATTATTTAGAAAGAGTGATCAAAAATTTGGGCCCCTTCATGTTACCTTATTTTTTTTATATATATTTCATTACATCTCTGGAGTCTTTTACTCTAAAACAAAAAAAACTGCTTTTGATTGAACAACACATTTTTTGAAAAATCATTTCATGTAAAATATACTTTTTAAGATAGTTTATTACTATTTATTTAAATTAATAATTGTTAAAAGTTTTTTGAATTGTAAGATATGCACATTTTTACTTTGTTTGAAACTCACTTGACAACATTCGAAATTTAAGTGAAATTAGAAAAATAGTTTCTGAAAATTTTTTTAAAAAAAGTCATATTTTCAAGATTAATTTCTCAAGAACTTATTCTGTTCAAATTTTAGATTCTACCATTTAAAAGCACATACTTTATAATAATATAAAATATTGTGCTTTTTACTATTTAAAAGTTTTTGTATTATAATTAAATATAAAAAAATATATATTTTTCATATGAAAATATTTTTGGATTTATGAGTTTTGTAATTGTGACTGTCTAAACTTGTGGCTATTAAATATTTGACTTTTTAAAATTATATATTACAGGATATACTTGTCCAATTTCATTCATATTTTATATTTTGACATGTAAAATTACATTCTTTAAAATGATCTAGAAATTTGTATACCGTATAATTCAAAATTTAATTGACTCTATTCCCAATCTTTGGAAGTCTATTTTAACCAAATCCCTTCACACCTGTTTCTTGTCTCCCTTTTTATTTTTCGTGTTCAAACTTGTTCTTCTATCCCTAACGGAGGAAGGTTCTTGTTTATAGAACTAAAACTATAGTATATCTATTTATGTACTTACATCTGTGCCTTATTCAATGTTTTTTTTTTTTTTTTTTTTTTGCTTTAGTCTACATAGTGTAAACTATTCCCTATTAATAAAATAATCATTAAAAGTTTTTTTTTTTTGCTTAGAATTATCTTTGTATAAACAAATTTTACAATTATGACAAAAATCTTTCAATTCTTTTTAAAAATCACCGGAATATGGCAAAATAAAGTAAAATTGACATTAAAGAGCCTAAACTTTTGACCATTCTCCTTACTAAACTATTGGAACTTTATTTCCCAGTTTCAGGCTATTTCTATATTTCGGTGGTCGGAAGTCATAATCAAAGTAAAGGTATGTTTATTCAGAGAATATACGTTTTGTGCCTGATTTTGTAACTTAAAATCACTTTTGCACTAATTAGAATATTTTAGGTTTTTCCCCTCAATCCAGTCTTAAATCAAAAGTTACTCCATGTGGTTCTTTGTTTTTGCACACTGCACATATTATTTTTCAATTTGAAATTTCCCTTTATAAATAAGTCTGAATTATATGCCACTTGTCCTTGATAAAATTATTTGTGTTTAGGAGTTGCAGTTCCTAAGAGAAGATTTTGCACGTAATAAAAATGCCTTTCAAAGTCGACTTCAAGACAGAGAGATAGAAATTGAAAAACTAAGAAGACAGGTATGTTCTTCAGTTATTAAAGTTTACTTTCAGTTTTAAGATATTTTCTATTTTAGATTCAAGTGTAAATATCTCAATGCTAAGCTTCTAAATGTGTACCATTTTTCATGTAAGAAATGTAACGTAAAGCATTAGGCACTGAAAATTTCTAGAGAATATTAACAAATACATGTGTGAGTTCGTTAATAACTTATCAAAAGAATTATTATACACTTAAATAAATTAAACTCTTTGAATTTTTAACATTTTATTTCAATTTTTTTATGTATATAATTTTTTTTATTTGTCCTGAATATAATTTTACAAAGGTTTCAGGGGATTTATTATAATTTGTTTTTATGTTTTACTTTTGAAGTTTGTTATGAATAATTACCTAGTAATTTGTCGTAAAAATATGCTTTATTTTGTAATGCCTTTCATTTTAAAGTAATTATTTTTTAGTTAACTGCTAAATCACTAAGCACTGTGAGTCAGGAAGAGCTTGAATCTAGATTGCACGCTTTGACCGAAAATTTAATTCAGAAACAAACAATTGTTGAAGCACTAAGTACTGAAAAGAATTCCTTAGTATTGCAGCTGGAAAGAATGGAGGTAATTTTTTAGTATTAATTTTTTATCCCAATGCACTATTCTACAGAATGTTATTTGATCCATTAAAGATTTATTCTAATGACTTTTAATGTATGTTTCTAATTAAGTTTATCCCAAGCTTTTTCTCCTAACACTTTGGGGGAAAATAATGGAAATAAATCTAATTGATAAGTATTTTGAAATTTATTCAAACTTTTCTCCTTTTTTTTTTCTTTTTTTTTTTCCTTCTTTTTTTTTAAAATATGAATCCTTATTTTCTATAGATCAACTTTAAGTTATGTTTTAAGTATGCGTACTTGCTATTTAAATAACCATGCTGTTATATACTGTCTCGCATAAACTTTGATTCAACAAGTTCTCTTACTTAGCGTAAACTAAAATCTATTTTTATTTTAATTTCTAAGAAAATAACTCATAAGAATCATGATAATTTTTAAGCTGTTTCACCAAATGAAAGATTTGAAGTAGAGTCAATAATTATTGATAATAATTAAAATAATTAAATGTATTGAATTAAAAATATTAAAAGAGCAAAAACTCCATTCATGTAGATTTTAGCGTATAAGAAAGAGGCTCACACAACTATTTTCAGTATCTCATACAACCATTGCTATAAGCAACTTATATTCATGGCTCCAAAGTTTCTCTGTAACAGAGAATCTTTCTTCAGATTTAAAACACCCTCTCACTACAGTATCTCTTTCACAGTTTCATTCAATCTGCTCTTCCAAGCCAACTAAAAAAAAGTTCTAAAATAGTCTATTCTTCTGATCTATCTCTTAGCGCTGCTAATTTTTTGCTTATGTTATCATCTATAAAACTGTTTCAGATAATTTTACACTGCTTAGACAACTTGTTTTATATTATTGTAATAGTTTGTTATATTATAGTTTTTTTTTCTTTAATGAATTCGTGATTATTAATTCTGTCTTTCAGCAACAATTAAGAGAGGCCCACAGTTTCAACTCTCAACAACACACTTTTGTTGGTATAAGCAGCAATGAAACAGGTATTAACACAATAAAAAATCAAAATTTATTTCACAAAACTAAAAGTTCTGTTCCTTTTTATTATTATTATTATTATTATTTTTTTTGAAATTATTTTTTCATAACTTATTATCATAACATATTTCTTAATCATTTATTATTATTCTCCTATAAGCATTGATGCTATGTAAATCTACAATGCTTTGAAAATGTTAATGTCATTTACAGAGAGAAAATCTAAAGCTGTTTTCTTAGATAATCCCTTTGATAGTACTTTGACTCGCAGAGTGAAAAGAGTTTATGGAAGTTTAGATTCTTTTAGGTATACCAGCATCTTTTTTTTAATTATTTCTCTGTTATTTTTATCTCAATGTTGCTCTTATATATATATATATATATATATATATATATATATATATATACAATGCTTTATATATATATATATATATATATATATATATATATATATATATATATATATATATATATATATATATATATATAATTTTATTTATGTTAAGTATATGGCTAAAAATATGTTAATATTTCTTTGCTTTGACTTTTTTTCATAAGCTTAAGAAGGTAAGTTAAATATGTTTCAATTGTATACATACTTTGTTTAAATCTTTCACTGCATTAAAGATGGTTGATTAAAACGTTGAATTTCACATTTTGAGTGTATTTCTTCTTGATTTTCACACCATGAGTGTCTTACATTGAATAATTGCTGAGTTAAGGCATAAAGTTAATCACAAACAATACTCCCCCATTTTTTATCTTCAGCGTATATAAAACAAAAATAAAAGGCAAACCATAACTACGCATTTTCTAAAGCAGCCATTCTCAAATGGTGTTCCCCAGAATTCTGAGGCTCTATTCAAAAGTTAAGGGGTTCTGAGAACTCTTTTTACAACTTGTAATTAAATTTAGATTCAATCAATAATCCATTATTTACTCAATACTTTGGATAACTTTAAGAAATTATTTTAGAGTAAAATGCCTATGAAAAAGAAATAGCAAGTATATATTATAGCAGTTACTTTTAGGTTTCATTCCAACGCGAACCATAATTTTATTCATTTTTAGATTACATCTGTACGCCAAAAAATAAATTCTTATCTAGACTAGATTCAGCTCCAAGAGTGAAAATTCAGCAGTCAGACATGAAAACTAATTTAAGATTATTAATGAAAAACAATGAAATAAATTCATTCCTCTCATTAAATATTTTGAAAATAAAGCGGTATTATATTAATTAATATACATTCACAATTGTGGTCATCTAATTTGTTTATAAAGTCCGGATTCTGTCAATGAAAGATGGTTGATCATTTAGGGTTCCATAGCCAAAAACATTAGAAACCTCAGTTCTAGAGCATTGTTGCTTTTCATTTTAATTATTATTTCCGAGTCAAATTTAACTACCTGATTGCCTCTGTCGCTATGTTTTGGTTGTGACTAACTTCGACTGCTTAGTGACTGTATTGTGAATATATATATATAATTATATTGCATCCTTTCAACAATTTGTAGCAGTACAACAAATTAATTATTCAAAACAAGTGTTTTTAAAGAAAATTATAGTTGAATGATGTATAAAAATTTATCAAAATCAGTAGTTAGAAATTTAAAAAATCTATTTTGAATTGATAGCATTCCATCAAAATTTTGTACATAATCAGAACCCATTTAATTTATAACTATTATATTATTAGAATAAAATTGAGATTTATAATATTTTAATAATTTTTTTCATAATTTCTTTCCCTAGGTAAAGGTCTTTCCTATTAAATTATTTTTAAAAATCAAGATAAATAAAAATATTTTTTTTTTTTTTCAGTTACATGTTTAAGACTAATATTAAGTGTTTGTTTTCAATTTCTGTCTAGTATATTGCTCAACATTTAATAGTATGATTATATTGTTTTAAAAAAAATTTAAATCTGCTAAGTTGTTTTGCATACTTAGAGATTTGACTTATGATGCATAAGAAAGAAATACATTTTTTTTTCTTCTAGTATTCGGCTGGGTGTATTTTTTCGAAGGTATCCAGCATCCAGAGTGTTTGTCATCATTTATATGGTAAACTTCTTAATTACTTCTCTTTGTCTTGCTAATGCTTTAATTAATATAATACTTAAAATGAATGTTATGCTGTCTAAAATGAATTGTATTACTTTCATTCTAACAAAGTCAAACTTCGTATAAAATAAATTAATAATATGGATATTTATCATGAATGTTATATTTTAATTTATTAAGTGTAAAACTGAGTTTGTCTTAGCTTTAATTGTAGAACAAAATTAGTCTTAAGATACTTGTTAAATTTCCAAGTTAGTCTCATGTGCAGCCTATGACACAGATTTGTTCTTTAGAAAAAACATTGATTTGACTTTGATGAAAAGCAGTTTAAGTATTAGTAACTTTATTTATATTCAAAAACTTTTTAAGTGAAATTTTGTCTATTTAAATAAGTTTACTTCCGATGAATTGCATGAATTTTTAATATAAGAAATAAACAGTATGGCGCCTGCAAAGTGCTTTACAATAAAATGGTGTTTTAATTGTTTATTAATTTAAAACCTGGCTTAAAAATTTCTTACATATTCGTTGATCAATTACTCTCTTTCAGCTTCTCTTACATTTCTGGGTCCTTTTTGTACTACTAACTTATGAACCCGAGATTCACAGTTCTGGCTATGAGAATCCACAAACTCACTGAGTTTAGAAATCAGTTGCAATGAACAATACTAATGAAGAATAAATATTTTTTTATTATTTAAAGAGTGTATATATTTTATAAATGTTGTATCCTTCAGTAATATTTATCAATATCACTATTTCTTTGTGCTGTTTATTTTGCACAATAATGTATATTAGTTTGTAAATCATTAAAGTTGGTTATTCTAAAATGTTATTCTTTTATATTACTTAATTTATTTGTGCATACTTTCTTGACTAATATATTTTTGAAATATTTTTGCTCTTGGATATATACTTAAAACAAATTTATCTCTTTACGATCTTTAAAGATATTATATTAAAAAAGTCTTATTAAATTTCAAACAATTCTAGTATAAAATCTTGACAGTCATATTTAACTTGATTTTTGCATCACTGAATTAGAATAGTATTTTAACATCCGAAACTATGTTTTATTAATATATTTTGTGGAAAAAAATTCTTTCCTGTGAAATTTTATTTTGTATATATTTTAAATATATTTTTAAGTTTCACTTCGCTGTCTGATTAAGTAGTAACATATGCAAATTCCAATAAGTGTTGTGACAATGATTGAAGCTCCTGCCACAACTACCATCATCAGAATAATTGATGCCCTTTCTGATTCTGAGAATTTTATTTCTGAAAGAAAAGAAAGAAAATTTTATTTTCTAATTATATTTTAGGAAATTATACTACATTTTAGTATAAAAAGTTTTTTTTAACCCAATACATAAATGTTTTTTTTTTTGTTTTTTTTTAAAGTTTATTAGAAGAAAAGTCAAATTACTATAATTTCAAATCATATTGAATGAATTAAAGGTGTTCTATGAAAGGTATTATTCTCTCATTGAAAAAAAAAAAAAAAAATTGGATTATAAAAGTTTTAGTTTTTTTTTTATAATTAACTAAATGTCATAATATATGTGTTTTATAGTTTTAAGATAATAAATAATTGAAATACGATGTAACTCAGCATCATATTATTTACCTGATATCCTATTTTAACTATAGATATTTATTTATTTATTTTATTATTTTTAGATGTTTTTTTTTTTTTTTCCTTTATTATTACTTGAAACTTTCCTCAATTTCAGTTCTAATGTAATTTTCCATAAATATATTTCTAGAAAATGCTGTTACAAATTAATTTATAAACTAAATTTAAATTTGCAAATATATGAGTTAAAAATACAAAGAAGACACTGAAGAAAAATATAATTTTAAATAGAAGAAGAAAAATTATTAATAAATAAAATTTTTCTAATATTTAAAAATTAGAAACAAAAACGGAAAGCAAAATTAGGAAAAGATATAATCTCATTGTTAGCTCACATGATTTGTGTATATATATAACATAATGAAGAAACAAAATAAATAACAGAGCGAGGTTAACGACAAAAATAAAGAAAGACAATTTTATACATATATATATGCCATTTTACATTTATTTATGTAGGTTTTATGTTGATTTACTAGATCACTGATGATGATCTATTGAGGCTTTATTAATAAATGTTTTTTTTCTGCATCTTATTGAAACTATATTTATAACTATTATCTTTACTAAGTCTAGAATGTTCCTGTGGTCAATAGTTTTAGTCTCATGTTTAAGTGTTACCAATTCAAAATATGTTACTTAAAGTTGAATTCTTCACAACATGATTTCAAAAAGCTATGCTACACAATATTTAATCATAAAAAAAAAAAAAAATTATATTATTCATCTGTTTATAGATCATCTGTCTATACATTATTGCTACAGTAGTTTAGTTTGATAATCATGGTTTCTACTTCTACGGAAAGGAAGCATGTTATATTGTATGTGCAAATATATATATATACACTCAAGAGCCAAAACATTATGACCACCTCTTAATAACGAGTTGGCCCACCTTTAGCTCGCAACACAGCTGCAACCCGCCTTGGCATGGATGCCACAAGTCCTTGGTAGATGGCCGGAGACAGATTGTACCAGATGTTTAAGCAATGGTCACGCAAATCCGAGATATTGAAGCTTAGTGGTTTTTTTAACTCTGAGCTGCCGTTCCATGACATCCCAAATGTGTTCTATCGGATTGAGATCCGGTAAGTTAGGTGGCCAGGACATTAACTGGAATTCAGCATCATGTTCCTGGAAGCTTTCCAACACAATTTGAGCCTTGTGACACGGGGCGTTGTCCTGTTGGAAAATTCCATTTCCAGCTGGAAAAACAGAGGCCATGTAAGGGTGCAACTGGTCCGCAATGATGTTCAGATACCCTGTAGCATTCATGGTTTGCTCTATCACGACCATGCGTCCCAGAGACGCCCAAGAGAACGTCCTCCAAAGCATAATACCGCACCAACGGCCTGTGTATAACCTACTGTACATTGAGGGAGCAACTGTTCGTCTGGAAGACTGTGTATACTGACACGACCATCGGCGTGATAAATGACAAACCGTGATTCATCTGACCAGGTAACTCTCTCCCACTGATCCATGGACCAGCCGCGATGTTCTCGGGCACAGTGCAGGTGTAGTTAGCGATGACGCTTGGTCAGCAAAGGCACACGAGTGGGACATTTGCTGCGTAGCCCCGTATCCAACAGTGTCCGCTGAACAATGTGCTCTGATACTATTCTACTTGACCCTGCATTCTATTGGGCTGTCAGCTGAGCCACTGTCCGGCTCCGGTTTTGCTTCCCCAAGCGAGACGATCTCCGACGACCTTTTTCCTTGAAAGCGTGTGCACCTCAAACACCATGTCGTCTACTGCTGGTTTCACCGTCATTCATCCACTTTGCATAAGTACTAACAACTTTAGATCGCGAACAACCCATGAGTCGTGCAGTTTCGGAAATACTTGTTCCAAGCCTTCGAGCTATTACAATCTGCCCTCTATCAAAGTCGCTTAGATCCGCAGCTTTTCCCATCAAACGCAGAAGTAAGTGAAAGAATGATTCTTCAAACTCTCCATCAACAGTTAAATACCACTTCCACCTGATCACGTGCCTTCCACGTCATCCAGGAGAATTCATTGCAAAATGTAGGGATGGTCATAATGTTTTGGCTCTTGAGTGTATATATTTATAATATCATGGTACAAATTAAAAAGGGAAGAGCCTTATGGAAGGAATAATCAATGAAATTACCTATTTCTAAGTTTTGATTCTTTATTACACTATTATTTATTTTTTTAATTTGATTTTCAGAGTTTATTGATGAAAATAGATTAAAATGGGATGTTACCTCTATAATTCAGATATCTCAATTATCCGAAGAAAATCTTATCAAAAAAAGTTTGAATAGTCGAGTTCTATTCCAACATAGAATTTTTAATATAAACATACTTAATATAAGCATTGTTAAATATTACTTATAATTACCTATGCATGTTCCATTTTGTGCTGTATAACCTTTTGGACAAAGACAACTTTCTGTTCCTCGATAAATATTGCATACACCGGGAATACAATCTTTAGCTCTGCATTTGGGTTCAATTTCTGCAATAAATAAAAACAAATTTAACTTTAAAAGTTAGATATCTATTAATTATGTGAAAAATAATTATCCCTAATTCAGCAAATGAATATTTCCTTTTTTTATATATATACTTTTTACCTTTACTTTTAATTTCAATATAAATTAAATTAGAATATTCATTTATTATATAACTGTTCAGTCATTCAGTTGAATAGATTGTTGTGTTATTAAATCCAAATTCAGTAAGAGATGCCACGCTTTTCTATATACTGAGTTTTATGATACATTTTAAATATAATCAAGTAGTCAGTATGGCAGCCAGCTTTGTTTCTGATATTATCTATATAACACCGTTTATATTTTTATTGACCCGCAATAGCAAAATGTTTTAGTCTCTGAGCTGTAATTGAGAAGAACTGTGATTCTATCTCTGGTGGTGGTTTAAAGCTCACCTAACTTCCAATCGGCGATACATTTATGTTCTCTTTTTAAAATGAAAATAAAAATATCTCGTGATAAGTTTTGTTTTTCTTCCTAATATAATTTCAGGTAACAGTGTAGGAAATTCTAAACAAATAAATGTGCAATTTTAGCATTAATGTTCACAAGATGTCAATTTTTACTAAAGTGATGGTGCTCTACAATTTAGTAATTAATTTATGCCTTGTACTTAGTATCATTTTGAGGATAGAAACTCGAACTTAACAATTTCACTTCAGGTAGCCTCTTTAAGTGATCAATTCTTATGTCATTTTACCTAGCCCATGCGCCATTTTTACAATTACAAATGATAGTGAGTCTCCAGTACATATAAAAAGGGAAAATAAAATAAATTTTAATTGTCATTGTGGTTGGACTGTACTAAATTTTTTAACACACCATTAAGCTCAATAAGAGCAGCTGAGATATTAAAATCATCAAATGCCAATTTATTTGAGGATAAAGCTGAAAGACAAATCCATTTCAGTGAAAGGTAAATGTGTTACTGTCTACTAAAAAAAGAAACTGGTTTTTGATTATTTTTTCCCCATCTTGCTATTTTGAACCCAATAATAAGTGGATCATTATTGAGTTTGTGTGCAAAAGAAAATCGTTTATATTTTTCTCTCAATTTACGTTAATTTGAAACTATTATGGTTTCATTTTTCTTTTTTTTTAAATATTTGTTAAAAGTGATCATTATGGAGATATATTTTTATATAACTGAAAATTAAAAGTCATTTATCTTATAAGATGAGTAAGAGTTTAGCAAACTTTTGAAGGAAACAAGTTTGCCCTCTTTTGTCCTTGTACTAAAGTTAAAAAACACACATCATAATTTTAATCACTACAAATTATGAAGTTGTTTTGTAACACCAAATTTATTTTGTAAATATTTGCCGAATTGTTATGTAGAAAAGTGATAAATGCCTTTTGCAGATTTTTTGAATAAATTTATTTTATTATGCTACAAAAATGTCTTCTGTTACACAAGTTTTTTTCTACGCATGAAGGACATTCTTACCTGTGCAAACGCCATCATTAGAATAATAATCCGGTGGACAAAAGCAGGTTTCTTTGCCTCCAAATAAACTGCAGTATCCAGGACTGCAATTGAAGCTGTATTTGCACAACCGCCGTATTCCTAGTAAATATTTGGTGTAGAATGTTAGAAAGTTTTTAAAAAAAAGTTTGTAATCGATTTTCTAATATACAAAAAATGACCACTAGATTAGATTAGTATTAGCAAGGTGCATTAGATTAGAAATAGTATACATGAATTTAGAAAAAAAGATCGAAAATTAAACTTCTATAATTTAACAAAGCAAGAAGCTCACTGCCACCTTGTAGAACTAAAAAAAAAAAATCTCAGTTTTTATTGCTTTGACACTTTTTTTTTAAAAAAAATTTTAATAAATATTTACATTTTAAAAAAAGAGCAATTTATTGAGTCTAAATTTGATAGTATGAGATATTTTGATATCTTATACTATCAAATGATCATATCATATCAACTATATCATATGAGATATAGTTGAGACAGTATGAGATGATAAATTTGAGTAAAATGAATTATTTACAAAATGAGAAATATTATATTTTGTATCTTTGTAAGCGAGTAACGAATGAAATGTAAAAAAAAGAAAAAAAAATTATTTTATTTTGGTATTTACTTTTACAAAGACCACTTTTTGCATAGTATCCATCTGGGCAAAGGCATTTCTCTTCTCCATTTTCGACTATACACTTTCCAGGCCAACATATATAGGTATAATTGCACCTCTCTTCGAATTGGACTAAAAAAAAGAGCATTTATTAAATTCTATCAAATTCAATATTAATGAAATTTTTAATGACGATTTAACAAATTGAAAAAAAAAAAATAAAACTTAATTATTAATCATTCAATTCAATTTAGTGGGATTAAATGAATTCAGAACTATATCTCATTTGTCTGGGTAGAAATATTTTAATTACACCTTTCGAATAATAGCCATTTTGAACTTCAATCTTCAACAAAAAAAAACAAAAAAAATTAACTTTTATTATTACTTTTTATTTATTTCCATTACAGACTACCGTAGTAGTTAACTACAGATTTAATCAGTAATGATGAGTAATCACTTTTATTACAATAGGTAGGCAACTATGAAAATTAAAACTTTCAGTTTGAAAAAAAAATTATACCTGGTAAAAGTTGTTCATTATTGTTCCTGAAATCAGCATCCAAAAATCCATTCAAACATGATATTGGTTCCTGAACACTATTTTATTCGCAGATTTATGTTACCATAAAAATTTAAAAACTACAAATTAAAAGTCACATGAAACTTTAATTTACATACCTTTGGCAGCATAACATTGATTAAAGCTATATTTGTATATTATTTTATTAATTCCTTTAATAGTAATATTTCGTTATCATCCCTTTATTTTATTAAACCTTTTTTAATGTGATTATTGTTTAAAACTAAAGGCTTAAAGATAAAAAGTGTTGCTCCTTTATGATATTATGAAGTTATAGCATAATATTACCGTTTTGCACAACATTTTATGATAAACTTACTTAACTATCGGTTTACGATTATTAAACGGAAAATAAATTATATTTACTTTTTAATAAGTTATATTTACGTTTAAAATAAATTGTATGTAAAACTATAAGTTATAAAATGTGTTTCGGAATTACCACTCTCATTATATGCTGTTCTTAGAATCCTTATAAAAAAATTTAGTGACAGAAATATGCACATTAGATATAGCAAATAATTTTTTAAAATTTATAAAATGAGGATGGGGATTAGAGTCTATTTTGATTTATTTTTTACTAGACATTTTAATTTGAATTAAATTCATTACATATTTTGAATTTTAAAAAATTGTAATATTACCACAATATTTAACGTAAGAAAATAACGAAGAAGCGTCAATTTTTATTCTGCATGACGAATTCGGACTATATACCTTGAATTGAATTACATCGTAGTCACTCGTAATCAAATTACAAATGCGAACTCTAATTGTGTGTATATATATATATATTCTAAAAACCAAAATCACTGTATATTGCATTCAATAAATGCATTGCTTATATATAATTAACGATGGATTTATTATATACAACGTAAAGTTATTTTGGTTCTTAGAATCTATTTTAGTTAGTTTTATTTAGTTTGTTCGCACATTTAACTCGGTTATTCTTATTACTATTCTGCGGGCATCTTCACTTTAATTTACAAAATAAATATTTGACATACGAAATCGAACTTTCATCATTACTTGAAACTTTACGAGCTCGTTGGATCATTTAAATAAGCAAATATAGACTTAAAATTGTTGTAAAAAAATAATATAAATAACTAAAAGAGGCAACAAAATAAATGTAAAAATGACAGGGGGAAAGTATACTAAGATGAAATAAAGCTGTCAAAATGCCATCACTTTCCACGTCATTAATCGATTCTGAGCGAAGCAGCATAGGAACAATTGTAAGAAATATGACAAGAAAATGCACAGGGTTAAAAAATGCCATTTTGATAGTAAGATTTTAATTACCTGTATTTTCAGTATTTGTTTCCACATTAAAATCAACTCAATGTCTTATCAAAGCCACCTGTTACTTTACCACGTTTATCGATAAGAAATGTTAGTCATTTTTAAGTTTCTTTTAATAAAGGGATCTAAAAGAAAAATAATTTTCATTTCATTTGGTAAAGTGCCTAAGCAATTTTACAAAATCGAAATGATTTTAAAAAATTATTACTTTTTTTTTTTATATATATATATATATAAATTCAAACCGGAAATTTCAAGAATGAAAGAAAGTTCAGAAGAGTCTAGATGAGGTATGGGAAACCCTTCAAAAATTTATTATAAATCTACAAATATTTCAAACGCATAAATAAAAAAATTCGTTGATAAAAAAAAATAGTACAGCTCAAAATTAATATTTAAACTATGTGCTATTTAAATCTGCCAAATCGCTTGTGAGGTAGGTGGTAAGAAAACACCAAAACCAGTTTAATTATCTGATGGAACATGGAGCTGTTCCTAATGGCATTTCAACGAATTTCTGCTTCCTTCGATAATCATTGATCGTTTTAATTCCACTTTTTTTATGGTTCCTTCTAAGTTGGGTAAAGAGTGTCTGATCGGATCTATAATAAAGCTATAATGATTATAATAAAAAAATCAAAACTGGTACTCAAGCTCTACCAACATTTGTGTTTTTTCACAAGTCACTATATATATAAAGGCTGTTTCGTAATAAATTTTCTTTAAACATGTTATTAGTAGAACCCTTTTAAAAAATGAGGAAGCAAAAAATTTCGACATTAAGGCTCACAAATTATTATTCGAGGGAGGAAAAAAAAAATATATGATAGCAATCTAACGAATCAATATTGAAAAAGGCAGGACTGAAAACTTAGCCTGTTTGATTGCCTGAGGATAAAACTGGAAGAAATCGAAAAATATGTCCAAAATTAATTATTATAGTTTCTTCGCTGATGACGGCAACTAAAAATTTTAAATATCTAAGAAAATATTTTTCTAGGTTCTGCAATCAGGGACATTAACAGGGGAAAGGCAAGAAAAACTGCAAAAAAGTTTTCTAAAAACGACACGTCCTTGCATGTTAATTTATTGTATTTTGTAAACAATGTATTATGATTGTTAAATGCATGTTTCAATAGCTTTGCTGTTTATTAAGGGGGAACAACACAATAAAATTTTTCAAAAAAAATTTAAATAACAAATTATTGCATTTTTTGATAGTTTATCCTTTTAAGATTTTTATACCATACCAAAATATGAAATTTATTTTACTTAAAAATGTAAAAGTTACAGCATAGTATATTGATCGTAACGCGCGACTCGGTCGGGACCAGCTGGGACATGTATGAACTAGAAAATTGTGCTCTCAGTTTATCACTAGAGCAATAGTAAATAAACAAAGCGGTAGCAACGATGATATAATAAACTGAAGAATCAAGAACCTGTTCCAGAGCTGTTGGAGAGCTTCAAATATAAAAATTTCCACAAAAACAATTTTTTTTTAAAGTTGGTACCTCCTCAAAACTGAAATAGAAAAACTGGAAATATTCTAGAACAAATGTTTAAGCATAATCGTAAAAGTTTTCTACCATGACATTATTTCAAATAAAGAGCTACTAATAAGGGCAAACTTTTGAAGAGAAAATGGAAATGGACATACATATCCTTCGTCTAAAACGAGACAGCCCTGCTAACATCTCACTTTTTTGGGCACCAGATGGAAAACGTGAAAGAGAAATGCCGAGACTTACTTAGCAAAGATACATGCACCAAGATCTGTGCAAAGCAAAAGTAAGTGTATGGGAGGAGGGAAGAAGACTGGCTCAGGACAGAGATGCCTGGAAAAAGGAACTTGACGCCTTATGTGCCAGCTTGCGTGATAGTTACTGTATTTGCTCACCCCTATCAAAGCATTTTATTAAAATATTGCCATTTTAACTATTTTATTGAAATAGTTTAATTTATGTATAAAAAAAAAAAAGAATTAATGATACTTTCAATATAAATAGTTGAAATTGCGATTTATCTAAATAATTTTTAATGAAGGTTCCAAAGGGTAATTAATAGTTTTAGAACAATTAGAAATTAATGTAGGCCCAGCGGTCAAAGAATGTGCTTAAAATGAAGATGACCGTAGAATTTCAGATTCTACTATAAAAATAACTGAGTCGTCCCGTAAAGGTAGAAAGAAGAAGGACTTGAAAAATGATGGAGAGAAGCGTCGTATGGACCTGGCATTATAGTTAGGGTTGCAAGTTTGTCGCGGCTCGAATTTTCGCGACCGTTTCCGCGAAATTTCAAGTTTTTTTCAAAAATTCGCGAATTTTTTAAAATTGCGCGATTTGAACGAAAGTTATTCAATTCGCGCGATTTAAATGAAAATTATTCACAATTTGAAGTTATTTTTTTCTGTTTTATCTTATCAATAAAAAAATATTTGTAGTTATGAATTTTCTGAAGTTTAAAAATTGATTATATTTTTTCAAAGCATTCACAAAAGTATCTAGCAAAATGACATTAGAATTGGGTTAGGCTCTATACAACGTGTTAGAAGTTCCATCTGTGGACATATCAAGATGATAGTTTTGACATTTCTTTATCTGCTTTTGACTTAGAAAGCATACCACTGGAAAGTGTAAATTTTAAAACTGTTAGCGAAGCAGTTATCCAGTGTTGTCAAAAGTACAAGCTTCGTTTTGATACCATTTCATCTTTCGTCACTGACAATGCGTCTTACATGAACAAAGCATGGGAAAAAAGTTTGAAAGCAGTTTTCTTGAATGCTGTTCATGTGACTTGCAATGCACATCTTTTAAATCTCCTAGGAGAAATATGGCAAAATCAATTTGAAAAAGTGAATTCTTTTATTGTGCATTTAAAGCGTGCATTCACAGCATGTCCTTCACGTAAGGGTCGATTTCGAGCCTTTTTAGTTGAAAAGGGCAAAAACGCCGCTCTACCACCGGTTCCCGTACAAACCAGATGGAATAGCTGGTTTAAGGCAGCTTTGTTTCACGTAAATTACTTAGCTGAATATGCAGAGTTCTTCGATAAAGAGCAACAAAATAGCAGTAGTTCTTTGATCAGCACGATTTCCGAAGAATGTTGTAACGCAGAATTGAGTGAAGATTTAAGAGAGATTGAAAAATATGCATCTTTAATTTTGAATCAATTAAATTTGTATGAAAAACAAAGAATAAGTTCGCATGTTATTTTTAATGAAATGTCTGATCTTGCTGAAGATTTAAAAAGCAAATCTATAACCTGCCAGCACTTGAAATCTAAAAAAGCTTTAAAATCATGCCAGGAAAAAATTCAGGCATACTTTTTTGAAGGCAATATTACAACACACAGATTTCGTCAACCAGCATCAAGCTTTTTTAAAGCATGCAGAGCTTTTGATCCTAGTCAATTCAAATACTTAGATGTTTTCCAAGAAGATGATAGTTCTTTTATTTTTAACTCTATCCCCATGTTTGAGGATGAAGAAGAGTTGAAGAACGAATTTAATGCTTACAAAGCGACAGTTAATGAAATACACGTTGAAAGTAGACAATTAATTCAGTTTTGGAAATCGAAGATTAACGCTATCCAAAACTGTCTAAAGTGGCGATTCGATGTTTGTCAGTACCAACTAATAGCGTGGATGCCGAACGATCTTTTTCAAGATACAAAAATGTATTGAGTGATGAAAGGAGAAACATTAGCGAGAATAACCTAACCATGTATAATATTTTGTATCAAAATTCTGTACATTTAAGTAACGGCATTAATATTGCTTAAAAATAAAATTTTGTAACTTTTTTATGTTTTTTATTATTTTTTAATTGATTTTCGGTGTAAATATCAGTGCATATGTTATTCGCGAATTTTTAAAACTTTTGCGCGAATCACCTGCGAATTTATGTCTTTTTTTCCCGCGACAAACTTGCAACCCTAATTATAGTTAGTTGCAAAATTTTATATATTTGTATGGTTTATTGATCACAAAACTTTAAACGCAATTGTCTCAAAACTATGTTTTACTTACTTACTGTATGCAGCAAACCATACAGCGGATTGGAAATTTGGCGATTGCAGTTGGAATTGGTGATGATAACGCGTAAATGTGGTGGGAGAACGAAATAACATTAAACTAAACCGTAATTCGATATTCTTTCCTCGACTAGCAATGATGAATAAAATATATAAATAAATGAATAAACGCTTCTGCAGGTGTTTTTCGTCAAAATTTCATTTTTTCAGAATAAGTTATTCGTCCTATCTCTTTTAGAAATTAATGGGAATTAGTTTTTTGAAGAATATATATATATATTATTTTTACCTGCATGAAAGAAAACTTTTTTCATCCTACTTGCGTTAGTTGCTCGTGTTGTTCATTTGGAAATTAATTAGTAAGTGTGTGATGAAGAAATTGTTGTAAAAATAACTCATTGATTCCTTTTCGTAGAGAATTAAAAAAGAAAAAAAAAAAACCTTTTTATTGTTAGGATCACTTTACAAATACACGGTATTTATATTTTATTAAACACAATAATTTATATTTTATAAAACGATCTTGTTTTTTGATATAACACATTTAATTTTTTAAAACCTTTTACAGGAATTTTGTTTGCGGGGAAATAAAAATATTTTATTAACAAACCAATCACAAAAAATAACGTAACATTTTAATACCATGTTTTATTGGAACGCTATTTTGAAGAATTAATTCTATTTAACTTTTATTGTAAGAAAACATAACCTGTTTTATTTTAGTGATATTCTCTATTAAATCAATCTTGATAAAAAATAATGTAAACTTTTTTATGAAGATTTTATTTTTAGAAATTAACAAAGACATATTATTTACTAGAAGAAAAAAAAATTAGAGTATTCAAAAATGTTATCACGCTTTAAAGTAATAATTTCTGGCAAATGAAATAATCGATATTTTTAGAATTTTAAAGTAAAAGAATTTTAGTTCGCTAGTGAAAAAAGAAATATGTGCAATGATTTAAAGAGGGAAAAAATGTACAAATGAAGGGATTTTTCTTTAACTACTGTCACTAGTTTTAAACTTCATTCATCTTAAACTTAATCTGAATCTATCAAAATATCTGATTTCATATAAATGATATCTAATTGCATCTGATTTAAATGAGAATTGATTAAAAGTAAATTAAGAAAACAATTGTAAGTTATTATGTGAGTTTTGACTGTGCTTTTTATTTTATCAATTCAGACTGGAAACCTGGAGTTTACCTGAATCTTAAAACAAGTTTGAGTATAACTATATAAAAAATTAAGTTTGAAAGCGTTTGTTTCATAACTAGAAGCATTTATTGTAAAAAAAAATAATTATTAAATTACTTTTTTTGCAATGAAATGAGATCTTAAACTTCGTGAAAAATTGATTCAATTCCATAATTTATATAAAAGTCCGTAAATACTTCATTTATTATGGAAGTCATAGATACCTTGATACTCTTTCAATATTAGAATAACATATGCAATTAATAGATAATGCGCAATTTTAAAAATATATTTTATTTACATATATTGCGTACAGGTTATTCTGTAACGATCATACGTAACATATATTTATAGATTCCTAAATACTATTAAATGAATTAAGTAATTAAAAACATAATTTAAAAAAACATAATTAAAAAAATTACATAATTAAAACTTTCCTGTGGTCAAATATTAATAATAATTATTATTTTTAACAACTTTTTTAAACACAAATTTTTAATTCTCGAACTTAATACTATCCTTCTTCTGAAAATATTAGAAAATTTATATAAAAAAACAAACAAACTATATTTTAAAATCGAGCCATTGGCGACAACAGAGGCTAGATGTATGTACTGAGTTTAAATAAATTATATGTTATAGAACTCACATTTAAGACTTAGACCAATTTATTGTCAGTTCATAAGAGTTTTTTTTTAATAAATAAATTTAGTGATTGTTTGATTTATAATTGTAAGTCCTGAGTGTTTAATGTTAAGTTATATTTCTTTTTAAATATTTTTTTAAATATGCAAAGCAGGCGACCTTCATATTTATTTTCGTATGTGAATCAAAAAATATTAACTTAACTTTCAATAATTATAGATAAATAAAAAAACAAAAGTTAGATAAAAACTTTAAATGTAAAAAACTTTCTAAATAAGATTTAAATAAAACACACAGTCACTTGGCCTGAATGATTTTGCAAAGAATTCCAAACTTTTTAATTTTACAAGTTAGGTGAAAAGTAAATATCTTACAATAGTTGTAGGGAATTAAATAAATTCTAAATTAAATCAACATTAAAACATTGAGTGCAAAAAGTTTTCAATTCACTTAAAAGTTCACTGGAAAGTTCTCGAGATATGGTGGAATACGCAAAAAGTAAAGTTAACACTAAGGGTCCTAACATTGCATCGCTTTCCTGACCAAACTATTGGAACAAAATTTCCTGAGTGCGGCAACCCCTATATACCGCGGATCAAAAATCCGAATCCGCCCGGAAAGAAAAGTTTATCAAAGTAAGTGCGTTTTAG
The DNA here is from genome assembly GCA_949128135.1 of Parasteatoda lunata. Classification (NCBI taxonomy): domain Eukaryota; kingdom Metazoa; phylum Arthropoda; class Arachnida; order Araneae; family Theridiidae; genus Parasteatoda; species Parasteatoda lunata. The sequence goes on along the minus strand of OX421970.1, from coordinate 59,099,894 downwards.
TGTTTGATTTCCCAACTTAAAATATATTGTCTGCTATAATTAATTGGCACGTTTGAGGTCGCCCTCTCGATCCATTAAGATTGAGTCCAAGTACGTAAACATCTGATCATTAGATCAAAAGTTAGTTTTAGATTTTTTGTTTACTGCTCACTGTACGCTAAAACGTGATTTTTTTTCTTCTTTTGAAATTTCAATTTTAATGTCAATACTTCAACATCCTTCGAGTTGTGCTTACTTTATAAATTGAATCTCAACTTTATTTTTCTCTTCACTTTTAAACTGTAAAAGACTTTTTCTCCATTTGTAAATTATGAAAAAAATTATTATTCTGATTGCGTAAACAGTTAATTCACTAAAATTGGACGTTCTCAATTAATTCCTTTTAATAGTCATATTATTAATAATAATTATTTACACAAAATTAGAATAAAGGAAAGCTAATTAGAAATTAGAAATTTAAGAAGTTTTTGTTGTAATAATTAGAGAATTGCTATTGGCAAAATCCAAAAACATGACAGAATTCAAGTAATTTTAATAATAAATAGTACAAAATCGCTGTAAAAATTCTCTTAAACTTTTATAAATATTATACATTTATAACTTTTAGCTGTTCGCATTATTGCTAAATAATCTCTGTGTCAAAAAATATTTAAAGAATTTCACAATAACTGAAAATTAAATAATATTTTAAAAAAAGTTGTAAATGGTTATCGAGCAGAATCATTAAGTTTAATTAATGAATATAGAATTGGAAACCAAGTCTCTGCTTAGCATTAAAAAAAATTGAAATCTTTTAAGTAAGAAACTTTATTGTAATAATCATTTCATTATTAATTAAAAGTTATTGTGAAATTATTAATTTTAATTAGTGGATGATTAGGAAAAGAAGTTCACTACTCGAAATACATTTAATGAAAGTGATGGAAATATAGAAGTGGTTATGGAGGTAATAATATATAAAATTTTTATCTTAGTTTTATTACGACCTTTTAAAAAACGCTTATAAACACAATTTAGTTAACAGATACAAACGATTATGTCGGTGCTATAACAAAAAAATACGATTTATATTTCATTTAATATAGAAGAATTTAATGAAGACCTGCTTAATTGAAACTATGAAATCTGGCACCCATATTTAACTTGGTGAATGATAGATACGTGATTCCGAAAACATAACAAAAACATAAGCGCACAGCTGTTTGGCGGTTACACTTACTGCGTCTCTAACTAGTACAATTTTCAACCGATTTATTTCAAATTTTGACTTTTATAATAAATATGATTTTCGTTACAGGAAGGAATTTTTTAAGTGGATTGAGTAGTTTTGAGTAATTTACGAAAAATGTAACTTATTTTCTGTCATTTTTTGAATTTTATTTTTCCAAACAACGCTTTTTTGTACAAATTTTTTTTTTTGAAAGTCCTGCATCCAACAAAAACTACATTTACATAGTCTGAAAAAATCAAAATGTAGAAAAATTTGTCTGATTTTTTTTTTCCTCTTTATGAATACAGCAAGTTATGGATAATTAAAAAAAAAAAAAAAAAAAAAGTTATAAACACTATTTCATAGAAGCGCTAATTTTTAAAATATTTTTATTTCTAACATTATAAAATGAAGATTAAAATATGTATAGTACGCTAAAAAAAGGTACTAAGTTTATCACAATCGTTGCAAAATTTATTAAAAGATATTTCTTTTGTTGCTTATATTGTGTTATTCACCCTTATAACACCTATAATTACTACTTTTTGGGGTGATATACTTAGCGCATATTTTTACATCATTTTAAGATTTTATAAAACATTGACTTTGATAAAACACAAAATTTATCTGAAATTTGTCAAAAGATTTTGAGAAATAGAATTTTAAAAATAAGGCTTCTTTGAAGTTCTATAATTAAAAAAATGTTCACCGACTTCACTCAAATTTTGTATTTGGTTATTTAAAATTACAATATTTAAAATTGTAGACCGTAAAATTTAATATTTCACTACCATTATAAAATTAAATAACAAAAAATATTGAAAATTGTTTTTTGCAGGGAATCTTGACATCATGTTTTTTATTTATGATTTAAACGTAATTAAAAAAGATATTTAATAGTTCATAAAACCATATTCAATATTTTTAACATAAAATTAGTATCTTTTATGATTACGCACCAAGAAAGATAAGCTTAAACGTGAAATGAAAAAATAAAAATGTTCTAGCTCTAATCTTTTGTTCCAATTATCTTCCCGAATCATAATTTCAAATACGCGAAAATATTAAAGAAAATACAGGTACTAAAAACTGCGACTTTTTAAGCAACTTTGTTGCATTTATTTTATTTTATTATTTTTTATTGCCAGACTTAAAACGTAGATAGCATAGCTTTATGACGTTGTGCGTGATCGAATACCTTCGAAACATCCTTCGAAGGATGTTTTCTAGCTCCGACTGGGACCGAAACCGTAATCTTTGAGCCTACATATGTGACAAGTGTATGTGCTTATACTTAACATTTCAATTAATGTAGTTTAATTTAATAATTTTTCCCATAATTTCCGCTACTGAACTAAAAAAATCTTTTAACGATGTTTCAAAGATTGCCATATAAATTATCATATGTGGTTATTATTAGAAAATATTATAAAAATAAGTTACATTAAGCTACATTAGGGCACAATTTATTACAATTATATTTGTTCTCACATAGTTATTTACTATCTAAAATTGTTAGATTTAATTACGAAAATTCAAACGAAATCAAAAATCAAATGATTTTCACAGCCCAGCAATCGTAAGGGAATGGCAGATGGACACGAGTGACGTCAGTTCAGATAAAAGATAGTTTTAGATGAAAATGAAAGAATATAAGCGCTTTTTGCTTAAAAATTACTGCAGCAAGATTTGTCCAATGCAAAGGGAAACGGAAAACAAAAAATAAGAAATGGAGAATTTTCGCTGCATACGATTGTCGCGCCTCCTATCGATGCCAAGAGATAGAAGTGATGCCCGAATTGAATGCAGCAGAAATATATCACCAGGGTTAGAAGAGTACTTTCGTTAAGAAAGGGCTAATTTGACTGAACGTAGCTTATTTCTTGGAACGTCACCGGAAGTTTTTATTCCATTCAGGACTTACTTCAACTTATATCAAATGTGATTATGATATGTAGATCAAAACAAATTGCCTTTCCGTTTAGCAACGCAAGGGGAGATATTTCTAAATTTTTATGATAGCAATGAAGTAAATAGTTTAAGAAGAGAAATTTCGAATATTTTTAATTTAGGTTTCGCTAATTTGATCTTTCATAAAATATAATGGCAGATAATGAAAAACGAGGAATCGCTCTTGTAGGCGAAGCAGAAAAGAAGTTAAAATCTGCTCAGGGATTTTTCGGTTCTCTTTTTGGGTAAGATCACTTTTTAATATTAAAATTCATCAATTATTCTAATTTGTTCAATAAGATGTAAAGAAAGAATATAGCAGGCTTTTTACAAGGAATATTAAAAATTGCCTATTTTCCATACTTGAACGACTATTTTGGAAGAAAGTGGTTGTTCACGATCTAAAAAGTAATGCTTAGGATGTATGAAAGTTTTGTTTTAAATTTGTGAATTTGATGTTTAAATGCACTTGTAAGGAAATTTTAGGTAAATGCAAATGAAGGTTACATTTGCCTGAAAAGTCACAATGTATAGGATACATTAAATATTCACAAGAATTAGGTAGAGACCTCTAGGCAATTGTAATATGGAGTTAAGAATATTCTTAGGAAAGGTATAAGAATATTCTTGGAATTAATCCTACCAACTCCTCTTGTAGATACCTCCCATTCCTTCATTCATTGTAAATGTTTGTTTTTCCATAGTTGAAAATCTGACCTATTGACATAAAACATCTTCAATTAAAATGTTTAGGCTACATACGAAACACAATTCTTTATGAAAATCTGCTGCTGGCAAACAGCTTTTTTTCTCAAGGATTTCTATCCTTGTTCTCAGGTTTAAGTTCCTCCTCTTATGTTCTCAAGAAAACTTAGTAAGTTTTGCCTTTAACCTGGATAATCATTATCATAATTTATAACAAATTAGGATCTGAACTTCATTGTATTGGTATAATTTGCTGCACATATATTGGATTATAAAATATTTGATTGATTTAACTCCTTTTAACTTTTTTATTTTGGGTGGTTTCCTTTTTTTCCCTTTCTTTTCAATTTTTTAAAATCAAAAGTCATCTTTTCTTATGTATGAACAGACTTGTAGAAAGTTTTTGGTTAATTGAAGCAAATTGCATCACTTCATTATTATTTTGCAGGATTTAAGCTGAGTTCAAAAATTTATGAGTAAAAAAAACTAAAAAAAAAAAAAAAGTAAAAGACTAAAAAGTCATTATAAGTTTTAGATACTTGAACAGTTCGTTTATCATTTTAGGTATCTATTCCAAACAATTCTCCTTTTTTATTTGTAAACCAATATTAAAATTTGACTCTGTAACAAGATTTCTTGCTGTTGCAGTTTCGTATTTTTCTTGCTAATTGCACTATTTGTTCGTGACACATAAGTGGTGTTTAATCTCTTGCTTAATAAATGTATAAATACATTAAAAATATGTCACCATGCCGGCTTAGATAAAAACAGTTGTAAGAATTTTAGAACAGTGTGAGTATAAAATTCTTGAGATTTTCTTGATATAGAAATTAGTAAATTGTTTTAGTTAAAAGGTAAAAATATCTTTCATAAAATTTTTGCTTAAGATAATACCTCTGTTATTTTGTAAAATTTTTATTAATAAAATTTTAGTTTTCACAGTTTTTTCTTTATAAATAGGGGGTCATCTAAAGTTGAGGAAGCCTGTGACATGTATCACCAAGCTGCAAATGCTTTTAAAATGGCTAAGAAATGGACTGGTATAATTTTTTGATTTTTATTTAATATTAAATGTAATTTTATTTTTAGATACTTATGTTCATTTGATTATAATTTTTATACTTACTTACACAGCTGCTGGAACTGCCTATTGTGAAGCAGCTGAGTTACATATCAAATCGGGTAGCAGGCATGATGCGGCTTCATCTTTTGTTGATGCTGCAAATTGTTTCAAGAAAACTGACCCTCAAGGTAACCATTTAAAATAAATATGTTAAAGTTGATAATAAAGCAGAATACACCGTATAAAAGCACAAATATCAGGCATTGTAGGGGTGCAAAACTTTTTTGAGAGAAGGGTCACTTGCACAATAGATAGATTAACAAAGTGCCTCACACATTTTGTGATTTTTTTTAACGCATTGAGTTTTAAAAATTGAGATAAATTGTTTTTTTTTTTTTTTTGTTGTTGATTTTTTTGTGTTTTTGTTATAGCGCAGCATTTTAACAGAACGTTTCAGATAGACTGTTTGTCGGTAACATAGAAAACTGTGATTATTTCTATAATACTGATGTCTAAGTACAATTTTTTAATTTTATTTTTGTTCTTTTAAATTAACTTTTCTCTTTAGCATTTTTATTATGACAAGGCATTTTCTTAAAGGGCGTTTTTAATACAACTTTATTTTAAAAAGTTATGTGAAAAAATTAAATTGAGAGTTTTGGCATTAGATTTTCATTTAAAAAATTAAGAGAGCTTTTTATTTTTGTTTTTATTTAGCTTTTTCTTTTTTTAAAAAAAAAAGTGCCAAATGCACGATTTCAAATTCGAATGTTGAATAAAAATATTGTAAATTTTAAAACTATGTGAGAATGCATAGTAATAACTGCCAAAAAAATTGTTGTAAAATAAGAAGAAATAATTGTAAAGGAAAAACGAATCACTTAAATTTTCAATGAAATCGACAATAAAAGTGATTATTTAAATGCGCAATTCGAAAATCGCGTGCCATTAAAATATCCAAATAAAAAATAAGAGATTTTTTAAATCACAATGAAAAGTAGAAATTACTGCTTAAAAAATCAATTAGATTTACGATAACATCGGCATATAATGCGTAAAAAAAACTAATTATGTAAAGGTATGATTCAACTTCAAAATTCATGGTATCTTATTAAAAGTATCAATATTTTTAAAACTGTGTAAGTACGATGTTTTCACTGCCAAAAAACTTGAATTAGCACAAATAAAGTGTGGCAAAAAGTGATTACTTAAATGTGCCATTTAAAACTCGCATGTCATAATAATATTGATGTAAAAATACCAGATTTCCAAATCACGTGGAAAGTTGTAGTGTAAAAATATGATGTAATTATTGCCAAATAACTTGTGATTTACAATGAAATCATCAGAAATAAATCATGTCAAAAAATTTATTCAAAGGGCAATTCATAACTGTGTCTGGATATAGATTTTAAAAACCACATGGATATTATTTGTTGTAATTGCTGAAAGAATGATTGAAATGTTACTTGGATTTATGATGAAATCAGTATAAATAAAGCTAGTATTTCTAAATAGTTTTCAAAGAAGTTGAATTTTTGTAAGCATTAAACAGAGACTGCCTTAAGTCTACTGTACTGTTAAATAATTATAAGATAGTTCATCATTTTGTGTGTTATGTATATTTTAAGCTGTTTGTGAGTTTTGGTAAATATGCATAACAAAAGCTCTTGATTTAGAAAGGATAGAAAATTTTAACTTTATTATTTATGGTATGATAATAATAATCAAATATATTTCAGTTATTTGAATTTCAGACTGTAATTTTATTTTTATTTTGTTTCAGAGGCTATTAGTTGTCTAATGAAAGCTGTGGAATTATATACTGATATGGTAAATGCATTAAATAACTTTAATTACTTAAATTAATGAAATTAATATGCTATCACACCTCTGTAAATATCTTTAGTTTCAAATCTAAGTAATAAAACATTTGATATTTTAAATGTCCTAGAACATCAGTAATAAAATGAGAAAATAGCTGTATTACATTTCTACATAAATAACAATGTAATATTTGATCGCAAATCATTGTGTAAAAATAACTTAATTTTTTTTTCTTAAGCATGTATGAAAAAAAAAATTCTAATAATTCAATTAAAACAAATGAGGCTTGATTGTATTTAATATTTTTGTATTATTAAAAAAGTTTCCTTTTAATAATGTTTTTAAAACTTGTTAGACTAGATAATTTTATATTCCATATTTAAGTATGTTTGAATTCTTCAATCCTTAATTTATTTTTTTATTCTATGCTCATAATTTTGTATGATAATTAATTTACATTAAGAGAACAACATTAAAATTGGAGATTAATATAGTTTAAAATTGGAGATAAAGGAATTTTCTTCTACTAATTAGATAAAGTACTTACAAACTGAACTAAATCTAGTCAGATAAATGTAGCTTAATTTTTTGAGTAGAAGCTCAATTATCCTGAATATAAAAATCACCAAGTTTCAACATTGTGAAAATTCCAAATACTAGAGCATCATAAATGAAAATTGATAGCATTTTTTCATTTTCTGGAAAAATGCCTTTCCTTTATTAAAACAAAATAACACAATCAATACTTATATAATGCTTATATAAAGCATACATGTTATTGGTCAAACACAAATGTGGCTGAAAATTTTCTGTTAATTTAGACATAACCCATTTATTAGGTCATATGTTACATCCCATGACCACATAACACAAAATAAGATAATAGAAAACAATAAATGAATACATTAACTATGTGTGTACATAATTCAAAAGTACCTGCAAATTCAAAATAAAATATTCCTACCTTTCTCACACACAAGGATGAGATTTATCCGCTCTAGCGGATTTCTGCCTTTTTCGCTTCTGTCTCTCGAATTTCAGCCTTTTTATCAAAAACTCAAATTCTCTAAAAGTTTTTAAAAAAAAAAAAAAAAACATAAATGTTCCGCTTTTTCTGAAAATTCAGCTGTTGAAATGAAATAATTATATTTATTTCCGATTTTTAAAGATAAACAGAAAAATCAAACTATGTAACTGCCAACCCTTCCGCATTTTTAATTATTTTAGCTATTTTCTTCGCGTTTACACGCAGAAAATAAGATTTTGCATTTTTACCCAGATAGCTCATATTTTTGTAATTCAGACGTCACTGCATTTTACTATCAAACATCAATTTTAGTATTTATCTGATTTAAAATTTGCACATTGAAATTCTTATTCATGCGATTTCAATATCATACAATGCAATTCTCATTTACGAGATTTATCAATCCAATATTACGATTCATATTTCCACGTTTTTAAAATCCCAAGTAGTGATTCGTATTTACGCATTTTTAAAGTCTTATGTAGCGATTCGTATTCACGCAAGTTTAAAGTCCAATATGCGGTTGTAGTATCAAACATCGATTTTTGTAATTAACAAGTGATTTAATAATTAGACTTCGGATTCGTATTCACGCGATTTATAAATTATGCATCATGATTCGTATTTACGCGATCTAAAAATCACACATCATCGTGGCTTGTATTTTATATATTTTTTAAAATCCTACGTTGAGTTTCATATTCATGTGATTTCAAAATCCAATTCCGGGATCCATATTCACACGATTTTAAAATCCAAGATCGCAAATCTTGTAAAAAATAAGTTTTTTTTCTGAATTAGTTGCTATAAAGGTGGCCGTTGTTCTATCGATGATTATTGGTGTATATATATACATATATATATATATATATAGGCATTACAACATCAGTGAAACTGAATGAGAATATGTTACTGATATTTTTGCTATAAATCACGTAATAGTATTTATTTAAAAAAAAATTAATGTTAATGTATGTTCTCAGTAGTTTAATGTGCTAAACTGGACACATTCTCAAGTAATAATTGACTCCTTTGTGACTGTAGAAAAATATAATTTCTAACTTTATTTTTTCAATTTGTAATTTTACTTTTTACTAAATATTAAGTGTTGATGTAATTATTCTTATATTAATAAATTAGTACACAATCAGTTTTATATCATCACATAGTTATTTATTATCTTAAATTGTCTGGAATTTATTATTCGGCAAAACGCTGGGAGTGCCGAAGTACCATAAACCAAATCAGCTGATTTCCGTCAATTCACTGAAGTATAATAAAACAAATTATTGAATTGGAGAAGTTGCTGTAGTTTCATTTTAAAATATTCAAGATAAAATGAGTATATCACTCTGTACATCCTAACACTTAATAAGAATTTGCAACCTGTATTCCTCTTTCTTACTGCTTGCCTTCTCAGTGTGTGGTCTGCCTAATAGTTATGCTTACATAAATTAAAAAAATTTTGAAATTAGAAGGGGGAAAAATGTGAGAAGAATATAAAACAAAAGTATTGGTTTTAATTTTTTGCTGGTGCTTGGCTGCTCTTATTACCATAGTTATTGTTCTGTCTTAAAGATGTCTGCATTTTAGGTTTGAAATAAAGATTTGTTAATTTTGTGTAATGAAAATTTCATTGTACGAGTTTCAATGCCGAAAAATATGTTAATTTTTATAATTGAAAAAAATTGTGAAACATTTTGTCTCTCTTTTGATCCTGTTAGTTAAAAGTAGACAAAAGTTTAAAAGCTCAGTACAATCTAGTGAGATTCTTAGGTGTACTAGTTTTATTTGTATAACTCTTATTTTAGATTAATGTTAACATTTAAAATATATATGTAGCATGGAAAGTTTCAAATAATCTTTTTATGTTATTTCTTTAAAATTCTCCTTCTTAATTTAATATTCAAAATTAAATACTTTTTCACACTTTATTATTCACGTCTGCTCTTTTGGTTCTATATTTAAATCTTAAGTATGCATGAGTTAAAATTTTAATTTTCACCTGAACGTAAAGCGTGAGAACTGAACCGTAAGAACCATATCATTCACTTAATCTATTTTATGTACCAAAAGGATTACTGATTCTCTTTTTGCATGTGACTTAAAAGGTCATTGGAATTATTTTGCAAGATTTTCCCTCATTTTTATTCAAAAGCTCTTCAATTTTATGTCTTTCGAATGCTAGCTCTACATGATTATACTCCAATAAATATAATTTACGAATGGCCTGGTACCTGAGACGTACTTAAATCTTATATGTATATATACTTTTAAAATAATTTACTATATGCATAAGGTTTTCCATTGGCTTGCATAATACTATATTCATGAAGAATTTTATTTAAACAAAATGAGTACTATTGGTGAAATTTTTTAGTGATCCAATTTATTTGTATAATTGTTTTTTCATTATGATTTTTAAAGATTTAATATTTTAAATTCTTGGATTTACAAAATATATATTTGCTGTAAAAGTTTTTTTTATTTTTCTCATTAATTTATAATTTATATCGTGTTTGTTTCTTTCACATTAGGGGCGTTTTACTATTGCTGCCAAACATTTAGTTAGCATGGCTGAACTCTATGAAGTTAGTGATATAAATAAAGTAAGAATTTTATGTGTTTTATCTTAATTGTAACTGAAATTAAATGCATCTTAGATGTTTTTTTTAAAAACATACATATTTCTCCCCAATATTGCTAGAGATATTTAAATACCTTTGACAATCAAGAAGGGGAACAATTCAACTCCTTCTATAGCTGCTCTCTTCAGATTCTTACATTATCTATTTGAGACAAGATTTTTATTTCAAAAGCAGTGAAAATGGCAAATTCTCTAAAGAGAAAAGCATTTTTGATAGAGGACGAAGTTAAAATTGTAAGGCGTATTGAAGATGGAACCAATCAATCGGCACTGTGTAAGATATTTTCCTTGTCAAAATCTACAGTTTCGAACATTTGGAAAAATCAAAGTGCAATTCTTGCCGCATACGACAAAAATATGGTTTCATTGAAAAAACTGTGTGGAGCTGAAAGAGAAAATATAGAATAAGTTTTGTTAAAATGGTTCACCACTCAGTGAGATAGAAATCTTCCTGTGATCGGACCTATGCTTCAAATTAAAGCGAATGAGTTTGCTGAAAAATTAGAGGAAAAGGATTTTGTGAGCTCCAATGGATGGCTGAATAGATTCAAAAAACGGAATAATATTTTCTCAGGAAAGATTATTGGAGAAGAAGCGAGTGCTAATGCAACGGATGTGGAAAAGTGGAAAACTGAAGTGTGGCCAAATATTATACAGTATTATAAAGAGAAAGACATTTTTAATGATGATAAACCTGGACTATTTTACAAATTGATTCCCAATCAGACGTTAAAATTTAAAGGAGAAAAATGCACTAATGGGAAACTCTCCAAAGTGAGAATAACAGTTCTTGTTTGTGCTAACATAAATGGCTCGGAAAAGCGAAAACTAACTGTCATATGTAAATCTCAAAAGCCAAGGTGCTTTAGAAATGTTAAAAAACTGCTTGTAAACTACAAAGCCAATCAAAAAGCGTGGGTGACCTCCCATTTTTTTTTTAAGAAGAACTTCGACAGTGGGGCAGTGATTTATTAAAAGTAAATTGTAAAATTGTTCTTCTTGTAGACATTTGCATAGCTCACCTCCATTTAAAATGTCTAAAGTGTATTAAGTTCGTGTTTCCACAACCAAATACCACTTCTGTGTTGCAACCCATGGACCAGGGTGTTATTCGCAGTCTGAAGTCTCACTATAGGACACAATTAGTTATGCATATTTTAGATAACTATGATAAAAACAACATGAACTCAGAATGCAACACCTCTCTTCTAGAAGCAATAGTTTTGCCAGGATAATCATGGAGGCAAGTAACATCAGCTACAATCCGCAACTGTTTCCGACATGCAGGTCTTTCAAAAGATTTAGAAGAAAAAGATTCCAATGTGGAGGAGGAAAATTCACCTATCTCTCTATGGCTAAAAAAACATAGAATGGACATTTTTCCTAAGGACATTATTGAGTAATTTGAATGTTGCGATGATGAAGTATGCACTTCTGGTACTCCTACCGATGATGACATTGTCAATGAAATGAAACAAGCGAACGGAAGTAGAGAAGACTTATTAGAAGAAAATGTTGTAGAAGAAAATGAACTTTCAGCACCATCTAAAGCTTAAGTAAAATCAGCCATAAATGTCCTTAATATGTTTTTTTTCACCAGAAAATGTAGTTCAAAAATTCTTGCATTCATTGCACATTGTAGATAAGAAAATTGATGAACTCTATTTCAAATCAAATTGTGTTCAATCAAAAATCAAAATTTTTTTTTATAAAAAGTGAAATTAAAACTAATTTTTAGCGATGTAAGTACTTTTTTCATAAATTTTTGCTTTATTATCTGTTAATTAGTAAAAAAAATTTTAAGTAACTTATTTAAAATTGCAAACCCAATTTTCAGTCATTCAACTGTCCTATGCAAAAAATATTCTTCAAAAAATTTGGACACATTACTGAGTTCGCATAGCGGGGTTCGACTGTATATTTCTCCTTCTAATTGACTTCCTAGTCTTTTAACCACTTCTCAACTCTATCTAACTATCTTGTTCAGGTCTTCCTCTTTTTCCTTCTGGCAAGTTATTTTTTAAAAGGATTTTCATTGCTATGTCGAAATACATGTGTTAGCTACCTTATTTAGAAACCTTGATCACTCAGGTTCTTTATATTTTGATTGTAATTCCGGGTTGTAATGGATTGCCCAGGTTCCATTTTCTCTAACTGCACCAAACTTTTTTGAAAATATTTTTCTCTCAAATGTCATAACTTTCTCTCCGCTGCCATATAAAACTATTGGTCTCATTAGTATCTTTTATTTGTGTTTGTGTATATATATGTTTAATTACTCAAATAATCAGTATCAATTACTTATTTTTAGGCTGTCAGTTGTTATGAACAAGCTGCTGATTATTATAGAGGAGAAGAATCTAACAGGTATGAATCATTCTTCACCATATATGAGTAATGATTAGCCCATCAGTGATGAAATTGTTTATAACAAATGCATTTTATTCAAATTGGCTAGAGTTTTTGTTCTTAAAAAAATTTATCTATCATTTTATAAAAAAGATTTATGTTTTGGGTATATGAATTAATTTCTATTAATTTCTTAAATTTAAATACATTAATAGACAGCTGTTGAAAGAAATAACTCTATTTAAATTCAAATTTTTATCTTATTTATTAAAATGTCTTTCCAATTTAAAACTTTTTGCTTTAAAATTAGAGAAATGATTGTTTCTTTGATTTTTAAATCAGCTTTATTTTTGGTTAATACAGGTGTTTTCAAGCCGATTTTTACTGCTACTCCAAATTGATGAATAGCATAGCCTGATAAGCTTGCATGCATGTTTATTTGAAAAGTTATGTAATTGTAATCACAAATGTATTAAATGATGGGGATTTGTCTTCGTATTGTTACCACTTTTTAAAATTTTTAAGGTTCATGGGAATGGTGAAAATAATTATGCTATTACGGCCTTGGGATCTGTTTTAAAATTAGCATTGTAGCACCAGAGAGTAAAATATTTATTATTTTGGAAATAACAATAAATTTTTAGGTTTTGCCACGAGAAAAATCAATGGATAAATAAATGCTTAAGTAGGAGGATTATCATTATCTATAACATAGGATTAAGATAAATAACTTTTTATCTATAGTAATAAAAATGATTAGTTAAATAATTTCCCCGTTTTACTATATTGTGGAAATTCCTGTGCTAAAATATCATAATAGTTACATTTAAAAAAAGTACAAATGAAATTTTTCAAAATAAATGCAACCTTTATAATCAAATCAGGTTCTTCACATTTCAATAAAGCTAGGATTTTTTTTATATGTTAAAAGAGATTGCTTTAAATTACATAATTAAAATTTTATATCATGGTTTAAATTATTTGATATGTAACATCACATACATGTTTGTATATTCTTAAGTTTGTGATATTTGCAAAGTCTTCATTTTTTTGATGAGGAAGATTTTATTCAGAGAATAAGTTAAGAGGAACACATGAAAATTATTGATTCATGTTCAAGAAGAGAGAGAGAAAGTGAAATTTTGTTAATATTGTTTTACTATCAATAAATACATATTTTCATTATGCTCATTAAATTTTATTTTTATTTAAATGCAAGTGCATTTGAAACTTAATAATTAAGCAGCTAATGTATTTAAATAATAAATAGAGACTCGTTCTGTTGAAAATTATTTTTTAAATTTTTTTGTTTAAATTAGTTTACTCTTCAATATAAATCAAACTGAAAAATTGTTTCTCTTTTCAAAACAATACGTGAGAATATTCTGTTTAAATTAAAAATAACTATAATTTCACATATTTTGCAGTTAGTTTGTAATAATTAAATAATAGTATTCACCAATTTGGTTAGAAGTATTAAATCATTATTAAATAATATAAGGAATTATTAATACATTTTATAAGATCTTTAAAATATTGTGTTTTATATCATTCCCTTATATAAAGTTTTAATGTGAAATTTAATTTTGTATGCCATTTTTGTATTAAAATCTATGTATTATTTGCTGTAAATTACAATCTTATAACTTCTTGATTTTTATCTTATAGCTCAGCCAACAAGTGCCTTTTAAGTGTTGCAAAATATTGTGCCCAGTTGGAACAATATGAAAAAGCTATCGAAATCTATGAACAGGTTCATATAAGTTTTTTTTTAAAAATAATTGTAAAATGATGTTGTGTTTTAACTTTACATTTAGTTATATATTTCCTTTAATTTTTTTTTCTGTAGATTGCAGCATCCTCACTTGAAAGTTCTTTATTGAAATATAGTGCAAAAGAATATTTTTTTCGGGCTGGCTTGTGTCATTTGTGTGTAGATCTTTTAAATGCACAGGTATTTTATTAAATTTTATATCTGTTGCTATAATTAGTTTTTATTAAATTATAAGAAAAAAAACTAAAAAATTTTTTTAAATGAAAAAAATTAAGAAGAAACCCTTCTGAAAAACATATATGCTCAATATTGCATTAAAATATTATATTTTTCTATTATTAAATTTTAGGTTTTGGTTATTTTTTAAAATTAAAAGTTTATTACAAAGTGATGTTTTTTTAGTAATCATTAAATAATCAAGTAATATTACAAGATAAATGTTATTGTCTCATGAAAGCGACATGTCATACTAGGTATTCCCAAGAATATGAAGAGATGTTTAAAAAACATAAAGTATGAATCAGTTATGTATAAGTATACTTTTTAAACAAATTTGTTTATAATACTATGACCCTTAAGCTTATCCAATCTAAATAATTCACAAAAAATAAATATTTTAAGTGAAAAGCATTATTGGATAATATTTTTTTGCATTAGTGTTATAATCTATTTGATAAAAAACATTAAGCATGTTTATTATTTTTTTTAATAGTAACTAGAAAATAATCGTTTTATTTAATGCATGAAATCACAATATGTTTGGTAAACAAAGTAATTGGTGTAAACTAAATCTATCAAATTTGTTATAGTAACAGAACTGCTTTGGTTTTAAATATTATTTTCATTAAATGTGTCAGCAAGAAAAGTTATTTAAGGTTGCACGATGATAAAGCTTGGGGAAAGAGGGTTTGAGGAGCATAAATAAACTCTAAATTTATATTTTTCAGAAATGTTATTAAAATTATAAAATGAATTTCTTTAATTTACTTTAGTCAACTATCTTTCTTTTAATTTTATTCTTCGGTTTGTTTCAAATCAGTGTTTCTTTCTAGCATGCTTTAGCTAAATATGAAGATATGAGTCCTTCTTTTTCTGATTCTCGTGAATGTAAACTGCTTAAGGTTTGTATAAATCTTTTTTATATATCAATATATATATATAATAGTATTTTGACAGTAATATTTTGCATATAATTAACAAGAATAAAACATTATAAAGTTCAAAAGTTAGCTAGTTTTTTTTTTTTTTTTTTTTTTTATAAGGAAAAACCCATACTCTTGCCGCCACCCCCCAATTGTGTTTTTTTTTTTTTTTTAAATTTTTTTCCACATTAAACTTGAATTATTCAGTCTCTCTCTTTTTTTAGGAAACACTGAATCATCACCAGTTTTCCCGCTTTCTTGGTTCCTAGTCTGTTTTATAATTTTATCCAGATATTGCCAAAGAACACATACTATTATATACACTTAAGATCTATAGTGGCTGTGTGTATCTTTCTACAAATAAAGCATTTGTGATGTTTTCTGTGGAAAGAAACTAAATTTTTTTTCTTAAGAAACCCAATTTTTTTGAAGAAAAATTTTTAATTTAAAAAATACTCCTATTCCTTATTAAAAAACCCAAAAAAACAAAGAAAGTTTTAAAAAAAATCTTAGGTTTTTGCCAAAATTGATAAAGATTCTTTTCATTGTATATAATAATATAATACTTGCCATATATGTATATAGATATATACATGAATAAATAAACAGACCAACACTAAACATTTGAACATTCATTAAAAAGTTTTAAGATAATGGATTTCTAAACTAAATTAATCACTGCATGTATAAAACTATACAATAGCTTCATTTAAATTTTATTGTCAGTCTGTTTAGTAGATACAGATGACTAAAAGCACTGTTCTATTCAATAATCTTTTTAGCTGAGCAATGATTTGTTCCTACCTTACTTGCTAACTGTCTTATTGTTTGAATAAGACAGATTGTGATACAGTGACAAATCTTTAGGCAATTGGAAACACAATTATTTTTTTAGATTGTTTAAAGTATTCTGGCGATTTTGTAAAGCAGTTTTTGCCTTTTGTTTGAAGTATCTATTATGAGGAAGTTAATAGATTGCAATAGCTGTTTCAAGGACAAATACAATGATAGTTAATACAGCTGGAGAAAATATCTATTATTTGGGTGGGTCTATAGCTAGCCGTTTCAATCTATTTCATATACGGCAATCACATTTTATTGGAAAATCACCTTGTTAAAAGCCAGATTCTGATTTTATTTAATATAGTTTTTCTTTTTAACTCCAATAAATTTATTTTAGGTTTTTGTTGAATATTTTTACTTAGTAAAAATATTTGCTTGTGTAAATTATTCTATTGCATAATTATTTTTTTTAGTTTTGTTTTTAATTTTTTATGCACATTTCATACATTACTTGAAGTCTCAGTGTATGTTTAAAAAAAAAAGACATTTTATGTGTACATAAAAATACTATTTTATGTAGACTAATAAATTCATAGTCCTTTTTTTATAATATGCACAAGAAATTGTTTATATTTATTTATTTATATATATATACCTTTGGAAATAAAGATGGCTTGTTTTTTTATAACTTTGTTAGATTTCAATATCCTTGTATTATTATTATTAAATTGCTAACTACATGATAGCCATTGCTTATTTCTCAAAAATATTCTTTATTAAACTGTTATGTGTAGAATTTTGAGTGTTTTTGAAAGGGGGGAGGTGTGGAATTCATTTCACAATAAAAATAAAATGTTATTTGCAAAAATTGATCAGTTAGGACCCTGCCTGAATTTCATTAGTAATTATTTTTATTTTTCATTATCTTTGAAGATTCATAGTTATAAGTTATAATTTGTTTTTTTAATAAATTTTTTTGATTTTATTTTCATTAATTCAAAGTTTTTCTTTATGCTAACTGAAATTCATTTAGAACCTGCAAAGAATTGAATTATGAAAACTGTGGTGAAATTTTTAAAACATAAAGAATTAGCTGGAAATTAAATTAAATCTTTGACAAAAACTTTGATTTTGCCAGGTATTTGAACCCTCTCGAAATTCGGGTTCTAGTTTATCTATAGACAAAAGAAAGCTTTCTAAACGAATTTTGCAAGTCAGTTTTATACAGAGTTCTATTAATTTTTATTCATTAGTGAATCTTAAGTCTTCTAAATTGAAACTTAGTGGTTAATAATTTTTGTTACATTCTATAGTTAAAAAAAAATTGTTTTACATACATATGTGAAAGAAAAAATATCAATATATATTTATGGATGTTTGGAATTAGCATGATCGAATGTTACAAAATAAAACACTTAAAAGATTATGTATTTGTAAATAAAATTTAAAATAAATACATTTAAAGCTCTGTTGATGTTTTGTATATGTATATTTTCATTAAATAAAAATGGTTTCAAATTAATTGTTTTAATTAATATTTAAAGGAGCTCATTGAAAAATGGGAAGAACAGGATGTCGATGGCTTCACCGACGCTGTTAAAAATTTTGATTCTATATCTCGTCTTGATCAGTGGTATACAACAATCTTACTGCGCATAAAAAAGACTATTCAAGATACTCCAGATTTGCGTTAAGACTTGCTCTTTTTTGATGGCCATAAATATGAATTTAATACTAAAATATATATTTTATTAAATATCTTATCTTGTAAATAATGTTTGTAAATATATGAATACATTTTGTAATTGTAACCATGATTTTGACAATATATTGTAAAAGCATATTTATAAGAACTAAACAGTTACTTTGGAAGTTTGTTATTTATTCATTCAAGTATTACTACAATCTTCCATTTGGTGATTTGTATTTATTCAAATATCAACACAATATAGTGAAACTTTTTAAAATCTTTATCAGAGTTATTTGCTTGCTTAAGGCTTAATAATCCCATTTTTTCCCTTGCTCTCCTGATTTATTTTATATATTCTTTGTTGTCTCCACCTAAGTATATAATGTTGTTTTGAAGCTTGTTGTAGTACAGTTGATTTCGGCTTTTGTACTGCTTAAACTTAGAATCTAATCCATTTTTTTAAATAAAAATATCAGGTTAAAAAAAATTCTATATAAATTTTTAATTATTTATAAAATTGTTATTTTTCTAGTTTTTATTTTATTTATTAAATTACATTAAAGCTAGAATTTATTATTATTTTTTGCTTAGAAACTGAATATAAGCTGTATGTTGGTAGCATATGCGTAATAAAACATTGTTTATAAAACAAGAGTCATATTTCATAATTTGTTTTGTTTGCAATTGAGTGCAAAATTTATTACAAGTTTTTTTTTTAACCTCATATATGCTTTTATTATTGGGTTTTGCTTTTATGCTTTAATTATAGAAGATTGTCGAATTAATTATTTATATTTTTCTTCAAATATTATGAAAAGTTTTTACATTGTAAGACCCCCATGTCTTACATATATCATTAATATGTGTGCTTTATAGTTATTTTTTATGTATCCAAATCTCTTAATTTACATTAAAACCAAAGAAGATTGAGATTTGTTGCTGTTTAGTTTGTTTTAATGGATATTAATGTTTGGAGAGTTATAATTTAATTGAAATGAAGAAAATGCACTGAAAGTTTTTTTCCTAATTACTCTTGGATATTTTAGAAATAATTGCGTTGCTGCTGTAAATATATATGTTAATATTTGTTAGTTAACTTGTTAAATGTTTTTTAAAGGCCTTCTTTAGTTTTTAATCTGAAATTTTTCTTTTTCCTACATCTAATTATGTGAATTTATTTTGATGGATTAATTATCAGCAAATAGATTTAAATTTTGGCTTGCAAATAACAATATGGTAATTAGTTTGTTAAAAAAACGTTTTTTATTAGCATTATATGTTTATTTGAAAAATTGGTATGGCCTTGTATGATATAGAAAGATAAGCTATAAGCAGCAGGTGGCAAATAAATTATTTTTACACTTATTATGAATAAGTTTTCTTTCTAAATTTTTTGGTATATTTACAAGGTATATCAAAGCTTCATATAATTTCTTAACAAACACAACTTATGTGAACAACACAATTTAAACACAACTAAAAATGAATATAACATTATCTACACTGCAAAGGCAGGTAGCATAAAATATATACAGAGGGAAATAATAAAACTTTTCACACTCCTAAGAATTTACTAATATTGATAACCATTATTATTCCAATTATTTTTTGCTTGATGTTTATACATCTAATAATTAATGTTTAATAGTAATTTAATGTTAAAAAAAAAATCAGAATTTATAGAGATTTGTGAAATTTTAAAAGTGTCACGCTTTATTTCAGTATCAAGTGAGAAGGCTATATAAATGAATAATAACAATAATCAAATAGAAAAAATATTTCTTTTTTAGAACAGTTTAAAAAAAAAAACTTTCTATGGTGAAGTGAAAAAAACGGTAAACTATGCACATCTTTAATATAAACATATTTTTTTTAATTGAATGTTAAACATAAATTCAGTTGAATATTACTGTTGCTTAAAATTCTATAAGGCATTGACATTTGTAGAGTAGGCAGTAAAAATCAAGTTGATTACTACAGCACTACAGAGAAATAAAAACTTTAAGGTTGCTCATAAACAAATATCAGAAATAAAAATTTTAAAACTTAGCACCTTTTTTTTATAGCAATAGAATCTAAAAATCTTGATTTGAAATTTTTTTTCTTAAAACTTGTGGGTAGTAAAAGATTAATGCAGAATTCTGTTAATATATTATTTTTTTAAATTAAAGAGTAAAATAATAAATAAGCCTTTCCTCATGTGAGCGATTAAATTTCAAAATGGCTGGATCATGCTATTGACCATTATACTATACGAAGGAAGGAAGATTTTGTGTATTCGCAACAGTTTTCGTTTTCACATTCAACATGATAGATGTTAATTTTATTTTATATCTATTTAATAAATTTATTATCAATTTCATTATAGTCTCAAAATATATAACTACATAAATTTTCAAATTTGTTTATTGTTTTAAAAACGAAGTAATGAAAAAAAG
Source organism: Parasteatoda lunata (assembly GCA_949128135.1). Taxonomy (NCBI): domain Eukaryota; kingdom Metazoa; phylum Arthropoda; class Arachnida; order Araneae; family Theridiidae; genus Parasteatoda; species Parasteatoda lunata. The sequence continues at coordinate 59,079,289 of OX421970.1, read as the reverse complement.
AAATGGTTGTACAATGGAAACAATTGTGTGTATTCGTCACAGATTTCGTTTTCACATTCAACATGATAGATTATAATTTTATTTTATATCTATTTAATAAATTTATTATCAATTTCATCATAGTCTCAAAATATATAACTACATAAATTTTCAAATTTGTTTATTGGCGTATTAGGTATATTAAAAACGAAGTAATGAAAAAAGAAATGGTCGTACAATGGAAACAATAATGTAGTTTACTGAATTTTAAAAAAGCACTGATGGTAAGAAAAATTACTATTAGGGTTAAGTTTTTATAGGCCACAATAGGGTCATTAATACAAATACTGCCTAGTAACAGTATTTGTATTACTTACGTATAGTGGCTTCGAAAAAAAAAACGTATAGTGGCTTCTTGCTCTTTTTTTCTTCCTTCTGCGCATCAAATTAGGGGGCGTTGGTTTTTTGTTCATTTCAATTTAGTTGCTGCTTGGACGTTAGTAGTGTAATTTGGTTATAGGATTTGTTTTCAAGTAAGTTTTTGAGCGTTTCATTCTTATGTATTAGTCTTGATTTTATACTTGTGCATTTTCTAAATGTATTTTCTCTTCCTCGACTTTGGCAAAACCTTTGGGATACAGAGAGAGCAATTTAGACATTTGTCGTGCTCTAGATAGAATAGGTTTTGCATTTATGGCTTCCGGAGCTGGTACCCCCTGAAGACGTCAGCTTTGGTTGTCGTTTTTTTTCATAGTTTCAATTCCTTTTGGAATTTCAGCTGCAAAGTGCGCTTTTCCATTGGAAGTATAGTTTTTAATTGTCTTGAATTCTTTTCTTATTATGGCTTAGAAAAACTTATTTTGTTTTGTTACAAATGTTTATAATGTATAAGACGTATGACTAAAGAAATATTTGTTGTAATAATAAAACACTATTCACATTTCATGCAATTTTGTGGTAATTTTTATTAGAGTAAAAACCATGGAAATTAAATACACAAAATCTCCTTCCCTACATGTAGCATTGCTATTTTCTATCGATAGCATGATCAAACCTGTACTTTGAAATTTCAGTGCTCATTTTTCTCATTGGTGTATTAAAGAAACCCGATTTGTGGAATAGAAGATAGAATGAATCACCGAGGATTTTCAGTTGTTGAGATGTAGGAATGTAGAAGTATTACTAATATTTCTACTTCCCTTACAAGTATATTTAATTAAGATGCTGAATTGCTTATAAGTGCAACAAACCAAATGTTTATTACTGATAAGTCAATTTTTTATTTAAGTAGAAAGCACAAAGAACAGAGGGAATCTATATCATTAAATGTATATTTATTATCACAAACGTTACAAACAAAATAAAATAATAAAACAAATTTTGTTCATTTATTCAAAAGCGTTCTAAATAGGTGAGCTTGTTTTGGTAACTCCCAGATGACTAGTATTTGTTGCCTGAGGAATAGAATTTTCTTTGTGTATTTTAGCTTCATAATTATCTTTAAATATTTTGCTATTTTCATGTTCTGTTTTATTTTCTAAAATGTGAGAAAAACTCTTCAAAGGTTCTTTTTCTGTTTTTTCATTAATTTTTATTTTATTCTCATCTTCAACATAAACTGGTGATGTTATCGTAGTTGTATCAGCATTTGGCACAGCTCTTAAATGGGCAGATTCTTTTGGGGCTTGAAAAAAGTAAGTCTAAAAGGAAAATGTACATATAAATGTAAAAGTGAATTGTAACTTATTTAGGTTTAAACACGAAATATGTGGGTGATTCTTAAGTGAAAATTTTTATGCCCCATCAGTAATATGAATAGGGGCTAATGTAAGATATACTATCATTTTTTAAAAGATAACTTTAGCAAGTTTATTTAGTCGAAAAACTTAATATTTCAGAAACTAACATTTTACCTATAAAATAATAACATTTTATTGTAAATATTATGCTATTAAACGTGTTTGTTATTTTATAATGATTTGAACTATATAGAAAAATGCATTATTACTTAAATTTTTTTTTTATCAAAGTAGTGTTTTTTTTAAAATACTGAATATGTTTAATATTTGTGTAAAACACTTATATGCTTATACATAACTCAATATATATGTTAAAAACCAAAATTCTCTGTGAGTAAAAATTTGGTATAATGGGTGATTTTAATTTGAAAATACAAAAACAGCTTATTTTTTGAAAATGACTTTTCTGTGAATACAAAAGAGTTTTTAAAATTAAAAGATGAGTCAATGCTTATTTTGTCTGCAATTAACAATAGTGTCAACGTAATACATAAAACTTATTTTAAGGTTACTACAGATTAAATGAATAAATCCAACCAATAGGTGTAGAAGTATTAATTTTATGTCAACTTTCATAATATTTCATGCTACACTAATTTTAGATATTTTGCTGACAAAAAAATTTAGTTATATGACCATCTATTGAAAATAACAAATAAGAGTTTTTAGATTATGTGCAGGAGCTTAACCTCAAACATTAGATTAAATCATGTAAAATTACATATTTAGTTATGAAACATTTTTAGATTATTATTAAAAGAAATAGTGTAGAAATAAAAAAATATGGCATGTCATGGTTTCATAATAAGCCTATTACAGAATAAAAATTCTTTGCATGTAATTAAATTTGAATAAACATGTTTTAAAATAATTTGCCATTAAGAAGACTGCTAAAAATGCAAAAAATTAGGGTTCATCCATATATTTGAATAATCTTTTGGAGCTATATTTTGAAGATTGTGGCTACCCTTCACATTTTGAGGACTGTGAAAAATGAGTATTTTAAATCTTAAAATTTGCATCTTAGAATGTGAAACAAAATTTAATCGAGAGAAATCTTAATAACTTGTGCTGGTATGATAGTCGTAGATGCGCTGACCAAAACAGCCGACCACAATTAATTAATTACAAGTCATTAAGTGTTTGATGACTCATAGAGATGGGAACAATCTTGTCTATTTCTGTGATATAAAGCAAGTATGTCTTTTTCATTTATGCAATGATTGCCTGTTAACATGACATGATCCTTAATAATTTTATGACAAAAGCTTTTTATTGTGCATAGCACATCTTTCTAGCACAAGTGGTTAAAAGTCCCCCCCCCCCCCCCAATATTTAATCTGCGACTAGTAAAAAGTTTGAAAATGTTGTAAAGTAAAATAAAAAGTTAATGTATTTTTTTTAGTTGCAATTAAACCTAATAAAATACTTACTACAAATCCAACAGCAAGAAGAGTGTGGAACAGCAAAATTAAACATAAGACAACAGCAGCTATCTGTTGAAAGATATAAAAATTATGAATTTGAATTAAGTTGAAAAAGAAGTGTAACTTAATATAGTTGGCACTCAATATAACAATTGCGAAAGATTTACTTTTTTATTTTCATCTCGGAAAATTGGCCAAAATGTTTGAAGAAGTACTGATCCAGAAAGTACTGCACCAATTATTACTAATATCCATTGAACCCATGCAATCTGAATAATCCAAAGTACCTAGAACAGTTAAACTTAGTTAACAATATGCTATAGAATATAACAAAAATGAAAATTCAATAGTAAAAATTGCATGATAAGCAAGTTCATGATTAAAAAGAAACAGAATTTCAATTATTTTCTTTTTTACAGACTATGAGCAATTTGATTTTCTTCTACACATGCAATCGAAGTGTAAATTTTAAGACAGGTAAAAATTGTTGAGAAAATGGAAAAATAAAATAAAAAGGATGCAAATGTTTTTGCACCATAAGTTAAATAAGTAGATGGTTGAGAAATAACACAACAAACAGAATTTGTGTCAGGAAAAGTTAGTATTCAGCCTAAGTAATAACTTTAAAACTAACATAGAAAATAGCACGCAAGAAAAAAAAAATACTGTACAAACATTTAGAAACTAGCGTAGGAGTTACTTTCTTCGTATTATTTTGGTTTTTCATGGATGAAACTTTTTTTTTTGTGACAAAGTCTGGTGTTCGTTTTTATATCATTTGTCTTCAATAGCATATTTGAGCTTTATTAATTATATAAAATGTTTTTCATTTGCAAAAACTCTTCTTGGGAAGCCACCCCCACAAGTTCCTTACTAAGTTTTGTCAGCAAAGCCCTTCTCCCATGACAACAAAGAGCCTATAGGTTATTGGTGATGGGAGTTTTTCTTTTTTAAAATCATGCCTAAGAACAGAATTGTGTCTAATGTTTTACAACAAGACTTTCCATGTCTAATATTCTGCAACTAGAATTTTTGAAAATGGCAAATATTCTGTGCTTATCGTCAAAAGTAATCGAACAACTCACTGGTTAAATTACTATTGTTATTTTAAGCATATATACATAATTTAGAATTTAACCAATTAACATTTCCTGTTTAGCAAACTAAATTTGCAAAAGAAGGAACCTTAATTAGTTTAATAATAAATTATGTATATATATTTGTATAATTGAACAAAAAATGTAAACTACATATAAAACTTTCTTTACAGTTTGCATATTAATTGTTCAGCAGGGTATTAGAAATTTAAATAGTTCTGCTTCAAACATAAAATATTCTGCAGGGACTTCAATTCTTTTGAGATGCACGCCATAGTTTAGAGCATTTTCTGCTGAAGAAACCTATAATACTTCCATGTGTCTGATCTAATTCCAAATTAACTTTATTTTGCCAGAAAAACTTTTTGTATTAACTGATTGTAACAGGTTATAACTTACTGGCTGAAGTTTGAATGTTCTATTTTGCGCCTCTGCATCAACTGAAGTTGAGCAAATTTTGCAATAAAATGAATCACCAAAAACTTTCTAATTATGTTATGCATTCTTTTTCTTGGCAAACATTTAAATCTGTCAGTTGAGTAGGTTTTTTTGGTTGTGTACTTTCCAGTAGACAACTTTTTGAAAGTACAATTCTCTGAGTTAACATAATTGTCTTTTCATTTTAAGGAATTTGTCCCTTATCCCCTTTTTCATTCTCATCTTTTACCATCTTCACAAAAAGCACCAAAACTTTGAAAAAAGTTAGACACATTTTCACAATTTAATGAGTTGACACAATTTAATGAGGTTTTTCTTATTTTCATTTAAAAAAATTACAAGAGATTTTAAAGTTTTTACAAAGACTGAAATATTAACTTTGTATAAATCATTTTTTTCTTGATAATTACAAATCTCATTTGTTGCATAACAAACCTTATTTGTTATTTCTTAATACAGTACTTAAATAATTTAAGAAACAATAATATTTACATCTTTAATATTCCATTTTCTCAAAACTTTTTGCAAAATATTTTCTCAAACTGTATTAATTTTAATTTAAATGCTATTTTCGGAAATATATTTATATATATATTTCAAGTTACTTCCTCCTTTTCCAGAAATACTTTCATACCTACACCTAGCATATAAACCAATTTTATTGAACTAATTATCAAAGTCTATTTTTTTAATAGAGAAATAGTACTCTATTAACTAATAAAAAATTTAATTTAAAAGTGTGAATACGATTTTTTACTTTTAAAAATGAATAAATTGTGTTGGATTGTATAAGCACTTACATTGACTGCAGTTTGATAATATTTTATACATAGTAGAATAATTTATAGATTATCAAATTTTTTAAATTAAAATAATTCCTATGCTCACTTCCTGATAAAAACTAAAACTTTTTGATTAAATAAAATAACTTAATAAAAAAACATAAAAATTTTGAAAATATTTTAGAGAATTTACCACGAAAAAAAAAAAAAAATGTGAATGGAAAACTTTTATTTTGACCACAATAGAATATATTTTTAGAATATTATTTAATATCATTTTTTTTTTAAACTTTTATTCCAGATCATATAAGATATTCTTAAGATTCTGTTTTAACATTAAGGGGTTTGTAGGATTTTAATCGGTTCTTTGTCCTTGTGGTTAACAGTTTCATTCTATAAACTGATTTCTGTCTTTTTGAAAAACTTAAAAGATTTAGTGAAATGGAACAATATAAAATTAAAAAAGTAATAATTAACAATACAAAATGTCTGTAACTCTAACTGTTACCGAGTTAATTTTCACAACTTCTGTTAATAAGACAAAGGTAGTAGAAGAAAATAAGTCCTCTTTTTGTTGTTTTTCTATTGGATAGTATGTACTGCTTAATAACTTAAGTATTCATTAAAGCAAAATAATTTTTTTTCTAAATATATTAAGTCACAATTTCATTTTAAAAATTAAATGGATTAATGAAAAAAAAATTCCTGGAATTAGGGAGAAACTCAGATGAAATTAGGTTTTAAGTTACATTACATATTTAAATTAAATAGCAAACTATTCTCCATTATCTAATGATGACAAGAAAGATTCTTAACGAAGAATTTGTTTTTATTTTTGAGGTATAAAGATTCACCTATAACTTTTCTGATCAACTTAAAAAAAAAACTTTCAGCATTATAAATTTTAAAAACCCTTGCATACCTTTCATAAAATGAACTATCATTTGCAGCTAAATACTTATTTACTAAATTCATATCGTTTTAAATTTGAATTCTGAGAATAACAAGGTAATTTGTAGCAAATGTAATTTTAATGGAGATATTACATTTATAGAATGTTTACTTCCATAGAAAAATAAATCAAGTATCATAAGTTTTATTAAATTAAATGTAACTAATTGTCTGAACTTTATTTCTTTAAATAACTAGAAATTCACTTACTGATATAGGCACATAAATTGCAAGGGAATAGCCATAAACACATAAAATCTCAAGGAGTGAGTAACGGTTAGAGCTCTGGCGATACCACATCAGTCCCCACAAAAGTATAGGTAAAAGGAATGTATAAGAATAAATTGCAGTTGCAGCAAGAGATACTAGAAAAAAAAGAAAGAAAGAAAATAAGATATTCAATTAGTTAGCAATTGATGTTTAATTTTTAAAATTAAATTTAATGAGAAATAAATAACTGAGCAAAATAACAAACAAAGAAACCTTGTTGAATATTTCAGATTGCATAAGATATAATTGTGGCCCAGATAAAAAATGTTATTGCATGAGGAAAAAAAATAAACAATAGCAGTACTATCATTCAGGTTATAAAAGAAGGCGAGAATAGTGCATCACAACATATGTCAAACTGATTAATGTTCCAGTTCATATGAAAGCATATAAAGTGAATGTAAAGACATGCTAAGAATGATTTATCCATTCAGAATAACACTGTGTAGAATGATTTTTAATCACAGAAGATAATTACACCCTTTTTTTACTTAAGACAAATTATTGGACAAATGTCTTAAGTTGTAACTTTTTGATCACCATTAATCGTTTCATCTAAAAATGTTTCAGCAAGGTGTTTGCTCGCCTTAGGTCTTAGCAGATCAGATATCGATGTATGCCATTGATGTTGTGCTTTGAGTTGTTAAATTGTCGGTTATATATTAATCAATGCTTTGAAGTATTAAATTTTTTATGGGTTTGAAATAACTACTGTTAGTCATCAATCTTGTAATCTAAAGAGATATTATCTATTTGAAAGCAACTATTAAATGTTTTATAGTTGCTTACAAATGAATAATACAGCCTTAGATTTATGCAAAGGGCTATTAATCTAGGTGATTTATTCAACATGTGTTCAAACTAAAAAATTTAAAACTTTTACACAAACAACCAAATAATTATTTTTGTAATAAAAACTCTTTCAAACTGAAATTATGGGTAAAAGTTTTAACAAGCTCTTATGCAAGATTATAAAGAAATAAATCTAAATAATTATAAAGAAATCAAACATAGGTATAACCTTTATGAAAATCATATGTCCATCTTTTAGCTTCATGCCCTTCACTTGTTAGAAAATTGGCTATGTTACCGCATATGGCAGTACTAAAAATCAGAGTAGTAGCAATCCAAAATGGACCTAAAATAATCATATATCAGTTATGTATGTAAATTTTGATATTAAAATCTTTTAATTACTTCCTTTAAGCAAGGGTTAATTTAAACTTACCATACATATCAGGTTTAGGTCTTATTTGCCTATCTAAATAAGTTGCTCTTCCAGGTAATGGAATCATAGACCATGTAACTCTTTGAATAATTTCATCAGTATCAACATCAAAAAAGCTTTGATAATAGCTGAATTGCCAAAATGATGATCCTCTTCTAGGTTCTTCTCCAAGAAGCTGGTTCATAGAAATAATCCATAAATAATACATAATAGAAATGATCTATGAGTAAAGCTTTAGAATTCATTTCTTAAGAATTTATATTTTGGGAAAGAGAAACACAAAGCTAGTTTCTTTTTAAAAAAATACTTATCTTAAAGATGACTGGCATAAATTTATGAAAAAGCCTAAACTTTTCAACAATATGTATTATAAAATCAATAAAAATAAACAAATAAATAAAAAACAGGCAACTATTAAACAAGGGTATTAGCAAAGCTAAATTAATATAATACAGAACAGCGCTATTTATATAACTAAAATGTTTCACTATTCTATTCTAATAAATTCAGTATTATTTCTGGTCTTTTTTATATTCAGTAGTGGTCTTATAAAAATGTCTGGGGTATAACATAAATATTAGTGTTCTCCTTAAGGGATTTTAGATGGGAGACCCACCCTGCTAGCCCTTTCTTTTCTCTATTTGTAAAAATAAGCCGTCATCTCTTAAAAACACTGTCTTTTTATTCATACTCCATTTTTAAATAAAAATAATTCACTGTTTAAATAATAATTAGACACAGGTAAAATCATCTGTGTTTATAAGCTTAATTCTGATTACTATTACAATTATTTATTTTGTTAGTATGTATTATTCTCAACTGGTTAAATTTTTAAGTTTTTTTTTCTGGGGGGGGGGGGGGGTATTAATAAATTTTTTTAAAGTAATTTTAATGTTATTTTTTAAATACATTTTTATTTAAAAAAATGCACCTTTAAATGTTCATTGTCTCATAATTTTCAGTTTAAATAATATAAAAAAGTTTTCAAGTTGTTTATCAATTAATAATTTTCTTACTTAGTGATTATCTTTTAAAATGTCTTTAGTTATTTTATATAAACTACGAACTTTTCTCCTATTTTGGTGAGTAATTATTACTTTTTGAAATACACACATAATATAGTATAAGAAGGTAATTTAAAAATGTTTGACAATCAAATTCAGTTTTTACATAATATTACACATTTGATAAATTTTTACAGTGTGAAGTGTATGCCCTTTCAAAACTCTATGTGCCCTTTTCTATGAGGGAGCACACTGCTTTTTTTTACTCCTACGGAGAACTCTGTCAATGTTTATTTATGTTATTAGTAGAACTATCAGAAACAAATTATACAATTCACAATTAAACCATTCATATTCCCAACCACTTAAATTGAAACTAACTTTCATTTTTTGTACCATATTGTTTTTAAAAAATTAATCAGGAACTGGTGAAAATGCAGTTCACACAGATATGAAGTCACAAAAAGATGTAAAACACCGATAGCTCTTGCATTTAAAGTGTGATAGGTACTGCTTTTGGGAATACATCAAAAATAGAAATTATGGGCATCTCTCTCTTAAGTGACAACCCTGGGTACCATAGCACACACTTCAAAAACACCTGCAGGTGTCTAAAGCAATAGGAATTTATTGATGTTATAAGGTTACTAAGAAGACATATTTGTTATATATATATATTACTAATTAATAAAATTTAATAAGTATGTGCCTCAAATTATTTTTAATTATAATTTACGATCATAAACGTTAAACTCTTTAATATATTTCCATCAGAGATTTAGTAATTTATAATAAACTTATAATATTTAACCAAACTCAATCAGTTATTGTTGAATAAATGCAAATTTTTAGTAATTTTTTTAAAAAATATCATCATTTTTTTCACAGCCTGATCATATTAATTTTACAGCTTTTGCCTAAAGTCAACATAAATTTATTAGACTTTGAATATTACTTAGCTATAAACAAATCAATTTAAAATTAAGGTAAACCTGATTTAACTTATAAAAGTTTCAGCACATATAATAAAGATACAAATGTTTTGATTGCACAGTATAAAATTAAAATTATCGCTTATTAAAATCATGTTCATTCTGATAAAATTTTATTTTATAAGGCGGATGATTGTATAAACCGGAATGGCTACACTTGAAAGAAAATTTTCTAAGTTAAATATTAAAAATACACTAAAAGCTAACCTTATTACTACATTAATGTTTTATTTATACTGAATTTACATTTGACTTTTTAATTAAACATGAGTTACATTTTTCTTTTTTAATATTCAGAAGAGTTTAAAACATTAGTATACTTATTTGAAAGTTTATAAAAGTTTTTGTAGCTCTAAATATTTGTTTTGATTTTTGCTTTAAAGTTTATGTTAAAATATCTATTGATTTTCAGACGTCTATTGAAAATAGATTTACTTTATTGAATAAGTGACGATCATTGACATAATAGGCCTTCTATAATTTTTCTTAACATATAAACAGTTTTCATTTGAATTCTTTCATACCCACTGTTTCACATTGGTTAACTCAAACCCTTCAATATCTCTAAGAAAGATAATCCACACATGCAATTTTTTTTTTGTCAGGAGCACAATTATGAAGTTATTTATATTGCTTTCAAATTTTGAGAAATGAAAGGGAAAAACAAAATTTTTATAAAATTTGACTTTACAAAATGGGGATCATGATTTTATAAAAGGATGGTTTCAACATGTTTTGATATGGTAATGATTCTATTACTTCATATTTAATTTTAAAAAGAGGCTAATTTTAAAACTGATTTAAATATAATTGATATTTTTGAAATCAGCACAAAAAATTCTATAAGTTTATAAATTTTCATCAAAATCTGAGATGGTGGGTGCCATGGCTGGATGAACTGACATGGAATGACCCAATACAGAGATTTTATTACTGGTGGTCACTGCATAACATAATCTTTATCAAGCATTAGAGAGTGTTGCACCATTGCCTCATTGAAATTTTGTTTAAAGATGATATAAGTTTTGAAAATTAAATTGCTAAGTCACATTTAAATTATGAATAGAAACTTTAATTGTAAAATAACTAATATTTCTTGTGCCAAAATCGGGTGATATTTCAATATTGATAGGGTCAGGTAGGGTAAAGTGTACAAAATCAAGCTTTTTTTTAAAGATGGCTGTAAAACTGAACCATTAAATTAATTTTACTAAAAATTTTGATGCATTTTATATTAATTGGATTCATATAAATTAAATATGAAGAATAATTTATTTATTTTACTTGATTATTTAGCTATTTCATCATAAAATATAGAGCATTAGATACTTATTAAAGCTAACACAGAAATAACAAAAATATCCTCAACATATAACACTTTTCTAAGCCTAACCATATAACCACTTTATCCCACCTCAGAATACAATTTATTCTCAAATTTCTATGTAGATCAGTTCTTTAGATGTCCTTCCACCAGTTTGAACTAAAATTAATAATTTTTGCCAGTTTTTGATGATATAAGAAAGTTCCTCAACTACTTAAACTAACATACTGTATAAGTTGATCATAAATAGAGAGTTTGTAAACATTAAATTTTTTTATCAGTTTTTAAAATGGAAATAAAAATGCTTGTTGCAATCCCAGGAAATGTCTTTAAAATATTAAACAACTTATCTCAATTTAAAAAGAGAAAATAAATGTTTTTTTAAACATGTACCCACTTTGCCCTCTGACCATACTCGTTAATGCTAAATATAATCGTCAAGGGAAATTTAATCTTGCAAGAAGATTTTTCTGTATAGTGTCAGTCCCTGTGGCAGAATTTTTTCAAGCTATCTGCGGAAAAACTCTCTAGCACTAATAACTTTCTGCATGATACTTTTAATAATAACAAACATATATGTTAGTTACTAATTTAAAATAACAAAAGCGCTGTGCTTACAAAAATACAGTAGGGAACCGATTATCCGGAATCATCGCTATTCCGAATAACTGATTTTTCCAGTTTTCTGAATTTCTACAAAAAGCCATTTTTTTTTATTGCCAAACCCAACGAAAAAAATATGTAATTAGAAATAATCTTAAAAAGAAGAAAAAACGATAAAGTAATACACTAATGATTATTTCTAAAATGATGATAAGGTAAACCTCTTTTAAAAAAAGAAAGAAAAATCCTAAAATCTTTTGAGGAAAAAATTTTTTTTTTAAAAAAAATGGTGGGAAAATTTATCGAATTTTGTTCCTGTTTTCTGATTTCCGGATAAGAGGTTCTGTACTGTATATATATATTTAATTGAACATGTTATAATTTTTTTCTAATATTATGGGTGATTTTCTCGCATTTTGTTGGGGAGGGGGGACGCACAAATTATTTCCTTCTTCACATTTTGTAAACAGTCATCACAATAAAGAAAATAATTAAAAATCATGAAATCCATAATAGTAATAGCCAAAAAAAAAAAAAAAAAAAAAAAGACAGACAACGAAATTATGTCAATAGGATTTCTCTAATGCGTGTTTCGTTTCTCTAATGCGTGTAGGTTGTAATAAATAATATTGTATAAAAAATATCGGATTTAAAAACTATGGAGAAATCAATAGCAATAATTGCTAAAAATTCGACAAATTATTACCTTAAAAGGTAAATACTCAAATGCACGATTCGAATTTTCTATATTGTTTAAAATATATCGGGATATTTAAAATCCATGTGAAAATCAATATGAATAACCGTCGAAAATACAATCAAAACATTACATTGATTTACAATAATATCGGTGCAAATTGAGCACGTCAAAGAGTCATTATTAATTTGCACGATTCAAATATTATGTGAAAATTTCTGAAGAAAAGAAATTTTATTTTTTATTTTTCAAAGGAAAAATCTTTCTGCAAGAACTCTGTAACATTCTGCGATGTCGCAGAGATTCTGCCACAGAGGTATCTCTCATGCCAACTACAAGACGCCAAAAGAATTTTAATGTAAATTTTTTTAGAAACACTTCTAGAGGTTTGCTCGAATGTGGCAACGAATTATACCCTTCGAGCTGGTCCCCTTCTGCCATGTTTCATTTAGTTTCTCGCGGATCGCTGCTTGGAAGTTAAACGATTATTCTGCTACAAGTTAATCTTTGTAAGAATTTTTTAAAAAAATATGTAGAAGTTTCCCTGAAGGTGGTTCACATTGAGTTGATTCTCTTATATGATATTTTTTAAGATTATCAGTCAGAAATCAACCAAAGCTTGGTAATTATTTTAACACAGGTAGTGTTGTTCAAACAAATGGAGAATTAATCAAAATAAATAATGTATAAATTATATTTATTAGTTATTTCTTACTTACATCAGCATTTTCATCATTGGGTGAATCTAAATCTAAACCACTTTTGTATGAATAACTGCCACTAGGGCTCAAGGTTGCAACATCAGATGTCTCTGCTCCAAGCGTAAAATCTATCAAAATATTACATACGAATAAAAATCAAATATAATGATTAATACAACTTATTCCAAAGCTTATAAATGTGACAAGAAACATATATTTTAAGGGTTTAGTCAAATTTACCTTGGAATTGAAGCTCCGATTGTGAATCTTGATCATCATTTAACTGAAATAAAAAAAATATGAAACATAATGAGAAATCATCATCGAACATATAAACAGTTAAGGATTACGTAGCACTTTGAAATATTCAAAAAGGTAATGCTCCAAAGATACCTGAAGAACAGAAGATTTTGAAGACGACATTTTTTAAAGTATCAATAAAATTTACATAGCAGACTTATTTAAATTCAAACAGTCTAATATTTTTTCGCTTTAGTAAATAAATCCCAAAACAAACAAAACGCAACGAAACTGACTAAATGAAACGTGATGCCAGACTCTTTGAAACAGTATATAATATATTTTTAATAAATATGCCGAAAAATATTTTAAATTTTTTAAAAAAGTTTATATTGTGAGCGTCTTATTTATTTTCAAGGCTTCTTTTTGTCTTATTTATTTTCAAACTTCTTTTTCAGATTTCATAACTTTATTGCTGAATTTTTCATACGAGGAACTTTTTTTTGGCATTGATGATGTGTATACAACAACAAATGCTATTGATGTTATTAGCGAATTTTTCTTGATTTTATTTGTAAAATGGGTGATGATAACGAGCGTGTTTCTATAAATTTAACCAAAGGTAACCTTAATCGAAAGTAAAATAATTCAGTATTTATGTAACAATTTATTCTCTGATTAAAAAATCTGATTTATTGGAATGCATTTTTTAACTTCTTTTATAAGTTGTTGTTAAACTCTGAAAACAGATTTGCTCTATTCCAGTAGTTTTTAAAAATAAATTATATTTAAATTATCTTTATTGCTAATTTTTATAATTTTTTTGACATCATTTTACTTGGAATTGTAAAATTTTATATATTATTATCATCACTGCTTTTTTAATTAATTACCATTTTGATTTATATTTAGAAGTTAACCAAGATGAGGCAATTATGGCACAAGAAAGAGAAATAGAACGGGAAGTAAGTTTAAGCTTTCTTTAACTGTCTTTGATGTCACACTCATGACATGAGTTAAAGAGGAATCTTGAAGAGTATTCAAACCAAATGCGATTTTTTCGCATGCGAAAAACATCTTTTATATATATGTATAATATCTTCGTATGCGAACAAGAACCTGATTGGTGAGTTTTTTACTGGTAAATATTTTCCTGCAATCAGTTTCTCGTTCTCATGCAATTTTTTCGCATGTGAAAATTGCATCCAGTGTGAATGCTCCTGTATTTACCTTTTATTTGCTTCTGTTTTACTTTTTTTGGTATTTGAAATGGTTTGGAATTCGAATATGATTGAAAAGTTTCAAATTGTCGCAGAAGGTTTCCATATTTGTAACCTGCAGCAGAATAATCCCCAAGTCTTGCTACTTCAAGGCAGTTACAGTGTTTTCATTACAGAAAAAAAATGGGTGAGAATTTCTCACTCTTTCTCAAAAACAGGGTGAGATTTCAAGTAATTCCGTGAGATTTCTAAAAATTAAATAAATAAAAAAAATATAAAAAAACAAGAATAGACTTGGGAAAAAAAATATTTCTTTACTTATAAAACATTTTCAACATCTTCTAATTTTTAAAGCATTAAATATTTTTGCTGCATCATCATATGGAAAATGTTCTATATCTACTTTTTCCTCAGCTATTCTCATTAGGTTGCTCAAATGCTCATCAGTCAATCTGTCACGATATTTTTTTTCTTAATCCTGTTTCGGGTGATAAATTGCCTTGCAAGAGATGCTGAATTATTCGAAAATCTAATTAAATTTGTAGCATTGTGCACACACTTTTCTATCCTCTACATCAGCCAGCATTGGCTTTTAAATTATTTCTGCTATAAAATCGCGAAGTATGTTGAAGTTATTTCCAAGTTCATACTTCATGGCAGTATTTGATCCATATCCATTAAATATCCGTATTTGTTTCGTTTTTACCGTTTTACATTTGTCTTAACAATGTATTTGTCCATCTTACATTCAGGCACAAAAAATTTAAACGTTTTACATGAAGAAACCTTACCTACAGTGAACACGTGGTTGCAGAAAAATGTGTTCTGAAAGGGGTTTGAGGGGGTGTTCTGGTTCTGAACAATACTGGTAAATAGAGAAGCTAGATAACAAGGACCAATATTGAAAATAATGAAGGATCAAAGAAGAAAAACGAAGCGGATTTTATTAGAAATGCGGAAGACGAAATTTTTTCCAAAATTCGTGAGATTCACGCATTTTGAAATTCATTAATAGGGTGCGCGAACTTCTCGCGTTAATAATTTTTTAATGCGAGGAAAGAAAAAAATATACGAGATTCTCGCGTTCTTGCGCTGTCGTGAAAACACTGCAGTTATCTGTGAGAAACCTAAAAAGGAAAAAAAAAAAAACTGCAGAAGGAAACTAACTTAAAGGGTGTAACTCGATTTAAGGATATTTCTGGATCGTGATTTGTCGTCCTAACTACAATTGCCTCGGTACCAAATAGATTTTAAACTTGCTAATTTATTTTAAAAATAGCATGTAGCTGTTTTCCCTGGGGTGGCTAAAAGTTTTACCCTTTGAGTTTTTTTTTAAAGTTTCCGAAGCCGCCGCCTGGAAATTGCCACGACTTGCCGAATATTCTGCCACAAATCACGATATGGAAATTTTGCCCTGTAACCTTCGGGCAAACTTTTACACATTTATTAATAAACATCTGCAAGTTTGAAATCATTTGGTGCCTCAGTGATTGTAGTTGGCATGGCAGGTCACAATGCAAAAATATCCTTAACTGTTAGAAATTCAACATATTTTTATTTTCAGCCGTCTACTTTAATTACAAAGTGAGCAATTAATTTAAGTTCTGATGTTGTTTTTTTTTAAAATTTTTGTACTGCTACAGCTGTAATTCTTCAAAGAAAAAGGAAGACAACTTCATTCTTTTTTAATCAAGTTGGAAAAAGTAAAAATTTTGTGATCAAGAAAGATTAACATGAAATATAAGATAAAAAGAGCAGGAACTCATAAAATGTTGAGTTATAGTTAGGGTTACAAATTTGTCCTATGAAAAATGCTGTCAGTGTGCGTAGCGTTTTTAAAAAGTGCTTAAAGGTGCTTATTTTCGATTTTTAAAAACCCTTAAAGATGCTTTTTTCATTGGGTGCTTTTAATAAATGCTTAATTTTTCCGTTTTCAAAATGAGATTTTTCCTTTACCATGTTGATTTTCGCTACAAATTATTCAAAAAGACACAGTTCACATTGTTCTATTCAATGTTTTGACAATTAATTCAACCCTAATCTATTTCGGCGTATTGTCAGTCCGTAGCGTATGAAAACGCCATTCGTTTTACATGTTTCATGATTTTTGACAATTGTCAAAAACAATGCCAAAAGTTTTTATTTTTGAAATGACGGTTAAAACAAGATAAAACCGTCAATTGTCAAAAACTTTCCAACCTTGCCTAATTATGATATTTTTGTGAGTGCTTAAAAGGTGCTTATTTTTTGTTGAATAATTTGGCTACGCACCCTGACCGTAATTCGCAGAAGATTGGCAAGAAATTTTGTAGGAACACACACACAAGAAAGAAAGAAGCTATGTATGCTCTTAGGCATAGACATGGTACAAATAAAAAAATATTTAATATCAAATTCTTGATATTTTTATGTTATTAGTGGGTGCAATTATACGGTATATTTATTACAAAAAACTTTTGTAAGTCTTTTTTTATTTTTAATGGTATTATTAAACTTGTTGTCTTATAAATATTTCTTTCTCACTAAAAGCATTTAAATTCATTTTTTGTTTTTAAAGATTGCTGAAACAAATCCACTCATAGGACCTAAATGTGACTTGGAACTACTAATAAAAGAGTATGCTGAAGATGATACTGTTTATCGTCAAAAACTAAATGTAAGTTAATGAAAATTCCATGAATATTTATTATTATGCTACAAAATACTTTAATTGCTTTTATTAATGTATTTCAAAATTTTATATAAATTTTACAATTTTCATTAAAAAATATCTAAAAATTATTTTCCTATTTAAGATTTATTTATTTATTTTTTTTAAAAGAAATTCTTGCACCTAAAGTGCAATATTTAAGATTCATAATGTTTAATATGTTTACTATGAGTGTGTTCATTGTTGATTTCAAATTTTTTTTTTTTTATTGAGAAATTTTCTTTTTACTATCAAGATTGAACATTGAATTTAGGTTTATAAAAATAATGAATTTTATTATTTTCTTTTCACAGGATCTTAAAAATAGATATAGTTATATTCGAAAAATGCGCCCTGATGGAAATTGTTTTTTTAGAGCTTTTACATTTGCCTATCTTGAAAGTTTGCTAACTGACAAGCAAGAATACAAAAGGTATTTTCAATTTTTTTGTGAGAAAGAATCACAAATCTACTAATCACTTTGAGTACACATTATTTATTCACTAAGAATATTAATGAGCACATAATTTGCTTTATCTATTTGTATGTGAACATTTTTTTAAATTTTGTTTTTTGATGGCTGATACATTCATATCTGAGAGTTTGTTCTGGAATTACGTCACTGCTTTTCTTTTTCGTAAACCAGCTTTTCATATTTCATGTAAGCAAAAGTGGAAATTTCATGCTAACTTCTCTTTATGCTTAATAATATAAAGTTAATAATCATTTTTATACTCATATATATTTGTTGTTTTTCTTTCCTTATGACGAAATGAAAAAACTTTTAACTTTTTTTGTTAAATTTTATTTCTATTTGTAAAAATTTTTTTTTTGTATATTTTGATGCAAAGTTTGGCATAATCTTGTTCTAGATTGAATAAGTAAATCAGAGAGCTAGAGCTGAGTCATTTGAGTGTAATTGTCTGTTGCAAGTTCATATATATATATTTTTTAAAAATACATTCTTAATTTTATTAGAGCTGTTTTTGTTCAGTTGAAGAAAAAAAATCTTTTTTTACCTTTTATCAGTTGTAGCTTTTATCAGTTATGTCACATAGTTCACAAAATTAAACTTTGTGACAATTAATCTCATATCTTATTGTGAAACATTCCTTTTCCTATCATAATATTTTTTTTCTAACACTATAAATAATTGTTGAGGGAGAGAAAAAAGTTATATATATATATATATATATTTATATAACTTTTTTCGCTCCCTCAACAATTATTTATAGTGTTAGAAAAAAAAATATTATGATAGGAAAAGTAATGTTTCACAATAAGATATGAAATTAATTGTCACAAAGTTTAGTTTTGTGAACTATGTGACAATTTGCTAATAATAATATATATTTATTTTGCTAATAATAATATATATATATGTGACAATTTGCTAATAATAATATATATATATTTTGCTAATAAAAATATATATATATTTATATACACACACACAGTAAAACCTCGCTACAACAATATTTTTGGGACCAAATAAATATATTGTTGTAGAGGGATATATTGTTATATTGAGGGTCTACTAACTTTGGGGACACAATAAGATTTTTTTAAAATTTTAATGTTATATATGTATTAAATATAAATGTATATATTAATTTGCAAATAGATTATTTATGGTTAAATATTTAAAACAATTGAAATAAAATATGATCGCAAACATACCTGAAAACCATTTTTATTGGAAATAATCTGATATTTTTGTTTCTTAATTCATTTTTTTTACTGTTAAGTCAACCAACAAAGTATGCATTGAGTTCAAAGTACGAAAATGATTTTCTTCTGTGAATGGTACTCCACCCATCCTCTACAGAAAAAATTCTCTTTCAGGTGTTAATGTGATGCTTGTGGTCATTTTTGACTCATAATCAGCTTTTAACATGAAGGAAATGAAATTAGATAGCAAATGCTACATCTGTTACTTCTTGAGAGATAAGGGAGGCAATTCTAAGAATGGAAGGTCTTGGGGGTGGTCAGCAATGAGTCATTTCTTGTCAGAAAAAATTGGAAAAATGGCAAAAGATGATAAAATAATATTTTGTTTTTTACATTATTTAAAAATCAATAATAAATGGAGGAAATAAGTTTGAAATTTGCAAAAGAAAATCTTTTTACAGGGGTTTATTGCTTTACAGAATATCGTAATATTGAGAGGAGGATAACATTAATTCATATGAAATTTCGTCGGGACCACGAAACGTAATAGAGGGAGTTATTGTTGTATCGGTTATCGTAGTAGAGAGAGTTCACTGTATATATATATATATATAAATTTTTTTGTTTTTTATTTATTTACTTTTTTGTGTGGCTTTTTTACTGTCATGACAATCTTAATTTCTCATATATATTTTCTTATATATTTTTAAAAGTGATTTTTAAAAAATAAACTCAACCTCAACTTCTTAAACTTTTTTAAATGGAACTGAATTGAAAATGAATTTTGCAGATGTACTTTGTTCACTTAGTTAGTTAGTGAAAAGTTTTATGCAATGTTGTGTTTTCTTGAATTTTTTTTTTTTAATGGAACTTAGTGTTTCTTAAATTTATTGAAATTACGTTCTTAAAATTCTACAATTTTTAATTATATTATCTTAAATTAAGATTGAATCATTTTTAAATTCAATATATCTGTGAAAATTGATAGTTTTTATATGTTTGGAAATCAGTTAGGTGCTATTATCTCTTAGTTAGATGAACATTTATTTGTTGTATTTTTAAATTTATAAATAATTTAAGTAAAAAAATATAATGTTGTAAGTTTAATTGCCACCAGATTGCTTATATTATTGGATTTTACAAAAACTATGAAACATCTTAAATTTGGCAATGTTTTCAAAGTTTATGATTATGCTATAATTTATTTTTGAGTATCAAAGATTTGAAATATTTTACCTTGGTGTTATTCCATCTTATTATTTTATTTGTAAATTTAATATATCATATGTATAGGAGGTTTGAAACTTATCTGTTATCTTTGATTTCACAATTTTTAGTAACAGAAGATGACATAAAAGCTGTTGCACTTTATTTTGATAATTAAACACATTATGCTCAGTTTGTTTTGCTAAAAAATTTGTCTAATATTAAAATGTTTTTTTTTTTTACCAAAAGATTTAAAGAGATTGCATCAAAGACTAAAGATGACCTAGTAGCACTTGGTTTCCCACCATTTACAATTGAGGACTTTCATGACACTGTAAGTTTCTTATGAACATCTGATTTTTTTTCACTATATTGTTTAAATTCAATAATATATATATATATATATATATATATATATATATATATATATATAATTTTTTTTTTTTTTGAGAGAAGATATTGTTTTTTTTGTGAAAAATAACAATTTTATGCTTTATATTTATTTGTAAAATGGAAAGATAGCATTTGTTATCTTTCTATTACAAACTTTACAGTATGATGTGGAGAGATATGCTATCCAAAAAAGATTTTTGAGTGAATGGTAAGTTTATACTCCATGGTTGGATTACTTAAGACTTTCCTCTTATTTTCCAAATCTGATGTCAAGAAATAAGGGTGAAAAAGGAGAAAGCGCTTAAAATAAAATTATTACGCTTAGAGAAGCATCTTTATCCAGTATTACATTTTCATGACTGGCAGTCATTGCTTTCAAAACAAACTGTATAGAATTTCATTTGTAGAAACTTAGTTTTTTGTTATAATCTCAGATGCTGGCTTAAAGAAGGAACAAAGCTCATAAGTTATGCTATGTTTAATTCGTTCTGTAGCCTTGCTTGTATGTCAATTTGCTCGTATCTCAAAGCAATTTTCCCTACTAAAATTCATTTAAATGCCATTAATCCCTTCCAGCCCCTAAAATCCTACCCCAATTGTTTTTGTTACGTGTTTTTGAATAAGAAAAATGTATTTATAAATGACAAATGTTGTATAAAAACATAATAAAAGAGAGTGTAAAGCAGAAAAAAAAGTGGTTTTATAAAGTGTACATACATTTTTGTATTTTGGTCACTTAAATGCAACTCTCACACAACTTAAATGCTACTGTATGCTTAATTTTAGTCACTGCTTTTCTCTTCACTGGTCTTTGCCTTTTTCGCCGGATTAAAAAAAAAAAAAAAAGAACTGTCCAAGGAGGTTTGTTTCTTCCTTCCTTTCAGAATGCTGCGGAAATGAGTTAGACAAGTGTCATTAAATAGCTCCGATGCACGACCAGTTGCAAGTTTTTCGGGGTGTTTCTTTTCCACAAACTGTGTAACTCTCTCCCACATTCCCAAGATATCTTTTATCTCACTTGTAGAGATAACCTCCTCCACCTCTGGCTCTTCCTCGAAACCAAAATCTTGCAGAACACCCGAATGCTGCTGCGACTGTAACTCTTGTAATTTCTCGGTCGTCAGTTCCTGTGACCCATGCCTTCAGGTTTGCCTTCCACATAACTTGCAGTTTTTCTTTTAAAATCGTTTGTGACTTAAAGGCTCTGGGGTTTTCCGAATGGTATACAAGCAGAGACTTTATTTTGCAGTCACCACTCGCATTGGCGCACAGTGCGAGAGTTAGTCTATCCTTCATGGGTTTTTGGCCTTTCATTATCTTCTCCTCTGCTGTTATGTAAGTCCTATTCGGCATCTTCTTCCAGAGAAGCCCTGTTTCGTCACAGTTGAAGACTTGCTGGGGGATGTATCCGTCGGCTTCTATCAGTTCGAAGAAAGTTTTGAGATAATCCTCAGCTGCCTTCACATCCGAACTTGCTGCCTCACCATGCCTGACAACGGAGTGAATGCCAGTACTTTTCCTAAAGTTGTCAAACTAGCCTCGACTGGCTTTAAAAGAGTCTTTTGATGCCTCGTTCGTGGAAGTGCGCGGGGTCTGATTCAGCAAATCACCGTAAATCGCTTATGCCTAAACTGGTGGGCCGTGTGCAGTGTCGCAGCTGGCCGTTCCTCGTATCTCAAATGTCGCTCGTATTTCAAAACAAAGCTTCTCTCGCCCAACAGCTTGTATCTCAAATAACTTGTATGTTAGGGCACTCGTATCTCGAGGTACCATTGTGTATATATATATATATATATATATATATATATATATATATATATATATATATACTGGGAGGCAAAGACCCTTGCTCGCTGCCTCTCTCCAATCCATAGGATTGCTTAGCAAAAATTGTTTATTGGTATAACGTGATATCGTGTGACATAACTCTTTCGTACAGTTTGGGTCAATAAAACTGATTTAGTGGTAGTTAGATGTACAATACCACCCAACTATTTTTGCAAAAAGTATGTTTTCTCTTGACAATAACATATTGTTTATTAAAAATAAACTTATTGTAAAACTTAAAACTAAAATGGTTACTAAGGTAAGAAAATTTAACTTTGATGATATGTTCATTGGTTACCACTTTTCAATGACAAATATAGTATAACCACATGTATTCGGCTGGCAATATACACATATGAACATCTTAACCCCCTCCCACCGCCCAAATTTTGATGAATAAAATCTCTGAGTAGTATAAAAGTCCTCAAAGCAGAATTAAATTATTCAAATAACTTATCTTCTACAGCGATTCTTTTTTTTCTGAATGATTACATTGCTACGGTAAAAATTTTTTTATTAAAAAATAATACTTAAAAGACTTCAGTCCTTATAACTTTTTTTTCTTACTAAAATGGAGTAGATATTTTCTTTGTTGACCTTAATCATTCTTCTAACTGCTAGTATAATTGATTTGATGAAAATTGATTTTCTTTTTAATTTCCCATTAAAGTAAAGAAAATTTTTTCTACAATAGTCTATTGTAGTAATATTATATATTTCTATAATAGTTTTAGCCGAAATTCACTTGTTGATTTCGTTTTAATTTTCTTAACCTCGCTAGAGTAAATTATTAGTTTAGTTTGCCGATTTCTAATGCATTGTCTTTATAGTAATTCCGATGCTTTTTTTCTATAATTTTTTTAAAGTGTTTTTAATCTCTCCAGTCCTATCTTTAATGTTTTGCACTAGATTGTGTTCCTGAGGGACATTTGGCTGGGGAAATCTAGATTATTTTGGGCAACCTAAGTGCAAAACTGGAGACTTATTGGGGATCAAAATGGGATTGAAATTATAGAGAAACTCAGAATCCAGTCTGATTCTTCTACACTTCATTTATAATGAATTATATCCCATGTTAATTTAAAATATAACGATTTTGCGAATTGCTTGGTGAAAGAATGCATTTCCTTGATTCAGGTTAAAGCAGTACCTTTCAAGTACATTTCTTGAGAAGTAAGGCTTCTCTAAACATTTCTTGAAAACAATTGCCAACTTATCTGTGGATTTTCGGCGGGAGTCCTGGTGTTTTATTAGTTTTAAAGGTGGCATATATGAGAGATCAAACTACTTTAATTCCACTGTCTATTGGACATTTAAAAATCCTCAGATTTTTCCATGCTGCTAAGACATTTCTAGTTTGCACCAAAGGAAGTGTATTAATTTGGTATGCAAGGACCTTCTGCAGAGACCTCTGTATGTTTTGGAAGTATTTAAAGTGAACAAATTTACGGATCTGATTTGATTCAGGTCAGAGGAATAAGTTAGTAGCATCATGTTTTACATGGAATGCCAACTTGCATTAACATTATAAAGTTCTGGAGGTAATACAGTCATTTTCAATGATGTTCACATAACAAAATTCTTAAGGTAGTGTTTCTACTTTTTGACTGGGCAGGTAGTGTTAAGGTAGTGTTTCTACTTTTTGACGGAGATTATTTTAGCAATCAGTATCAGGTAAAAGCTATGCATTTTTGCTTGTCCTGGTGTCATGTACAGTGATTTAAAAGGGGAATGAGTTGCAAGATTTTTATTTCTGTTATTGAACTTCATTAAAAAAAAAGAAAATTTAAGATGATGTGTCCGGTACATGGCGCCATATCGTCTCCAGAGAAATTTTTGAAAGATTAATTCTTCCAAGAGCTATTTAAATTGTTGTTGTAATATTTTGTTTTAATTATATATTTCAGTTTATGGATGTTCTTGAGAAAATTGACCAACAAATGACTGTGGAAGATCTGCTAGGAATTTTCAATGATCAAGGCTGTTCAGATTATATTGTTGTATATATGAGGTGAGAATATATTCATAAGTTTTTTTTATTGCTTTTATAAGTCTGTACTAGTTTTAGAACCATTTCATATGCAATGTAATTTTTTTTTTGTTCTAGCTATATCTTATACATAAATGCAATAAAAATTTTTCTCTCTAAAAATTCTCAATAAAAATTTGTTTCACATATAAATTTTTTTTCATAATTTTAAAACCTTTTATGCTTTGAATCCTATTTTAGAGTGAATCCTTAAAAAAAAAATAAATAAAAAATAAAAAAAAAAAAAAAAAATAAAAAAAAAAAAAAAACGCATAAATATTTGTCTCATAAAATATTATTATTCCACACTTAATATGAAAATCTTCACTTGTAATTATTTATGTACTATAAAATTTTTGGTTTTGTTTTATTTCTTTGAACTTCTATTAAAATTCATCCAAGAATATTTGGTATTAAAAATTATTTTTTAAGTTTAAATTATAACAATTATCAGCAATGATTGATCCTTTGTCAAACTTATCACATTGCAGCTTTACTTAAAGTTAACATTACTTAGTTAAATCGTACTTATTTATCCTCATTGTTCTATTGACATGTTATCTTAGTTTGTTGATACTTTTATATTTCTAAAAGTAAAGGCATAGTACTGTAGTACCCACATTTCAAAACTTCATTATGATAATTTATATTATTTTCAATTCTCAAATTCTACTGAATACTTATTTTAAAAAATTGTGTGTTGTTAAATTGTAGGACTATCTGTTTTTTTCTAGTAACCTCTTTTTGTAAAATTGTCTTAAGTATGATTATTAATGGAGACAAGTGATTTATTTAAATTAAATGTTTGTTTAGATTGATCACATCTGGATACTTGCAAAAGGAGGAAACCTTTTTTAGTAACTTTATTGAAGGTGAAAGGACAGTGAAAGAATTTTGCCATCAGGTTGTTTTTCTGTTTACAAATCAATCTATTTTTAAATGAAGAAATATCCTTATTTTAGTATTTCTTGTTTCTATTGTGAATAAATTATTACTAGGTCAGGTTGTCACTTAAGCACTATAATAATGCATCAAATGCTTGGAAAAAAATGGGTAAAGTAGGTTATATGTTGTGAAATTTTACATTTCTTGAATCCACAAATTTATTATTTATATATAATGATACGGATGTAAAAAATAATTAAAATTTTTTTTTTATAAAGAAAACACTTGACAATATGTGTCAAAAATTGATCATTAATGCCACATTTACTGTACAATGGAGCTTTTGTGAGTCAAGTTTATAATTTAAGTTTCACTGTAACTTAGAGAGTTTGTGATTTCTTAACTGTATTCAAAAATTAATGTATTATAATATAATTTGAAAAAAAAAGGGGGGGGGGGGAGGATTTCAAACTTGTGTAAATGAGTTGCCCAAAAATATGGTTGAGAAAACCCTGTGGATTTGCTGAATAATGGATTCATCATGAATCAAATATATAATTCAAATCATCAAATAGTTGTAAAATTGCATGAAAAAATAAAATTGCATAGTTAAATTAAAATTTGCTTAGAACTGCCTTATATTGTTGTATAAATACAACAGAATAAACCATGGAGAAATATGTCGCAATGAAAATGCAATCAAGTAAAGCCAGTGTGATTGAGGTGCAAGAGAATCCGCTTGTAAGCAGTAATTATGTAGATGTTGTCTGTTAGAATATCTTATTACTGCAATATCTTATATTAGAATATCTTATATTACTGCGAATGAACATTTAGATGTTTGATTTCAAAGATTTATGTTTTATGGGTGAAATGTGCATGTATATGTATTGTTATGTTATATATTGAAAAATAATTGTTTGATTGATTGATTCACTTAAATTTGCACTTAATTCACTCACTTAATTTAAATTTCACTTAAATAAAATAATAAATAAAAAGCTATGTAGATCTGGATGACTGAAATTTTAAAATGATAAAATGTTAAACATTTTTATAAAAACCTAATTTAAGTTGTTAATGAAATAACTTTTTTATATTTAACTTCAATTTTTATGTCTTAAAATATATTATTTTTTAATAAAATAGATTTTAATTGAAATAATGAAAGACAAATCTAATCTCACATATTTTTAAGTTTTTATTACTGCAAAATGTTTCGAAATCTCAAAATTTTAGGACTTAAATTTTCTTGTAAAAGATACAAATTTTGAAGGCTACCCAAATTTAGTTATTATCAGCAATAACCTTATTATATATTATTAATTTCACTTATCATATTTTTCTATGAATAATTCCTTGTAATTGAGGTATGTGGCTTCAAAATCAGCTCAATTCATTTTTTAAAAAAATTCTTCTAAAGTAATTTGAATCTATACTTATTCTATAATGTTATTGTGTTTTTTTTATTTTATTAAAAAACAGTAAATTTCTTATTTATTTATTTTTTAAAGATCTTTAATGGAAAATACAAAAATTTTTTCTTTCTTTTCTTTTTTCTTTTTTTTTTTTAGATATTCATTATTTTATGAAAATATACTACTCATCTACATAAATAATCTAGTATTTTTGGTTTATTTCTATTAGAATAAAAAAAAAATTAAAAAAAACTAAACAGTTCTTCTATTACAGCCAGCTCAATGAAAAATGCTTAATTTATTCAGAAATTTTTTTTATTTTTTAGATGATAATAATCCTAGGTCTTACTTAGTGAAGCAGTTGTAGCTACTTACTATTTTAGATTTTCTAGTAAACCACTACATTTTACCAGTTTTTTCATATATTTTGGTTTAATCGAGAATTCTCTTTGTCTTGTGTATATTTTTAGATATTTCCCTAAAATTGGATAAGTTTTTGAAAAAAAAAGTCCTTATCAAAATAGATTTTTTTATTCAGTTCATTGTTTGCTTGAGAATTCAAATAAGTATTGCTGTTGAGTAATAAAGTAAGCCTCATTTATAATCAGTTTGAAGTTTTATTTTTTCAAATATTTTAAAATTTTCTTCTTTTTCTTTTTATTCAGAATTCTCTATTTCTTAAATAAGAAATACATTATAACTATCTAAAATGAATTCAATAAATATTACTATTCAGAAATGTAGGAAACGTAATGAAAGCATTTTATATTTAATTTTATGTAATGTCAATCATAAATGGAAAATATTTTAGTCAGTTTTAATTTATTATTATTAGTGTAGTATGATTTTTCTATTATTGATTATAAAATTGCCTAAAATTTTCTGTGTCTAGAATATAAATACGTAGCAATTAGTAGGAAATTTATACTATTTCACTAAATCTACTAAATTTTTTCCTTTTCATGTTGTTAGCTTTGACTCATTTAGTTCCAAAAATGTACACAAGTACCAAAAAAGTTTTTATTTCTCCTGTTAAATTTCTGAAAATGGATTAAGCTGGTTTTGAAAACAAATGCCTCAGTTTTAATAAATTTATTATCAAACATGCATTTGAACACCTTTACCCTACATTTTTTAACAGATTTAAATGAACTCTTGTTATTGATTTTGTTCTTAACTCATGTTTTTTTTTACTCAAATTTTTTTAAAAACTCATGTTGTGTTTTTTTTTTAACTCGTGTCATTTTTTAACTCTTGTTTCTTAGGAAGTGGAACCCATGTATAAAGAAAGTGACCATATTCATGTTATAGCTTTGACATTAGCTCTGGGTGTTGGTGTACGAGTGCAGTATATGGATCGAGGCACCGGAGATCATGTGAATGCTCATGACTTTCCAGAAGATAAGACACCCAGAATTCATTTACTATATCGTCCTGGACATTATGATATTTTATACTGAATAACTAGTTCGAAGTACCCATGGAAAAGAACTTATATTCATTGTGATGCATTCCTGTGTATCTTATTTAAGTATTGATTATGTACCTGTTTTCACTTAGCATGAACCAGGTATACTCTTGTTTTTAGGATCTTAATGGTTTGAAAATAAATATATTGTGATAGTCATACCACAGTTGCCAGTCAAGTGAGTATTCTGAATTGTTGATCTGCATCACATGCTTTAAGTTTTTCTCTGAAAAATGTCACTTTTTTTGTTTAAAAATTTGAAAACACTAGTTTTGTGTGAAAAATGATTTGTTCATAATAATACATTTTACCCTGCATTATATTGTATGAAACTAGCAATATTTTAAATGAAAAAAATTTAGGTAAAATTGTAAGATGAAATAAAGGTAGGGTGCCAAACCAAAAAAATTA
Source organism: Parasteatoda lunata (assembly GCA_949128135.1). Classification (NCBI taxonomy): domain Eukaryota; kingdom Metazoa; phylum Arthropoda; class Arachnida; order Araneae; family Theridiidae; genus Parasteatoda; species Parasteatoda lunata. The sequence continues at coordinate 59,050,540 of OX421970.1, read as the reverse complement.
GAGAACTTATGTTAGGTTAATGTTTCTTTCAGTTATTGCATGTTTGCAGTCCATTGCCACAGATAAATTTTAAATTTGCCTTTGGCATTTTAAGCATTTGTTTTATCAAAGATTTTTATTTTTCAAAATTCTCTACAACTCTCTACAAAATTCTCTTCAAAATTCTACAGGTAGCAAGGATAGTGCATCAAATTTGCATATTTTTTAGGTATAACTCTGCATTATAATTTTAGAAAAATCATTCAAAAATGTTTAAAAATATTACGATTTATCATATTATATAATTGTGCTTTGGGTTCAGCCTCTCTTCTTTTTTTAACTTGGTTATCATCCTTATCATATTGCATAAAATTTTATATTGTTAACCTCGATATCACAAACTTCAGCTAAACTAAAAGTTCTGAATTCCTTATGCATTTGCTATGTTGATGATAGAATGAAATCTCTTTTGGCCAACCAAAATACACTTCTTGGTGACTTTTGATATCACGATAAATTTTTGATTACCCTAAAGTTTTTTTTTTTTTTTTTTTTTTTGTAATTTCTGAAGAATTTAAAACGCTTTCTTGAATAATTTTCTGAACTATTTCTGTAAGACCCTTTTCCCTTTTAAGTACGAAATTGCCTGTCAGATCAAAGAGAAGTTGTCTTTTTCTAACGATGTGTGCACAGATAAGAATATACCCATGAGATTCAAAAGAACTTATAAATTTAATGAATCCAAAAGAAATTGATACTTATGAAGATATAGTTTAGACAAATAATTTTGATGTGTGTGGTGATTGGAAAGAATTATATCAGAAATATTAAAAGTGGTTCTAGTATCGGCAGAGAGAGTAGAAGAGGAAAATGATGAAATGGAAAAATTTCAGTAATATTCATGTAAAATGAAATGGAGATCTAAAGATTATAAAGTAACTGTTTTTTTTTTTTTTAAAGAAAATACTGTTTATACAATTTTTAAAGTGTCACAACAGTTGTTAGTTTAACTAAACTTTTAAAAATATTCTCTATTATATTAAAATACTCGATTTTCGATAACACAAAACTTTTAGTATCATCCTTTGAGTTTATGATATTGAGGTTTAACTGTATTTTGACACTTTTTAAAATTTAGGAAAAAGTTATGGCAAAAATGGATTTTAAATTGTAAAAACCTTTCATATTCTGTATGTATACAAATATTTTAACACACATAAATTAAATAGTGTGCTCATGTTTAGCTTGACAGGTTTTTTAATTTTTTTCAATATTTCTGAAGGATCATACTAGCCAAAAAGAGTTATGATTTATCTTATGTTTTTGCTACAATTGTTTGTCATATAAATAAAAAAAAAGGCTAGGCAATTTTTTTTAGACAATGCAGAAAAAGAATTATTAAAAAGTCAGTTGCTTTATATGTTTAGCGTATTCTGCTGATGGCCCATTATTTTAATTCATTACATCATTATAAATTTAATGTTAAAAGCAAAGTTTGGTAACCATTGTTCTAAATATGCAACTCTTATATAGAAAGTATGTTTTTTTAAAAAGTAAGTACTGTTTTGAAATTAAAACCACAAGTGTAAATTTTTTATTAATTTTATTTTTATTTGTCAGATTGTGCTTTAATTTACTTACACTTGTATTTTCATATTTTTTACTAATATTAAGTGACTTGTCAGTTGCACTACCAGCTTTTAAGTTTGATCTTTTTAGAAATATACCATTCACCCAAATCTTCAGAGAAATCTTCTGTTTTCTCCTTTGTAATGTGCATCCATGTGTCCATCTTTGAATGCTCTATCCCATATCTTTCTATTCTTTTACTCATATTATTTCCTTTAAAATTGGGTGTTATCAACATTTTACTATCATGATTCTTTAATCCAGAAACATTCAATATTATCATATCTGACATTTATTCTTGTCCATAACAATCACAATATTATTATATTCCATAATTATTATCATTTATACTTGCAACTTTATTGTATTCAATATTTATTTTTGTCAATTTTGATTTTTGTTCAATATTTATTGTAAGACAAGGCATTTAAAAAGAAATAAAAATGCTTTTTAAAATACCGTTATCATGATCTTTCTGAAATATCAATATTTCATGATATACCACCCAGTTTTAGTTTTTTTTTCATATATTTCATTGATCTCCCAATGAATTGTGACTCCTATTTATATTTTTTACATCAAGAAAGTAAATTAGAGAGCATATTACCGAGTCGCCAGGGATTTGCAATGGACTGGTTTATTTTAAATGCTCCCAACTAAACATATGTAAATGTAGTTAAATTCTTCTGCAATGGTTTATGTGGCGATCCAACCTGTGCAAGTACTCAATGCTCATGTTCAGTGCAGCAGCTGCCAAATTTCAAAACATCACTTACTTGCACACTTCTCAATTTGCTCATTATGCTTGATGATCCTGATATTTTTATATCATTTGTTTATTACTTTATAGACTCCATTAAATATTTTTTATTTACTCATTTTTCCAGGGACATGAAAATGACGTATGTTCAAACTTTTGTAACACTGAAATATGTGCCTTCACTTAATTAATTACCTTTTACTGTCTTCCCTTATTGTTTTAATTTTAATTTTTTGAATTTTGTACTATTTATTGGTTGAGTAGTGATCTCAACGTTTATATTTTGTGTGTGTGTGTGAATCATGCTAAGTGAGTAGATGTCTTTTCCGTTGACTGTAGCCTCAACTAAACAAACACTTTGCTCATACTAATTTGTGAAAATAAAAGTGCTTCTGAATGTTCACTTTGTGTTTGATTTTTATAATTGACAAAATATTATTATTTTTAAATTTGCAAGCTCTCTTTCAAAATAGAAGACTGTTGTAAAATGCCTTGAATGAAAATATCTTAACATATTTTTTATATTGCATTAGGGGAAAAAAAAGAAAATAACTTATCCAATATTTAGCATTCCTAAAATTATAATCAATTTCTTTTTTAAAATATAAGATAAGCATCTCAGTCCACTTCCCTCTTCCCACCCATTTGGTTTTGTATCTTTGCCTTCTGCACATCGTTCCACATCTTGGTGTATGATACATACCACATTTGCCAAATAAGTCTCGTTCTTCTTGTTTTAAGTTTTATGTCTGCTACCCAAGTAAGTGGGATGTTAGCAGGGATATCCCATTTTAAATGGAGGGTATGTTCAGTTCATCTTCTTTTCAGAATTATCATAAACATTTATTAGTAAATCATTTCTTTGTAGATATGCTGCAGTTTAGGAGAAAATTAGAATTAATTGAAAAATTTAATCAAACTTGCTTCGAGATTGATTGATACATCAAGATTGATTGATTCAACAAGATCAGCATAGTAGAGTTTGCAGATGATTATTCAAATAAGTTAAAATGAATTAATACTTTGAAAGAAAAAGAAAATAAAATTGAAAAAGTTAAGATAATTGAAGGTGGGATTGAAATTATCAACTTCTCTTTGTCTAATTGGAGAAAAAAATCTGTTACAGTGAAGTATTAGCTAGAGAGAGAATAAGTTATTTCAACAATAACATTATTTTTCATTGTAAAATGAGAAATCAAGTAGTGCTGGAAATGATGGATAGTAAATGAAATAACAGTATAATCAAAATACTTCCTATAATTTAACTAAATAAAATTTTTCTGCCAAATAGATATGGTTTAGACTGTTTTTGTTAGATAAAGTGAAGTTAATGATTATTACCCTTTTAGTTAATTATCTAAGATTTTCCAAATTTTCTTGATTATTTATTTTAAAATAATAATTTTTTTTTTTTTATCTTATTTGAATAACTTTCTTGATCTTGATGTATCAACATTTGATAAAGATTTTAAGGACATTTTATTATAACAGTAATGTTTTGAGAAAATTATGAATAAAACGTTAGTTGTTGAAATTAGCTTGACTTTAGTTTCATATTGTTTACTTAAACACAAATGCCTGGATGTTCTCTCTAAATGGAAATGTGATAGTGAATTAAATGACCATTATATGACAGCGTCACAGTTATAAAGTGAGGTATAAAAATAAAAAGTAACTTTTAGACACATTCTTTTGGAAGAAATGACTTAAATGAAAAGTAAGGAGTAAGAGGAAGCATTTGGAAGACAGCCAAAAGAAAAAGCCCACGAAAAAATGATAATACAAAAAGAAAATTTTATAGAACAAAACAAAATGATGAAGAACACTATTTAATTGTTTGTAAGTGCTGTTTTTCAATCTTTTAAAAAATACTTTGATCCATTATGAAGGTGTGTATTTATATATATTTATATGATATATATATTTAACATAAAAAGCTTCAACTAATCTTTTAATGTTATTTTTTCATCTTGATCTTTTTAATTTATTATTCAAAACTAAACGCTTTCTCACACTTAATATTTCACTTCCTCTTTTTCTTATTCTATTTTTACATCTCGCGTATGTACAATAAATTAACATTTTGTTAATTTGTTTCTATAATTTATAGTATGGCTGACGAAAACGTGGGAGAAAAGTTTCTGAATACATTTCAGTAATTAGGCATAAGTATAAACCACATTTTTTATTATGTTGCGTTGCATGAATTCAATATATTGGTGTAAGAACTGTTTTCTCTGGTTTCCAAAATTCCAAAAGGACTTTATTACATTATGTACCATAAAATGTCTCTAAACAGCTAAAGGGGACAGTGATGTATTAATTTCTTCTAAAGACGAGCAATTTCTTTTCTTCTTAAATTTAAAGTACTTAAATAATAAAATAATTTTGTTTATAACAATAAAATTGTTGCAAATTTTTATCAAATCAATGCTATAAGCCTCAAGAAAAATTTAAGAAAATCTTCGTTGCATTTATTTTACTTCGAAATAAGTGTTACAAACTTCTTTTAGTATTAGAAAAATTTCTTTGAACCACAGTTCAGTAGTATTTTTTTCACTCGTTTTGTTTTGTAAATCTAATGTTTGTTTCAGAAAAATATATATTAAAATATTGTAAAAATACATAACTTCACATACATAAATCTTCGTAGCGAAAAAAAAAAAAAAAAAAAAAAGAGAAAAAATTAATTTTATGCGCATTTGGAAATAAGGTATTAATATATAACACACCTTTTGATTCATTTTACCTTTGGAACAAACAGTTTTTGTGCCTTGTTTGAATTTTAAAATTTATGGCACGTGGTCTGTCTAAAGTAAGCTATATTAGTAGTGGATCATCTATAGTTGAAGGGAATTAATGGTGTTGCCCCGGGATCAGCACCCATGGTTGATAGATGAAAACCCTTTGCCTTTTTGAAATCAGCACAACACACTTCGTCAAAAAGAGTCAAAATTTTCGACACCAAATAGGAAAAAAAAAACTTACGTTTTTTAATTGTTGTGCTTGATAGAATGAATGATGCGGGCTGATGCTTTGTTTTTAGCCAGAGAAGAGCTTAATTACACTGTTAAATAAAAGGCAGACGTGAAATTTTTGTCCAGTGTCTTAAAAGTTTCAAAATTTTTACGTCAATAAAATTCTGAGGGACATTATATTGTGTTTTTGGATGAGAAAATCATGATTAAAATTGATTTAACGATTTTAGCAGGCTTTTAATCAAAATGCTAAGCCACAGTTTCCTGGTGTGTTAATCGGCGTATTAGTGTTTAATTTAACTACAAAATAAAAAAAATGAAGCATAAGCCTATCATTTGTAATGCGACAGTCAACAACTAAAGTTTGTTTTAAATCAGCTTAAAGTTAATTAAAATATATTATGAATTCATAAGATATTTTATTAATTTATGCAGGTCTGCAGAATCATTATTTGTAAAATTGCGAATCTTATTTTTTAAAACAGCTTAAAGTATTTTATCTAATATGTTCTAGAATTATTGTTTTTTTGAAGTTGCGAGTATTTTTTTCTTCTTTCAAACAGCAAAAAGTCTCTGAAATTATTATTCTTAAAAGTTATTCTTAAATTATTCTTAAAAGTCTCTGAAATTATTATTTTCAAAGTTGCAAGCTTCTTTTTTCTCTTTTTTTTATTCTTTTCTTTTTCCTTTTTCAAAACAGCATAAAGTATTTTAAAATCAACTTATATAGGTCTAAGGATTTATTATTTTTGAAGTTGTAAGACTTATTTTTCAAAACAGTGTAAAGTAATTTAAAATTAACTTACACACATTTGCAGAATTATTTTGCACTGTTGGATTTTTAATGTTGTGAACCTTATTTTTAAAAACGGCAAAAAGCATTTTAAAATTTCTTTATGCAGGTCTGCAGTACTATTATTTTTAAAATTACGATCTTGTTTTTTCAAAACAGCATTACAGATTTTAATAAATAATTATTTATTATCGCTGGTGACTGCTTCGCTAGAAATTATAATTACATTGAAACTAAATTACTTTTAACACTTTTACATAAAAAATCTTCTGTAAAATTATGTGAATGAGTAATTGTTTTTAAAAAATGATTGCAAATATGCGTTCTTAGAAAACTCTCTTTTCTAAAAACACAGATAGGCACTTCTTCAAGACCTCTCTTTTTTTTGAACGAAAAATTTTAACAAAATTCCTAAATTCTATGAATAGTGAATGATAAAAAATAAATTTTGAAATTCTTTCGCTCAGTTTAAAGCTTTCAGGAATGGGGTGGAAATAAAAGAAGTGCTCCTCTAAATTAAACATTTGCATTTGATCTGATTTCGGGAAAAAGGTTATCGATTGGAAAACCATTAATTAGGAAAAGTGAGTGTTCATGCAGGACTAACGCCCCTCCATTACATTTCCCTGAAATTCATTGTTCGAATGGATGACAAGATTTTATTCTTATTCAATTGGCTTCTTTTTTGGCGAACTAGTGCTCATATAAAAAAAAGTATTTTTTTTTACGATTTTTTAATTTTGAATAGTTATAATTTTTAGTATTAAAAAGACTTAGAATATTTATAAAGAATAAATAAATTAGCTTTGGTCAATATTTCATTGCATATTTTCTTAAGCTAAAAATATACTTCTTCTTCTATTGGCACAGCAGCCCTTTGTGGGCCAGAGCGTGCCCTAGAACCTTCCTCCATTCTGCTCTTTTCTTTGCGATTGTTCTCCAGTTTGTAAAATCCTTTTCCACGCAGTCAAGTCTTCTGATCTTAGGACTAAAAATACTCACTTAATACTAAATGGGAGCATTGTTTAATCGAAATAGTTAATTATTTAGATGAAACTTTTTAGTATTATTCTCAGTGGATATAGGTTTGTAAAAATATTAGGTTTATCATTCATATAAAATACAATACAATAAGATTAAATGATTCGTATAAAATACAATATTAAATGTTTAAGCGTGTTTTTTGCATTCTTCTTTCTCTCGAAGAATGAACTTCAATATTATGTGGTAAATTAAAAGTTACGGTTAAGAGCTATTATAAAAACAAAATGTTAACTAATGCATAGTACTGAGTTATTCCACGCCAATGCTATTTTTTCTGTATTTTAATTCTTATAAAATATCTATTGGCCGTTGGGTGTTTGTCAGATTTTCCCATGACGATCTCGAACTACAGATTATATATGTAACCAATAGAGTAAATGACACTACTTTAGTTGATGAAATGTATTTTTTTCCTAGATGTTAATCTATTACATGAAAGAATTTCCTTTTTTTTTTTTTAATATTTAAATAGTGACAGCAGTTAAATTTTTTAAAAGACGTATTTATGAATTCCTAGCAAATAAAATACATTATTTTTACAATAAAATATGCATTATATTTTTAAGTAGTACCCTTAAATGTAAATGGTAGCTGAAAACATGATAAAATGAAACTTTTGTTAGCTAGGCATTGGCGGTGCTCAGCTTCAGTGGGGATTAGCTTAGAGAAAAGAATGGGTTATTATTTGTTCTCTGATTGTTTCATATATAATTGAATCTAACTCATTAGTTTTTTATTTATTTATTTATTTTTTTAAATAGCAAACATGCATATTTTTTCAGTTTTAAGCTATTTATTTATGGAAAAATGAATGTCCATATGTTTGTCAGTGTGTCCTCAATAGACTTCTAAACTTTTCGTCCGAAAGTGGTGAAATTGGGTATACGATAGCTCGAAGTATGAGGAAGGTCATTGCCGACACATTAGAACATTTTTCGACAAACCGTTCAAGCGGGTGAGCGAAAAACGAAATTGAATTTTCTGATTGGCTAAGCGTTACCCGTTGTTTTAAATATAACTACAGACGGTACAATTTTTTAAATATCTTAAAGAAAACATCAGTGATATTTTCTAGCTTAAAGCTCTGTTTGATCGATTGGAGCTTTAGTTTTTGCTAGTACACCTTAGCTATGTGTATTGATTTGGGAGATTTTTTTTTCTCAAAAAGGTAACAATCTCCTTTTTGCCAATTTATTCTTTTGGCAATAAAAGACATAAATAAATAGTAAATCTAAGCTAATTAAAAGACGTAGACGAGAAAGATTTATTTTACAACAAATTTGATGCGCGAAGACTCTATATTTAATTAATTTCACATTAGTTAACTTACTAATTGATGTGAAGTAACTTAAGTCAACTTTAATACGCCATTTGCTTATAAACGATCTGCTGGTGCTGACGTCATACGTCACATGAACGGATATTCGTGATCTTCATCTTCTTAAAGTGCAAGTGCCCAATTTAAAATTTAAAAAAAAAAAAAAAAAATTTAGATAGTAACATTATTATTGCTCAAATTAAAAATTTATTTTTTGATTATTGGTAAGTCTTTCGAACAAATTTTTCGTTTAATTAGAAAAACCAGTAACATTTTCTTTTAGAAAATAGTATTGAAAATATCTTGAAACAATGATTCTAGCCGAAAATCAATTGAATTTATTGCTCTCTTTGTATATTATATCGAACAAAAATAAAACTTTCTCTTGTTTGGTAGCTATTCAAAACAAACTGAATCTCATTTCCAAAGCAAATATAGAAATATTTTGGAGGGAATTTCCAACACTGGAATACTTTTACTGACTTTTGCAATATTTCAAAAGTTTTTGAACTTGCGCGAAAGTTATTCCTTTTGGAAGCGATAGAAAACATAGCTATTCAATAAATTTTCTTGTATTTGGCATTTATTGTAGAGTGCACTGATAAAATGCGTATTCCAATGATACGGTCTAGAAAATTTAATACTATCTGATAAAAAAATTTGAAAGATTCCGATAGAAGGCAGAAATTGGATTTTAAATATATACCATGAAATCCTGCTAGATCGAATGAGAATATTATTAAATAACACCTTATATGAATGGCTAAATTAATTCTTAAAATATAAAATCGTCAATACTGGTATTTTTCCATGAAAATGAAGAATTTAGGAAATAATAAAAAACGACATTTTACATGAATACAATTACTTACAGCATTTTATTGAATATTCCTTTATTGATTAAAAGCATAAATACTAGAAAGATGAAAATAACTTTTCTTTATTAAGTTAAATTTTGAGATTCTGAAATAGTTTTAGGAATTAAAATATATAAGAACTCAATAGTTTCATTTCATTAAATTTTCGCTTTAGACCGTTGACTTTTAAGATTATCTTATTTTTTAAAGTCTAAGGGAAAAAACAGTAATGATCGAAAAACATTACTTTATTTTCAATTTTTTTGTAAAAAATATTATTGTATTTATGAAATAATATATATATATATATATATATATATATATATACAGTGAAACCTCCGTTAAGCGGACTTTCAAGGGACCGAAAAAATTGTCCGTTTATGAGAGTTGTCCGCTTACGGGAAGTGTACCCTAATAACGAAGTACAACACTGTTAATTGCTTTTAGAATATTTTCAAAGATGTAGAAATAATTAAATAATTTACAATAACTATCTACAAGGACATTTATTTAAACTTTAGGAAAAATAAAAAAAGAGTGTATAAAGAAGTTTGATATAAATACATAATTCTAGATGCAGCTACAGATAAATGATATAATTTACCGATTAGCATAGATACTCAAGTCAGATGTATGATACCAAATAGGAGCTTTCAGTCCTCATTCGGTTTCAGTCATTAAGTTTAACTCCCTTTACATTGATAGAGAACATGGTTAATACCTTCTTGAAAGTAAACCTCCCATGATTCACAGTTATGAGAACCTATGGAGTTGATTATTCACAATTGATCAGCTATCAAGTGTCTGAATAAGCCTTTCATTTATATAATAAACACATCAAAGATTATATTTCTGTTCTCTTTTTTACCCCAGCTGTCTTCAAATTGCTAAGAAAATTAAAGAAATTTTCAATGGGGGAGAAGCATTGAAAGCATTTTAGATGCCATTTCAACTTGAGGGGTCTCATAACCTGTGTGGTCCAGATGAAAAGATCAAAAGATGCAGCTGTCAGAATTATTTCAGAAGAGCAGTATCATTTTCTCTCCTTTCTTTACAATGATAAGGCAAGGTGACAGGAGAAAGATTGATCAGTAGTAAAATAGCTTAACAATATTTTTAGTTATGGATAAGGCAAAAAATTCACATGTTTTAAAAATGGCGAAAAGTTGCGTTTTTTCCCCGTGCAATTTAAAGCAGAAATAATTTTTTTTCTTTCAAATTTTGAAAAAGTAGTGTCCGGATTGAAGAGATGGAAAATAACGTTTCAGGGCCAAAATCACTGTCCGCGTCCGGGTACGGGAGTGTCCGCTTTGCGGAGAATATACATAATGGTTTATTCATAGAAGATTCCCGGGGAATTAAAAATATGTCCGTTTTGCAGGAGTGTCCATAACAGGAGGTTTCACGTATATATATATATATATATATATATATATATATATATATATATATATATATATATATATATATATATATATATATATGCCTAAAATGAAGCAAACAATTTTTCATATATATATATATATATATATATATATATATATATATATATATATATATATATATATATATATATATATATATATATATATATATATATATATGAAAAATTGTTTGCTTCATTTTAGGCCTAAAGAGACAAAATTGTAATAGTCGAATTTTTTATTGTGTATCGTTAAACAGAATTTTATATCCAACTAATAACATTTATTTTGTACCCAACTTGAAAATTAGAAGAAAGTAACATCATTAACATTCGGAAATCTGATTTTTTTAGCTCAAATAGAATAAATTTCTAGTGATTGAAATTTTTTTTATTTATAGTGTGTAAAATATATCAATTATTGTTAGCATATTAATTAAATAAAATATAAATGCTAACTAAGTTTTATTTCTGTATTATCTTATAGATTTTTTTTGGCATTTCTTTACACAACTTTTAAAATAGGAGAAAATAGATTTAACTCTTGGAAGATTGCAATTGCCTGACTGAGCAAAATTATAAAGACAGTACATTTTTTGAATTATAAAGAGCATGATGTCTTACATCATATTAATCTTCGTTATTTTGTGTGCCACGATATAAAATTTAAAAGAATTAGTTTCAAAGAAGTAAAATCACTATAATTAAATAAGTATTATCATTAAAATTTTATTCTTATTTTACATTGTAAAAAAATCCGGATCGAATTACGATACAAAGTACTGGCACATCGGGTGCATCATCTTGAAAATTCATTCCTATAATAAAATGATGCAGCGAAATTTTTATAATAATATTTATTTAATTAGAGTGATTTTACGGTAATTATTACTTTAAAATCTACAGTATATAAGATTTTTGGTTCCGCAACATCGGTTAAAATGGATTTTATGGTAAGAAATATATCTTAAATATTAGAAAGGTATGTTTTTAGTTTAAGAATTTATGTTTGAAAAGATATTTACTATCTATACTTTCAACAAAACAAATAGTTTTTACTCTCTGGGAATCGCTTTGTAAGATAACCTAAATAAAAGTCACTATAAACCATTTAAAAAGAATATAAAAAAAATGCCCTTTACATTTCCTATGAAACACATGTAACTATATCATACTGGCTCAAATGGAAAAGTAATAAAAGCTTTAGCGTCTTTTATGTAATTCATATTTCATTCGGTTACCTTTATCTGATTGACCGAAAATTTATCTTTAAAAAAATCTTTCAGATGTTGAACAAATAAATTAGTTCAAACAAACAAACGTTTCAGTAAGAAAATGAATTTATTGAAAAATTTATTATTATGTTCTATTTTTTCTCTCTCTTTGAACTTAAACATTAAGTTTTGATGTTAAAAGTTTGTTGTAAAATCAATGTTTTGATTTTAATTTCTGTAATATATTTTGATGTATTTTTTAATGAGTTAATTTTTAAAAGATTTATCGATAAGGTTTTTAATAATCAAATTTTTCTTCAAAAGCTCAAGAAAGAGTTCTAATTTCTAGTTTCTTATTATTTTTTGTAAATATAGCCAACGAGAAATACACTTAACTTAATATCTTTGTTTTTATAAAAAACTGAAAAATTTTCTGTATCAGGCTCATATCTTAAAAATGTAGTTTTTAGAAAAACAAGCGTTTTAAGTTAGAAATCTTTGCCTTAGGTGTCTTATTAGATGTTTCGTAGAAAATATAAATTCGCATATTATTTAGAAATTTCCACCTCCACTGAACTTCAGTAAAAATTAAAACATTCTTCCTTTTTCGGAAAATGGTCAAAATTTCGATTAATATTAATATGGCGATAATATGACGAAAAGTTTTATTTGTTGCTATCAAAAATGATTTTAACTTCTGATTTCATCCAGCAAGGAGATTCAATTAAAATTTGAGAATTGAGAACGTTTGAAAAAATGATCAAAATTTTTATTAACATTAAATAAAAATTCTGTTGAGGATTATATAACGACAAAATTCTGTTCGTTGTATTAAAAAAAACATTTCATCTAGCAAAGAGCTCCAGTTAAAATGTGAGCATTCTAACTTTTCGAAAAGTGGCCAATATTTTGATTAACATAATTTTCTTTTGGGGATAATAATGTGAAAAAATTCTATATAATATTTAAATACATTATTCATATTTATGAATAAAATCTATTTGTTAAATAATATTTGTAGTTTGTAGATATTTTAAACAAAATCGAATTAAAAAAAAGTTGCATTTTTAAAACTCGATTTCTAAGGAAGTATTTAAGCCGATTTTGTTTAAATTTTGTATTTTGCCACGTAAAATTAGAAACTTTTAAATGATATGAAACATTGTATACGTTATAATTAAAAATTTTTTTGACTATTATTAAATAAAATAATAAAAATTAATAAATATTTACTAAAATTTATATTTATTTTCGGATAAACGAATTTTATAATTGTGTGCAAAAATTTTTCAATTCGCTTTTTTAAAATTTTTCGAGATATGGTGAAATACGCAAAAAATAAAATTAACATTAGGAGTCCAAACTTTGGATCACTCTCCTGACCAAACTATTAGCATCATATTTTCTAGATTGCGGCTACCCCCTATATTTTGGGGCTCAAAATTCCGAATCCATCGAAAATAAGGTATGTTTATTCACAGAAAGTATGTTTTTTGTGTCTGATTTCGTAGCTTAAAATATTTTTCTCTGCACTAATTAATTAGCATATTTGAAGTCACTCCCTTGAATCATTAAGATTGACTCCTAGAATGTGAAGATCAGATAATTGGATCAAAACTTATTCCGAGTAATCTGTTTTTTCGGCGTATTGTACATGAATTTATTAATGGGAGAAAATATAGATTAAAAAAAAAAACTCGAATTTTTTCATAAAATTTTACTTTTAAAAATAATTAATGTTTAGTTCCTATTTTTTGTGTAAGAACTAAAGAACTTGGAAATGACCCAGTTACTACGAGAAAATTAATGCTCCGAAAGTAACACTAGAAGCAGATGAATAGAGTTAATTTGGTCTAACCTTTCGAAATGATAAAGCGGGCAATTATGCCCTCTAAATAAGGCCGAAGTTCTTTTATTCTGGATAAAAAAATATAGATACAGAACAGGAGCGTCAACATGGTTACACAAATTATATTGGATGAAATACAGCAGACCCTTAGAATTATCTAATCCGCCATTAATACCTAAAGAATGTTATTATGGTAATTAAAATAGTACAAGAAAGGGAAATAGCAGCCTATTTTAAAGATTATTGAACGCTGAAAAAAGATGTCCCTATTTTGAGTTCGGTTACGCTTTTAAATAATTTAATTTTTTTTATTTAACCCGCAAAATGTGTTTTGTGCATTACTATAATTATCACGGTTCTATGTTACAATATATTACTATTAAGCGGAATTTGCATACTATACATATAGTTTAAATTTTTATGTAATAGTACATAAGTCGACGCTTTTCTATCGGAAAGAAATTAGATTTGATGCAAACTTTATTCAGTAAAAAGCCAAATCACACAAAAATTGCATCTTCTTCAAGTAACTAAATTGCATGACAAACATAACAATGCCTTAATAACGTATTTATTAAAAGAAATAGATTTTTGTAAAAAATATTTTCTATTACCAATTTTAAGTTAAAAACAAAGTATGCTTGTAGTTTATTTAGATTGTTGATTAAGATCTGTGCAGTTTAATAAGATTTTCTTGAATCTGTTTGGAAAAAATGAAGAATCGTATGAAATTTTTTTTACAAATTTTTTATTCAATACGCAGTTTTTCTAATATCAAATGTAGTGTAATTTTTTCAAACTATTGTACAACCTTTCGCAACTAGCTTGGTCAGCTTTCAAAATTATCTTATACAATAAATAAATTTTGATGGTAACCAAGCCGATTGCACATCACAACTGTATTTAGATATTCTAATTTCTCAACCCCTCCTCCAATTCTCACACCTTAATTAGTTTTAAACAATATATTAACCAAATTATTTCACCGTTTAGCTGTTGCTCGTATGGAAGTAATTTGATTTCATATTTAACTAGTTTAAAGAGATATTCGCGATATTGTCTAAATATTTTACGTAGTGTATTTTAGTAATAATTTAAAATCTGTCCAGCAGTCATTAAATCATACAGACCATCGTAAGTATACGTCTGTGTTGTGAGATAAAATAGAAAATTCATCTCTATGCTCCATTATGTGCTGTACAACTTTCTCAAGCCCCTCTCGAGTCATAGCTTGAGTATCGTATTCTAGCGCTATGCCATTGCTCAAAAAAGCATAGTCCCATCACTAATAATTGGTATGACAGTATGCGGCACCATAACACCGTTTATGTTTAAAATTTCTGTGCAGCCAGTTTAGAAAGGATAAAAAATAAGTTTAAATAATTACTTCGAAACTAAATTTTTATTTCTATAAAAATACAAAATTATTCTGAATAATATTTGACGCGTAACTAATTATTGAACACCACTTAAATTATTATTTAAGACAACCTAACAAATGAATAACAACTACAGTTTTACAATAGTCTCTTTTGCAGATATGATTATGTGAGCTGACGATGAGATTATATCTTTTCCTTATTTTGTTTTCTCTTTCATTAATAATTTTTAAAATTATATTTTTCCTTGTTTTCTTTGCTTTTTTAACCTATATAAATATACACACACACACACACACACACATATATATATATATATATATATATATATATATATATATATATATATATATATATATATATATATATATATAAATAATTTTCCTTATTATAATATCGTATATTAATTCTATATATTTTTTTAATAATATATGTCAGACAGGAGTTCTGATAAATAAAATTGGAAGAACTAAACGGTTATAAATCATTGAATTAAATTATAACCTTTGTATAATCAATACAGTTAAAATCAGTACAGTTTTTATACATTTATTTAGGGACGTTTCGTTTTTATCAGCAAAACTTTAGTTTTTATCTTTACAGAAGTTTTCTCAAAAGACTTTTTTTCCTTATGAGATGATCCCCCCAGAGATTGTTCACCATGGATTGATCTAAAAAATTTGAGTCATCTATTTGTAACTGAAAAAGTTTAAAAAGAGATTTTGCAGAAAATTTTCCCTTTAATGTCTGGCGCATTAGGTGTATTTTTTTAATAATAAGAAAATTGTAACTAATTTTCGGGTTTCATAAAAAAAGTCCAACGCTTTTTAGTTAGATTAAATTAACAATTAATATGTGATAAAACTTGATAACTGTATAACATGTGATAATTTTATCACGGTACCTAGTATTGCATAAAAACCATTTATTTGTTTAAATTTACTTTTCAGTTTTGTATTTTTTTTACCATATATGGTGCAATTTATTAAACACGTGTGTTTCAATTAGCTGTATTTTGAGACATTAAAATTGATAATAACAACGCCTATTTAACAAAGCGATTCTGGCTATCCATCATTAAACTCGACTAATTGTTTTGATGGGAATATAAAATGAGTGATATAAACATTTTAATGAGTGATAATTTTAACGACACGGTAGTTTTAATATAAACTAATGAATTTCACAGTTCATTTCAATGTATATTACACTATTATCAAATGAAATTGATGACTAAATTGCTAAAGTTAGAGAATTATTTCTTTCTACCTAGTATACGTATCTTGTGCTTTAAAGGAAACATGGATTGCCATGTGTTGAAATCAATAACTGGATGAAACGAAGTGAAAACAAGAAATGAAACATTTGCAGAGCGGAATGAAATATAGAATTCACCACGGAAATTATTATTGAAATTTCTGTGGTCTCACTGTTTATTGTATTGATCGCCTGGTTGCATCATTCACTAATATATAGCGTCATTACAAACCTTAACTTTATCAATAGAGAAAAATATTTGCTCACATAACAGTATTAAGACATATTTTATGTCAGAAATATTTTAGATGAAGCATATCACAGCAATTTAATGACTATTTTTGTTGCAAGAGAGAAAGGGAATATAAATAATTTTATACACAATTATTCAGAAAAATTGTTACAAGTTACATTTCAGATTATTTTTTTCCAGATATAAGAAAAAAAATTTCTGGCTTTCATTCAATGAATTCAACATATTTAAAGCTTTAAGAAATAAAACTATAATGTAAATGCAGTAACAAATAAAATATAATCAAGATTTTCTTTTCTTTCAAATCTAATTTTAATATATATATATATATATATATATATATATATATATATATATATATATATATATATATATATATATATATATATATATATATATATAGGTGGGTGATGCATAATATTTGCCTTGGAAGATTGATTCATTCTTTTAATGAAGTAAAATAATATCTATAGTGAAATTATAAATTAAAAAATTTATAAAGTACATTTCAACAAGCTTTTAAATTTAAAAGAAAAACGGTTTCAAAATTTCATAGATTGAAATTTTTAGTTTGGTTTATCATATGCTAAATTTTTATTTCATGCATGCATATTTCTTGAAAATGTTTGTATATACATAGCTCATTTCTTAATGAAGTGAATCGCTTAAATTATTCCTAATTTATCATGATTTAAATAAGGCAGTGCTTAAGGTTTAGAGGTCTTGGCGAACCAAAATGCGTTAGCTGCATTTTCAAAATTTCCGGAACGCTACACACTGAAAGTTTGAAAAATGAATTGAACACAAAGTTGCAATTGTAGTTTTAGATAAAAATAAAATTATATATAAAATTTAAGATAAAAAAATGAAATTATACATCAGGAAAATTAAATTACAATTTTAGAGCCACGGTGGCTCAAGGGTTAGAGCGCATGCCTTCCTATGAGATGATCCAGGTTCGAATCCCAGCTGGTTGGTCGATATGAACAGTAGAGAGCTGACGAAAAATATTCTCAGTGGTAGACGGATCATGGGTTAGAGTCCCCTTGCCATCAGGCTAACCGTGGGAGATTTTCGTGGTTTTCCTCAGAATTGGGTCAACTGCTTAACGCTAGTAAAAAAAATAAATTTTAAAACTTTCCAAACTTATAAATATATAACATGTAACATTAAAGTGTAACATAATCAAATTGCAACAATGAAAATATTTTTAAACTATAAACATTACACATTGTTCGAATTTTAAAATTTAATCAACTTGAATGAACTTATGAATGAATTGATTTTTGGTGAGCCTAAATTTCAGCATTTTTTTTTTTTTAAAATTTAGAAGCGATCACTCACTTTTCCATTTAAACACGGCGCTGGATTTATTTTATCTTATTTATGATTTCAGAAAAACCATTTTAATTATATAAGATTTTACTTGATGTCAATTTTTTGTGTGAAATTCAATATTTTGGAAGACTATGATCAATATTATACAATGAATAAATCTATTAATCTATTCTGAATAACTAAAAGCTATTTAGAGTCTTTTACAGTAAAAAAAAATATTTTGAAAATGGATAAAAATCAACGTAAGATTACTCCAATTCAAAAGGACTTTCATATGTGTAACAAATGTGAAACGTGAGAAAATTGTTGATTTTTACTTTAGAATCTCAAAATAACTCTAAGAAAATCTTCAAAAGAAAAATGTAGATCTTTCATGGGTCATACCAAATGATTACGGTGGATTTTGGCTTTAGAAGCATTGCAGTTTATATTCTCTTCCACAGCTTTGACAGATGATCACGAGAAACGGCGAATAAAAGTTTTGTAAAAAAAATTGTATTTACCTTATGTTTAATAAACAAATGAATCTTACCGTTGTGGTGAATTTGAAAAGTAATGTTATAAAGCTTAAGAAAAAAGGTATACAGCTTGTTTCGTTGTAATAAACAAGTATCACCAATGCCAGTTATATCTGTGATTTTTGAAGTTGAACATGTACTGTTAGAAATTTCTTGGCAAAAATGATTAAATAGCAATTTATTTAATCATTATTTAACCATATTCAACCAAAATAGTCAAATAAAACTTATAAAGATGGTATTCGAAGTTTACGCGTGGAAAAAAACGTTTATCGATTGTTTTTACCTAATACGGTGAAACAACCAGAATTCTATCCGCGTCAACTAGACCCACCTTATGAAGCTATTTTGTTCCGTGAAACTGGGTACATTACATTCTGTAGCTGAGAAGGCTAATCGGCCAATCTCATGACCGGGTGAACAGGGGTTTGAATCCCAGCTTTGATACTACCATTCCTTCAATATATGAAAAGTTTCTATATAGTGTCCTGCGCTTATCAATCGAGACTATTACAATACGAAACAATCCGTCACGCATAAATGGTGCAGCACCCATAGAGCTCCAATGTCCATTTGATTTTTATTTTAGAATTTAGAAACTGTACTAATTGTATTTGGTTACAAAACCGTATAGTTTTGTACTCACGGTTTCTTAACTGAACCAGTTGTAAACGTTTCAAAACCTTAAAGTAAAGAAATGTTCTTGACCATAAGTTTAAAGGTTCATGAAATGAACAGTCTGCTACCGTATTTTACCGTATTTTCAGAATGAAAATTCTAACAGTGTGATGCTGGTTTAGGTTTATAGAAGTGACAAAAAATCGATAATATTACAAAATATCTTTACTAATTGAATTTTAATTATGGTAAAAATCTTAAGAACTAAATTTAAAAAGTCATCAATTTTTCGATTTTCTATGTATTTTTAACTAGCTTTCTTGTCTATGTTCCCTGCTTTCAATACTTCGATTACTTTCCAACTAGCTAGAACACTGAAATCTCTGCTGAAGCTTCCTGCCTAGCGAAATGTTCAGATATTTGCTGAACGCTACATGCAGAATTTATGGCCAGATTATCGTCAAACAGGCGATGGAAATGATGACCATTTTTCGTCTAGCTTGTGTGCTCGAATTTTAACTGCAGCTTGCTGGAAGACAATACATGTTTCAACAATTTGCAGACAGTTATTAGCAGAATTCATCGCATCACCATATTATCGCTAAAAGGAATTTAGCATCAATCTTAATATCTAACACTTTTTGATTAGGTAAAGTGTGCAAAACTGAACAGGTGCTCTGCACTGGGTAGCAACACAAGTTGCAATTATTTCTTAAATGTTGTATACAAAATTTATCGTTATTTTATCGTTAATAAAAATTTCGACCACTTCTTGATCTAAACAAACCATTAGACACAAAAATAGAATGAAAAAAAAAAACAATATAATACATAATTTTTTTTTAAGTACTCTTTTCAAGTAGCCTAAAAAGGAGAAAATAAATTCGTCAAATTGAAAAAAAAAAAAAAAAATGGTGGGGTCAACGTCACTTTTCTAATAAATTTAAGAACACCCACCGAAAATGCCCTCCACGTCTTTCGAAATACTCTCTGTGTTCTCTCGTTTCAGGTCTGAAAAAAAAACAAACTGTTTTCTCCTTTTTAGTGTGCGAGAAAAATGCGTTTATGAAAATGTTAGTTTTTTGTAAATGATATTTATTACTAATTCTCGATGTTTCACTTATTTTCACCCAAAATCAAAATTTTTCAGAATTATTTTCCGCGATAAGGAAGGAAAGAAAAGCAAACTCAAATTCTAACTAAGTTTTAAATTTGATTCCAGACTTGAGTATCTAAACTAAAAAGTGAAGAAGAAAAATGGACTCGAATGAAGAGAATCACTTTGTATATTAAACAATATACGAGAAATTTATATTTTCCATTCTCTTCATACTATAACATTACAGATCCAGAAAGAAAACTACAAACTGGATATAATTTTTTTTTGGCGATTCATTTGGCTTCTTTTATGTCACTTCAAAGTGCAGATGAACAGAAACCTTTTCCTATTATGAAAAGGCGGTTGAGAAAATAAAAGAATAGAACGATTGGCTTTCTTCTATCTAAGGAGTAATGGTTTCAAGAATTGCGAATGTGGTAATCCATTTTATTTTTTCCGTTTCATAAAGTTTCATTGGCCCAATGTTGCGCCGATGGAGAATTTGGTTATTTCATGGAGTCGTTGATCTAACCCTTTTCGATGTTATTGGTTTTATACGACCCGAATTATATATTTGATGTGGAATAGGGATCGTTTATGTATTTCATAGATACTTTATTCAATGCATCTATAAAATTATATCATTTTCACAGATCTGTAACATTTTTATTTAGTCATTTTGCCGTACTTTATTGTACATTAAATACATATTAAATCAAAGTAGAAAGTTAGATTAATAAGAGTAAGTGTAAGCTGTGGAGAATAATATTTGTTAGCTCTTTTGTAATAAATACCATACTTAAGTAGGTTATTCAATCGGAAAATCGTTATGCTAACTCGTAGACATAAAAACAGTTAAAAAATATTGTATAATTTTAAAACAACTTCAAAGATTATAGTTTTATTAGAAAATTCATTGTTATTTATAATTTAAATAATTTATTATTTTTATTTCATTGCTTATTAGAAGGAGACTTTATAAAGGGGAAGTAATAAACAAGAGTGCAGTTACATTAAAAAATAAGAGAGTTAATGCTGCGTATCACGAATGAATATATTAGTCTGGTTTAAGACAATGGCAGCATAGTCTTAGGAGCATGATTAACAGAAGAAAGTATAAGCAGTTTCATCCTTCCAGTATAAGCAGTTAAGCAATCATCCTTCATCCACTTATTTTTTAATCATGATAGATAAAAATACTTATGTTTTAATAAATGTTTTCTATTACGTTTTTTTTTTTTCAATCACACATCAAGACGAGGGGAGCATTAAATTGATTTTTTTCTGTTTTATTTTGTATTTCAAAAGTAAATGCAGTTGTTTTGGACATCATTTTAGATATCTATGAAAACATAGCTTTTATTAAATAATTTTGCGAAAGTATAAAAAGAATTTAAACAGATTTTTTGTTTCCAAAAGAAAGCTTTAAAAGGAGAATAATAAAAATTCCATATCGTATTACAGTATTTTGTGCCTGTAAGCTTTTTTTTACATGCGTTTTTTGTGTAAATACCTAAGCGCTTTTTGTACACAAGCGGCTTTTTTTTGTATAAATAGGCTTTTTGTATTCTTGAGCTTCTTGTGTATGGGTCATAGGACGATTGGTAAATCCAGATCTTCGCTTAATACCGATGTCATTTGTTAAGTGTATTGCATTGTGTCTTGTCAAAATATTTTTAAACTTAAAAAACAAAAAAAAAAACTTGAAGGGAAAAATGTATGAAAATGTCACATAAATTTCCCTCAAAAATAATTTACTTAACTTTAAGTGCTTTTTTTGTTACACATTTTTGAAAACCGTCATTCTAATTTAGGACACCCAGTAAATATGTTGACAGAAATTTTAACATTCAAGTTTAACATACTCAAAATCACTATAAAATATTTAATCCTCCTTTTTTTGCATGTAGTTTGTAAAAATGTTTTGATACTTCTACAAAAATAAAATAGAGACTGAAAATATTGAAACAGTGGCCTCTCAACCAAGGAGGAGCATACCTGTTTCCTTCCCAAGGATAATTTCATAGTTTCAGTCTGTAATTATGCCACTTTGATAACTCCTTCTTGTTAAAACACCACGGCATCCTTAGAAAATTCAATTAAGTGAATACTTCTAGGATTTTTTTTAACGAGGAATTAGATTTAATGCAATATCCATCTAGAACTACACCGAAGAGCCATTACATTATGACCACCCTCCATCTATAAAAATGGGCTCGCCCAGGTTTTAATGGTTTCTCGCCCAGGAACAATGTTTTCATGGGGCAAATTAGGACCCATAATCCTCATAGAACATTCCCTGACGTCTGTAAGCTACTTGAACATAGTTGCAGACCAGGCTCACCCATTCATGGCAACAGTTTTTTCTACGGCGGATGGTGTTTACCAACAGGATAATGCACCATGTCATAAGGGTCGAATCGTCATGGATTGGTTCGAGGAACATTCCAGTGACTTTCAAGTCATGTCTTGGCCCCCAAATTCACCTGACCTTAATCCAATAGAACATTTGTGGTCCTACTTTCCATTTATGGTCCTTCATTGTGAAAGTCTCATTCAAGAGTTATAGAAAGGGCGATCGGGGCTTTGCTTCAATTTAAAGTAATTTATCTTGTCGAATCGGATTTCAAATCTGAAATGTTGAAAATGACTTGTGTTGGAATTTTTCTGCCTTAATCTATGCATCCAAAAACTAACTATACTGAAACTTTTTCTATTAGTTCATGCATACACTTATTTTGTTTACATAATTAGTTTGTAAAAAAAAATTTCATTACAATTTTCTACGCTTTGTTTACATTTTAAAACAATCATGCTAAAAATTTAAATCTACATAATTGTAGTATATATTTATATTTTGAGTTCTAGAATTAGGAGAATGAGTTAAAATAGGTTGGAAGTCATAAAATTGGAGCTTCGATGTCAAAGAATCATACACTGAAAAAAATCTAACTAATATTCGCCGCAGTTATGATGCAAAACAATTAAATAAAGTTATGGTTAAAATAGTTTACAAAAATTATTATTTTTATATCGACAAAACCTATGTAATGTTGCTTGTTTCACAGGAAGCTTAAGCCATTAACGTATGTAAAAATAAAATTTCTAGTCAATGATAATAGAATATTAATAATATAATGTTGAAATAAAGAGAAAAAGGTTAAAGAAGCGTTCTTAATTATAAAAATCGTTTACTGTTTTCTTTACTAATATATTGTCATTTTTTTTATTTTCTTGTAACTTATTGGAGTATTTTGAAAAAATACAATCAACTCATTTTAGTATTTAATTTAGCAACATAAATTATGATAGATGTAGGGTATGCTATAGTTTCTAAATGTTTAACTTGTATAATATTTGCTCCAGTGATTATCTCGTCATTTCTTAAAGAACTTTGAGAAATGAATACTTTATGGAAAGAAATAGTACAGCTTAAGAACTTCGTTTTAGTTACAATTGTTATTCGTCTAGGGTTAAACTAACCACCAATGTTAAGAGATAATTCTCGAAACTTGAAAGGATTAATGAACTATCCAATATTTTATCCAGTCGTTTAAAATATTAATAAACTTAGACATTTTCCATATAATCTATTTGCCATGAAGATTGAGAAGTCTAATAATTATGGCTACGCAAACGCTTTTAAGCATAGATGTTTCCGTAGAGATTTAAGATTACTTACATAATTGATTTGCTTGAAATAAGCATTAATATCAGGAATTATTGCGGACATAAAACTGGAGCGAATCTAGTTGCTTGTGCTGAGAGAAGTGATAAATGAAAATGATATTCGATAAAGTATAGGTGTTATGGTCAAAAAGTTATAAATTGTTTCACAAATTTTGAGGATCCATATCAAGAGCAGATATATTGAATTATTTTTCGTGACAGTTTTGCCAAGAGCCATTAATCTTCCGTTTTGATTTTACTCTTAAAGTAATTCAATATGATGTTCCCATTTTTTTATGAAAGGAAAGGTTGGTTGAAAATTTCTCACTGATTTAAAAGCAATGTTAGTTAAGTACTTTCTTTGAAAGAAAAATTCTGATATTAGGCACCTTTTTCTTGTTTTATAATATGTGTCCGGCATTTTTATCTAAAATTATTTGTAGTGTACGATTAAATATTATGAAAGTTATTTTTATATAAGATATTTTATCTTTTTAAAAATTGTTCTGGATGACATGAAATTATCATGCTGTATGGTAATGACATTTATGATAAAAAAAAACACATAGTTCTGGTTAACAAAATCAAATTATACGAAATTTAAATTATTCATTTGGAAACTCTTTTTCGTATTTTATAGTGATATGGTAACGGGTTTTCCTAGAAATTCTGGTTTTAAAAGTAGTAGTTCTTATTACCACACATTAAATAAAAAAAAAAAAAAAAAAAAAAAAAAAAAAAAAACGGAGAAATAAACTTAACTGAATAAATAATTTTTATGCCATACTCTAAAGTATCATGATAAAATTACCAAATTTTATTACATTAAAAAAATTTTATCGCCTATTATAAAACAATATTTATTTATTATTATTTATTATTATAAACAATATTTATCTATTATTTTATATTATTATAAACAATATTTACCAAATTTCTTACCAAAGTGTTTCGGTAAAAATTACCCATAATTAAAAATTGACCATATTTTTTTCTGTCAGTGTACATAACAATCATATTTTGCTTGTTATACATTATTATAAATCTTTAAAATATACTTATCATAGAAACAGTGTCAAATTTTTTTGTGTGTTTATAAATATGTTCTAGTTATTTAGCTGTCGAATTTTAAATAATTTATGTAAAAACCATGAATTATCCTTTAAAATAACTACAATAAAATGAAAAAAATAAAATAAAGAAGGGTTATTTACGATAGATGGTAATGAAACGTTTTTATAACTCATTTTATAAAATATCATAGTTTATTGTGAAATAATTGGTTACTATTGTTGTAATTGTTAACTGTATTGTTACCGACTTTCAAAAAATATTCTTAAAATGTGAAAAAGAGTTTCAAATAAAGTAGAATAAATAAGTATCAACTTCCTAAGTTCAACTGATTTTTGCGACAGAAAAGATTTTTTTCAACTTTAATGAAATTACAAACTTAAAAGTGTTTAAGCAAGAACTTAACAAATCTTACATGTAGAACTGTGGTGGATCAGGGGGATTGAGCACTCTTCTCCCAAAGAGGCGTCCCGGGTTCGAATCCCAGCGATGGCTGAAACGAATTCCGCACCCGGCTCACAGTGCTAAAATATCCTCAATGGTAGACGGATCATGGGTCAGAGTCCCCTTGCCGTCAGGCTTACCCCTGGAGGTTTTCGTAGTTTTTCTCTCCAGGTAACGCAAATGCGTGTTAGTTCAGCCAAAAAGTCCTCCACGAATGCGAATTTCTCGCAATAATTGATCCAGGAGTTCCCTTGTCTTCTGGATTGGGTTCAAAATTACAAGTCTATGGAGTTGAACATTAGCAGTCGTAAACTCAAAAATTGGACTGGCTGTTTAACGATCATTATAAAAGAAAATTTAAAAAATTTTTATATGTTGACTATTTATTTTTCTTTTCAACTCTCTATACATGTATAATATTTAAACTTAGTCGTTTGCATCGATTCAAAGCAATCAAGCGATAGAAGACGAATGAAGCCAAACAAGCATTACAGATCATTTGCTATGGAGAAAAAGAAAGAAAATTGCTCTGTATTCGACCATTGAATATTGAATAGTTCTTTTTTAGAAAGGTGAATGGTCTTTTTCTAAATTTAGCATCGGAATATATGCCGTAAACAGATTCAGAAACGAAAGAAAGAATCTATTCTGATGAGTTACGTCACGGAAATTCTGTTGGATATTTTATCGACTAAAATAATTGTCATGTGACAATATATAATATTTCGGTTTTCTTGAACGCAATAACATATATACAAAACCGTATAACATTTTACAAAAATTTATTCTATTCTCTTTAATAACATGATCACAAGAAAGTTGTATAAGTGCATAAAGTCATTTTGTAATCATTCTGTATATTACAAATACAAGAATTCTCTTACAAAATACACAAAATATCGCAAATATTGTTCAATATTTCTCAATATTTATTTATGCTTCAATAGTTTTGGCATAAAATCTCCTAGGTTAACAAAAGAGAAGAAGCTATGATATTTAACATTTATTGTTCAAAAATGATCATGTAACGACGTAAAAAGATTAAAAATACTGTAAAAAGAGTGTCACGAGAAACCGTGGATTGACATTTAAAAAAGAAAATTGAATTAAGTTAGGCTAAATTCTTATTTTCTTATTCAGTTTGTCGTCAGACGTATGTCAAATCTCAAAGATCTGTTCCCATGTGCTTTCGCAGTGGATGAGACCACGTACGCAATTTGTTAACAATATTCTCATAGGAAATTATAACTTCCTTTTTTGTTTTTAGCAAATAACTATACTTGTTTTCATAACAATAAAAAATGTGAAACTAAAAACCAAATGTCAGCAAAGTCGTATTTTGTTTCGTTAAATATTTAAATTCAGTTTAAATTCAATTTTCGTTAAAAATTTAAATTCAATTTGAAATATTTTTGTTGTATAAAGGATGAATATTTTCAAGTTAATTTTGAACTGTATTAAAGAGTTGAGATTGAAGTAAAAGAGAGTTCATTGGTAGAATTTTACAAAAAAATAAGAAACTATAAGAACTGACAAGTTTTCAAGGTACTTAGAATATGGGATTAATTTTTGGTTAATTTTGTTTAATTATATTTTTATGTGATTGAATCTTATTTCTGGCGAATATTTTAATTTCGTTTCAAATTTTTTTGTTGTAAATTATCATGATTTATTTTAAGATAGAGGCAAACAAAATTATTTTGAAATTAAATGTTTGCAATTACTCATAAGATTGGTATTAAAAAACAATTACAATTACGGACAATTAAAATAAATAAATTAATTCATATTTGTATTCTTAACATATTGTTTCTGTCACTTCCCCCCTTTTTTTTTGCAAAATTTTTGGTTTGTTTGATATTTTGGATAAGAATATTAATATTTATTATTCCAGTGTTATGGATAGCTATCTTGAAAAAGTCCTTAACACTTTTAAGGTTAAAAACTAGAAAGCAATTATGGAAAGCAGAGATACACTGTTTGAGTTTTCATTCTAAAATTATGGTAAAATAACCGGCAACAGTCTGTCTAGCCAATTAATCGTAAAGTTTACGGTAACGAAATTTTTTTTTCCTTTACGGTTTTAAAACCATTTACAACTCTCTACATAAACCATAAGTACAAAACTCTACAGTTTTATACTATTTACAACTAGAATGGTTTCGAAACCGTAAAAAAGTTATTTTACTTTTTATTATAGATAGTTTAATAACCTTATGGTGCTATCATTTATGAGAGTGTCGTATTCTAATAGTCCGATGACAATTTGGCACTAATAAATTGGCACTAATAATCGTATTCTATCGTCTGCAGCACTAATAAATTAGCATATTTTGGTAACCTCTATCGAAATATTAAGAACGTTAAGATCGAAAGTTTTAAGGGTGGTCTGCTTATTTTTTGCGCATTGCACATAAGAAAATTATCATTGATTTCTGTCATGATTGTCCTTATTTTATGCTTATTTTAATTATTTTTGTTAAAATAATTAGTGTGAATCAAAATATAATATCTAATTTTTTTTAAAAATAAAATATATCATTATATCTAATAAAACTTGCTTTAGAAAAAAAGTATGATAAATTGGAAAATTGTAGGAAACATAATTTTATCAGTTAACATTAAGATAAATATTGCTTATGCATCTGAAATCAATAGAATGATATTTCCAAATATTTCTTGATTGTTTCGTTTTAAGAATGCGATCTTTCAAGTGTTTAATTTGAAAAGAAAAAGTTTTCGTTGACATCTTTTTGGTTTTATATTTACTTACTTCGCAGATACTCGAGTCTTGATTCAAGCCAATGTGGAATCCTTCTGTAAAACTAAACAGACATTTATTTTATCTGCAATCAAAATGTTATGGGTGAAGTGTCAAATTGACGAAAACTTGTAATTAATATGACACTCAATGAGAAAGAGAGTTTGTGCTTTGATTTGAGAATTAGCGACTGCTTGTGAGTTTTCTTGTTAAAAAGGAAAGAATAATATTGATATTGGATAGACCAGTGAAACATATAAAAAATGTTTATGAGAAATAAATTTATTAAAGAAGTTTGGGCAGTTTTCAAATGGAGGACCAGTACCGTTAAATCATTTTGGAAAAGCTCTATCTCTCGATACAGTTGATTCCGAACTCTAGTATTTCAAAGTCAAATATTGCAAAAGATTTGCAGGTAGATGACAGTAAAAAGAAGTTAGAAAAGAGAAAGAAAGTGTCTGTTTGGTAATGGACTGACATCTGATCACGGGAGTTTGACACATCTATGATTTGTCATCTAATTAATATTAATTATAAATCAACGTGCGCAATAATGAGTTAACAATCTATTAGTTGGCTGTTTTTACTAGACTGTTTTTAATTTTGCTCTTAAGTAAATCAAAGTCTTAGAAATGTAATCAACTTTTGAAAAAAAAGTTATAAATATAAGTCTTTAACTTTCTTTTTTATTTAAATATGTTTGCTTTTTAGAAAGTCAAACAATCATACATAGAGAAAAAAACTAGCATAAAAGCTTGAAAAAGGAAACTTGATTTTGCTTAATAAAACCAAAATATACGGTATTTAAACCATTCATTTGGTAATTTATCCATTTCATATTTTAGTAGTTGAGCGAAAATTCTGGTTTTCAAAGTTAAAGTTCTTATTAACACACATTTAGTATAAAGTGAAAAACTGAATAGTAAATTTAACCAAATAAATGGCTTTTACACCGTGCTCTAAGATGTCATGATAAATTACCAAATTTATCAAATTTTATTATATAGTATGAAACAATAGTTTGTTGTTAATTTTACCAAAATCCTTATTAAAGCGTTGCAGTAAAAATTATCAAGCTTTTTGGCGTTTACATACAGCCAGGTAAATTTTACCATATTCGGGTAATTTTGACAGTGTTTTTTTTCTCCTACACGCTTAGGATTATCAGATTCGCATAAACAACAGTGTAACATGTTTAAAACTATAGATTAAGTATATAGACTTAAAATGGACACTTGTATTATTTTAACAACAATCAATAATTAATATGATATTTTATTTTAGATTTGACAAAAATGAGAATTTTAGAAACATATGAATATACTTGAAAAAATCATTTTATAATGATATAATAATTAAGAAATGAAACTTGTTTAAAATGTTGTTTCACTTTCTTCAAAGTAGTTTTAATACGCTAGGATATCGAATACTCATTAAAATTTTTTTTTAGATAAATACTATTAAAAAAAACAATAACATTTTAATATTTTTTAAAAAGGCACTCTTAGAATATTTATCCCTAACTGTTATTGTGTAAGAATAGGTATTAAACTATTACAAAACTGAAATTAACATGAAAAAGTAATTTCTTCTATCCTCCAATCAATGTTTAAAGTGTCTTTTACGGACGTTATTTCCAGAAAAACTAAGTATGGAGAGATATTCCGGATGGTTGAAAGAAGTGTAACAGATGGAACAAACTGCAAAAACTCAGCCGACCGCACATTATTCCCTCTTCAAAGGAATCTAGAAATTTACTCAATTCAAGAATATGCTTTTGGTATCCAAAAGTAGATATTTCAAAGAGAATTCATTTTGTTGACAAATATCGTGCCTCTTAAGAAAATTGTTGTTATCATTTTAGATAAGACATTGATTTAAATCAAAATTTTTAAATTTTCTTTACGAATTCACTTTATGTTTTATTACAATTTAAATTGACAAATTAACATAATACGATCCGTTGATAAAAGATAGCTGAATTAAATACCTGACTGTCTATAGTTTGATTTTATACTGTTTGGTGTGCATTTTTAGTTATTTTGTAATTCAGAAACTTTATGTTGGTCCACAGCTAGGTGGGCTTTGTAAAAAAAGAAACTTTACGTAATTTTTATTATTATCTTTTTTTTAATAGGCCAGTTTTGAATCGTTAAATACATATACACACACACACACACACACACATATATATATATATATATATGTATATATATGCATGAATAAAAATTTTGTAGGTAATTATTAAGTTTATGCATAGCATGTTAGCTCAGCTTAAGATAATGTAATCTTTCATAAAAATGGATAAAAAATACCTAAGAACAAAAAATAACATTCCCTTGTTTAAACTTCACAATAAACACTTACAACAGTATATTTAAAACTTTTAAATAGTTTATTCATATGTTTTGAATTATCAATTTTTCTCCCATAGTTTTCTAAACAATATCTGGTTTACTAAATTTTTAATTATTATTTTAGCAAAAAATTAATATAGTAAATTCAAATTTTTTTAAATTCCTGCTTTGTTAAAATGAGAGTTTATTTTGAAACGCAATATTCATCCTTAAAACTTTCAAATCTTCGATTCTGTGAGGAAGATTTAAAGAAATTGTCAAAAACTTTGATTCTCACATTCACTGGATGTTTTCTGCTGGCAAAAATGCTTCAACTTTAGACACTTTCTATTTTGAAAACAAAAATAAAATTTAATTCCGAACACAGAATAGGGTGGAAAAAGTATTTGGCAAACAGACGTTCCCTCAAAAAAAGTCAATTCCGTTGAAAGAGACATAAAAATCAATTCTTCCGTTGAATTTCGTATAACATTTTCTAGTTTTCACATCTCTAAGAAAAACACAAAAAAATAACATTTTGAAACCACGATATTCTTCACATTTTTAGTGACATGTCATCACATTTTGGTTTGACGTAAGCTTGTATAACATTTTCCGATTTTAATTATTAATGTAATTTTTTTTTAGAAAAAAATAATGCTTATATCTCTTTACTATGTTATGAAATTACAGTTATATTTTGTTTGCAATTTTGATGAGCCTTGAGCCATAGTTTTGTTTAAGTTTGCTGTAACTTTAATTAGGAACTAAGTTTACCCACATTATTGTGATTCTTTAACTTGATTTACACTAACCTGTAGTTTAGTTTGCATGTAACTATGGTTCAGTTTAACACATTTTTAAGGAAACAGATTTGCTCCGCATTATGATTCATATTATCCATACAACATTCTAACCGATTTTTCTGAGAGTGCATTAACCCCTGCAGGACCAGAGGAATGAGAGAGAAGCGCTTCCATAGGCGCGCATATTCTGAGGGTATATGTATTAAAGAGTACGTATGCGTACTAATACGAGAGTGCCGTATTGGCATCACGTCCGTATGATCTTGAGCCTCTAGAATCAAAAAGACTCTTTTTATATTGGATACCGTAGACTGAGAAGGGAGAATAGATCGATGATGCCCTAAAGGGGTTAATATGTGGATAGGAGAAAATATGTTAAACGGTATAAGGTTTTAAAAAAACTAGCATAAGGAGCACTAAATTGAGAAGTTAGGAACAGGCAACAGTTTTGATACTATAGAAATGTATAATCACCACTGCATAGATTAAAAATGATATTTTATTTTGATACGATTTATAATGATTGTGGGTAGCAGCAAAACAGCTATAAACACAGATAAAAAATTTAATTTTTTATCAAAAGCGCTATAAAAAAGTTTTCTGTAACACTATACAATACGATAATTAATACTGTAGAGATAACAAATATTAATCCGTTTTGATCAATATATTTGTCTATTGTATCAAAATAGCTCTGAGCACAATTTTTCAAATATGGGCTTTATATACATTTTTTTTTAGCTTTGTTATATATTTTAAAATTTTTTATTTTATGCATGGTATTAAAAATTATCTTACACTTTGTAGAGGCCAATCAATGAACTTGTTGAGTGTCTCAATTTAGAAGATATATATTTCAAAAAATGGGAAAAATTATAAGTGCAATTAAATTTAGTCCTTAAATTATCTAACAGATGGAGATGTAGTGCACTCTGAGCGTTAAAGTCATTCTATATAAAAGAAAATCTTGGCAAAAATTCATTAAAAAACCAAGCTAGTCAGTTAATATAATGTTTAAAAGGGATGTGGTATCTCAATAACTATATTTATGAGACATCTTTCCTTCATATTACCGTTTATTCCAATGTAGCTTTTCAACCGACTTGGCTCTCAACAATACCTGGTGGTACTTATACCTAGATCACAAGTTGAGAAATTGCATTGCGATACATTTAAACTTAGTACTGACTTTTTTATATCTAGTTTAAAGGAGAAGGTATCATTATTCGTAAGGAAAATATTGAAACAAATTGTTACTTTTCCTCTCTCAATTAATAATTCTCTTCTTTTTTTAGAATTTAAAAAGAAATTAAAGAACTAGAGAATTTAGAGATTTTTGACTTAAACATGTCAATACACTTACAATCAAGTTTACTTTAAAATTAAAATGTGATTGCGTACAATTTGACTAAGATAAATCTTAATTTTCAGTACAATTCAATCAGTACAATTCAGTTCAATCTAAATTACAACTACTTTCTTTAAATATATGTCCCGTATATAGTAAGAAAACAAAACATTTATTCCAAATTGACTGTTCGTATGAGCAAAAAATCTTTAATATATAAAAAAGTCTTTATTTGAATTTATCACCTTATAAAGTAATAAATATCAGTGATTAACGGATGCTGTTTTGAGGTTTCGTTCAAAATAAAGACTATAACGGATATCTTTAAGAACTTTCCTTATGACACAATAAAACTACATATAAAAATTTAGAAATAACTGGAACAAGAGTTGGAAATGTTTTTTTTTAGATTTAATAAATGGAATAAAAAACTATAAAATAGTTTAGCTGTCTTATAAATTGATATCTTCTTTACATTAGAAAAGTAATTTTTAATCACTAGTCTAAATATTGAAGATGATTGGAACCATAATATTCTTTTTCTAAGTAAATGAAAAATAAAGAAGTGACATTTTTAATAGCTTATATATTTTTCTAATGCGATATCATTTTTGAAAGCTTTTACTTTCCTTATACTTCAAGTATGTTGAATATTGAAATTCTATTTTCTTTCCATTATTAAACTTTTCCACTTCGATATCAATTTTTCTTTTTCATTATAAAAACGATATTCATGGAATGATCATATTTATCTCCATCATTGAGCTTCTTTAACTATTTTAGTAGTTTCAGAAACTATTAGACTCCTAGAAAAAGAATCTTTTTATTGATTAAAAATTCAAATTCGCGCAGGTTTTAAAGTCTTTAACTTATGTGTGTTTTTTTTTTAAAGATTTCTCTGTCAAATGTAACTTTAAATTATTCTGAAATGTAAAAAAATCCATTAGTTTAGAGTTCTCTTTCATAAAATTTTTGTAATATGTTCAGCAGTTTAATTTTACAGTTTTTGGTTTTTCGTAAATTTTATTTTTTTGTCTAAAAATGTTAGAGTTTTTCAGAGTGTAGACACCAAATGAGTTGAGGTAATATGAAGATTGTTTTATTATAAGTTTACACACGGAAAAAAAAAATTCTGGAACAGTTACCGTATGTGAAGGACAATACTGTATATTAATGATATTTCTGTCAAAAAACAATTCTGGTTAATAAAACCAAAATATACGGTTTCATTAACCAGATTTTTACATTTAGTAGTTTTTACGGTCATATGGTAACAGTTTCCTGGAAATTTTGAAAAAACTTCCTGGAAATTTCTTATGACGACATTTTTAGCAAAAAATACAAAACTGAAAAATACATATAAGCGAGTCAATGGTTTTTACGCCATGCTCTAAGATATCATGATAAAATTACCAATTTTATAACATATTATAAAACCTTAATTTTATCAAAACCACTACCAATGCTCCTTAGTAAAAATCACCGAGCATTTTGCTGTTTCCATAGAGCCTGAGACATGACAAATTTTACCTTATTCTGGTAGCTTTGATCATACTTTTTTTTTCTCAGTGCAGGAAAATCTTATCTAAAGGGTACCTGAAAAGTATAGAAATTGTCAAATATATCAATAAATACACACAGGATAAAAAAAATCTAAATGTTTGCATGTCAACGAACTTCAAAAGAGTTTTCAATTGTACAAAACGAACAGTTAAAAATAATTGAATAAATATATAAATTTATGTAAATAAATAAATAATAATAATAAGAATAATTTGTGATTAATCTTTACGGGCTACGAACGTACGGCTACATTCTAAATAGTTACTAAACACTTCAAATTAAAAAAAAAAAAAAGGAATTTAGAAAATTCCATACAATTGAATCTTGAGATCTTTCCCCATAAAACATGTAAAGCAACTCCTTTAAGTTGACGATAAACTCTACAATCTAAAAGAACTTTATTTTTTCTTTTTTGTAATACCCATTTTTAATTAATCTTTTTTATTTACTTTTTATTTTATACGAAAACAAATTTTAAAATATATTTTCATATTATTTTATTTTGTAACCGTCATTGGACAGCAGACCGAATTTTAAGTTTACGACTGTCAACTCTGTAGATTTGTAATTATCAGTCAAATTCAGAAGACAAAAGAACTTCTGAATCAAGTGTTGGGAGAAAGCTTTCCTTTGTGGAGGACTTTTTGATCAAACTAACCAGCATTTGTGTTACACGGAGAGGAAAAACACGAAAACCTCTCACGGTTAGTTTGACGGCAAGGGACTCTAACCCATGATCTATCTGCCACTGAGGACGTCCGCACTGTGCTTGTTGCGAGTCGGTTCGAAACTGTCTCATTAACTACATCTTATTAACTGTATTTATCAGACATCTTTTCTTCATGTTACAGTTTATTCAGAAATTTTCATTTAAAAGTCATCATAATTCACTTGATCAATAAATCGTTTTTAAAATAATTGAATTTTTAATACGTTTGTTGTTTGTCATAACAATTATTATTGTAGCATGTTCTGCAATCTAATTTTAATTTCTCATTCTTTTCTAAATAAATAACGTCTAATATTAAATAAATTTCTCATTCTTTTCTAAATAACGATATTTATTTGAATGAAAAAAACGCTAGAAATGGTACTTATTAATTTTTCCAGAATGAGGTATAGGCTTTTAAAAGTTTCATACATTCTTTGAAATAAATTAGAGTTAAGAAACATAAATTGTTAACTAATTTATTAAAAAGTGAGCTGATAGTTATACTAGGTAAATCCGAACTAAATTCAATAGATTTGCCAAATAGTCTCATTATTCTTTTGATTGAAGTCATAAATACATTTTATTCATTTTAAGAGTTCGGTAGCCATCCAGACTGAAGAAATTCTTTTCCTAACAAAAACTTTTTGCAAAGAAAGTTAAAATGATCCATAATCCTTCGGTTATTTCTTTCCAAAGAGAAAGAGAGCAGAAGTAATTATTTTCTATCTTATTTGAAGCTTCGTAAGGTTTGACATGGGTTGCTGAAAAAAAAAAAAAAAAAAAAAAAAAAAAAAAAAAAAAAAAAGAGAATAGGAAAGATAGATAGGCGTGTAAAGATAAAAATGGAAAGAAAAATAATTCAAAGGGTAAAGAGGCTTTCTCTCAGGTGCTGCGAGGTTCTCTTCAAATATTGTCAAACAGTCGGCAAAAGAAAGAAAAAGTGCCAGCCACTTAAGCTAACTACAATGGTT
The DNA here is from genome assembly GCA_949128135.1 of Parasteatoda lunata. Taxonomy (NCBI): domain Eukaryota; kingdom Metazoa; phylum Arthropoda; class Arachnida; order Araneae; family Theridiidae; genus Parasteatoda; species Parasteatoda lunata. Next base: position 59,014,553 of record OX421970.1, on the reverse strand, counting down.
GCCCATTTTTCGATATCTATAATATTTTGGCGCCAAATGCATCGCCAATATGTGTAATTTATTTAATGAGTTATCGGTTAAGAATAAAGTTTTTTAAATCATCGTTTTTTTATCTACTCTTGAAAAAGCCCATTTAATTTTTTTGTAAGTTGAAAAGATGTATACAGAACTCACGCAATTTAGAAAAACGGATTTCTAATAAAGAAATGCTAATTGAACTGAAATAAAGAGAATTATCAATTTAGGATGATGGAAAAATTTAGGATAAGAGTTGTATATAATGTTCAAAACGTAAAACACTTCTCAATTGTAATTGCATCTAGATTAATATTAAAAACTTTTACGGAATTTTAAAGTATTCAAATCAGTTTAGTTTTTGTTTGGTAAGAAAATATTTTAAAAATTATCTTTTTTTTTTAAAATTAAAAAGTAACTGTACAGAAAATTTTGACGAAAAATGTTTGCTCTTTTGTATAAATGTGACACTGAAATTTTCAAACTATCAATAATTTTTTCATCAATACACAAAAGCATATTTCTTTAAAAGTATAAACTGAAACTAATAGATATAATGAGTACCTGTTACATTAAAGTGCATAGGAATGGAATATAAATTTACAAATGGTCCGTGAGTTTTTAAATCTTGATGCTTGCTCGAAATGCATGTTTACGAAAATGGACGAAGCTCGAAATGCGTATTTTCAGTTTTCAACCCAAATTTAACAACTGAAAGAGTAATCACGTGTTTACCGGATTTTAAAATACCGGTATGTATATATAAGTTCAAAATGAAGATAAAAAAAGGAAAATTACAGACAAATGAAAAAATGGGAAAAAAGAAAATTATTAAAAATAAAAAGAAACAAAACTGGAAGGGATAAAAAAAAAGGATAGAATTCTTTTTAAAAATCCGGAAAAAAAAGATATAATCTTTTCATCAGCCCACACGATTATATCTGCAAAAAAGAGTGCTTTCTAATATTGCATTAATATAGCCAAAGCAAAATATATCAATGCAATAGTGTGAGGAGCACTCAAAAAATTTTTTACAAAAATTACAACAAACAAAATAGAACACAATAAGTAAAAATAACACGTAAAAACGGAAAGTAAAATATAAAGAAGAAACAGAATAGAACATAAAACATAATCTATAAAACGAGTAGCGAAATCAAATGAACTTACATGAACGGGAAATTTTTCAAGAATGATTTAAAATATTTTCGTAACAAGATTGCTAGATTGCAAAATATGATATATAATATGATTGCCATTTTTTTCTTAAATAAATATTTATTTTCTAAAATTATTTATAGTCAACTTCTTTAAATTATCCAGTATAATATTACCTCGCGCACATCCGTTTTCTGACCCATCCTTGGTAACTAACAAATCAAACGGACTTCAGTAATGCAGCAAGAACGCACTTTAAACTCCTCTAGTTACACTCAATTTGCGCTTTTGTTTTCATATTTTGCAATCTGGCAATCTTGTTACGTAAACATTTTAAATCATTCTTGAAAAATTTCTCGTTCATGTAAGTTCGCTATATTTCACTACTCGCTTTATAGATTTTGTTTTATTCTGCTCTTCCTTTATATTTTATTTTCTGTTTTTACGTGTTATTTTTACTTACTGTGTTTTATTTTTACTTATTGTGTTAAATTTTTTTTTTGTCTTAATTTTTGTAAAAATTTTTTTTGAGTTCTCCTCACACTATTGTATTGATATATTTTGCTTTGGCTATATTGATACAATATTAGAAAGCACTCTTTTTCGGATATAATCGTGTGGGCTGATGAAAAGATTATATCTTTTATTTTCCGGTTTTTTAAAAAAACTTTATCTTTTTTTTTATTTTTTAAATTAACTAATTCTTTTTCTTTCCCAGTTGTTTGTCATTATTATTATTTCCCCCCCTCCTTATTTCATTTGTCTGTAATTTACCTTTGTTTTATCTTCATTTTAAACTTATCTTATGAGTTCTATTTACTTGCAGCTTATGCGCAATAAATGATACTTATTGTTTTTCCTAATTTTTTTCTGTTTTTCTTTTGTATTTATTTATTTTGCTATATATATATATATATATATATATATATATATATATATATATATATGTATATGTATATATATATATATATATATATATATATATATATATATATATATATGTATATATATATATATATATATATATATATATATATGTATATATATATATATATATATATATATATATATATATATATATAATTATAAAATAAAATAGAAATACTTTTAATAAAAAAAACGTAAAGGTTTTCATCAGGATGCAATCCTTTACGATTTTACGATGGTAAATGCGATATTTACAAATAAAGATTAATTATCCTAAGACAGTGTTTCTCAACCTTTCAGTTTCCGCGGCCCGTTTTCAATCATAATTTTTATCGCACCCCCCGGTTACAGTAAAATGTATACAACAATAATGTATATTGAGTATTTTGAATTCTGTCTTTAAATTATTTTTAACTAACTGCCAAAACAAACATAAAGTAAAAGCCAGCAGCAATGATACTGTAGCTCGTCGAATTGGTGATATAACTGAAGATGTATAGTGTCAGCTTTTCTCGAAATTGCTCGGCAAATTGTTTTTAATGCAGCTTGATGAAGCAACAGATAGTAATAAAGATGCTCATTTAATTGCCTATGTTCGATTTCGTGATAATATGTCTGTAGTAGAAGAACTACTTTTCTGCAAACCAATAGAACTTAAAACAACAGCTCTCGCATTATTTGCTATTTTAAATTATTTTATGAATAAGGCAAACATAGAATGGAAAAATTGATTCGGAATATGCACTGATGGCGCTCGTTCAATTTCCGGATGATTCCAAAGTATACAAGCACTTGCAAAACGAAAATCGCCTCAATGTGTCAGGACACATTGCATGATCCACAGAGAAATTTCAGCGTCGAAGAAAATGAGTCCTGGTTTGAATATTGTGTTAACAGTAGTTAATTATATAAAAATGAGACCCCTAAAATCGAAAATATTTTCCGCACTTTCTAAAGACATCGGTTCAGCGTTACTATTTTATTGCAAGGCAAGATGTTTATCACGTGAGAAATTTTTGCAACGTGTTTATGAATTAAGAGAAGAAATCACCATTTTCCTAGACGAAGATAATAGACCGGAAGCCAACAATCTTCGTGATGGTTTATTTGTGATGAAATTGAGCTACTTGGTCGTCATATTCGAGAAATTAAATAACTTAAATCTTCAACTCCAAGGAGCAAATACACATATGTTGGATACGAGTGATAAAGTTAATGCTTTTTGTAGAAAATTGGAATTGTGGGGCAGAAATTTAAAGCAAAAAAACGTAACAATGTTTGCAAATGTGGATGAATGTGCTAAAACTTACAAGGCTGAAGAAGAACATGTAAAAGTTGTTTTTGTAATCATTGAAAATCATTTAGCCATGCTGGCAAAGAATTTTGAAAATTATTTTCTAGCTGACGAGCTGATAGCAAGTTAATAGTGGGTTAGGGATTCATTTCATACGACTCCTGACTGACTCTCAGTTGATGAGGAAGATAAATTCATAGACTTCACGACAAGTTTCGAGACCAAAAGACAATTTAGTAATAAATCACTATTTGAATTTTTAGCAGGAGTAGAGGATGATTTTTCTGTACTAAAACCAAGGGCATTCCGCATTCTATTACCATTTTCAACATCCTACCTTTGTGAAACTGTATTTTCTGCTGTTACTTCTTTGAAGACAAAATATAGATCTCGGCTAAATATAGAAACAGAACTGAGAGTGGCTATTTCTAATATTAAGCCTTCCTTTGAAAAACTTTGCTTAACAGATAGGCTTAAGGAAGTCACTAATAATTATTAAATTTGTTTTGAATTTAGTATGTTTTCATTAAGTAAGGTGGGTAAGCCAGAGGTGGCCAGTGCTCCTAACGCTGGCCACCTTTGGCTTGAAACCCCCCCCTTAAAGCAGAATTAATTTTATTTTGAATCATAAGATGGCCCTGCTGCATTGTAAATCTTGTATCTGAGGTGCACGTGGTTGACTTGGGAGAGATTTTCCTGAATGGCCTCCATTGTGTGAAGTTATCTAATTTTTTGCAGTTGTCGCTCTAATTTCCGGTAAGAAGATATTGTAATTTATATGTGTTTAAATTCTTAGAACTTTGAGTTATGATATGTTTTTGAAAGTTTATTTCTTTTTCTTTAATCACATTACTTCAATTCGAATTAATCTATCAGATAAATAGTTTTAAGTCGTGCAAATGGTGATCATATGCATGTTCCCAATGTGGCCTGACACTGGTGCCACCTTGGGGACACATGTGCCACCTTTGGAAACAAACGTGAAATCTATAAAGGAGTTAATTATAAATCAGTACGTAGCATATATTTCTCAAAAAGGAAAGATTTTAATGAATACCAGTTGATTAATTCCATTTTAAGCAAATGTGGAACTTTGGTATTTTTAAATTTTTATAATATTTTGACGTTCTCTACACTTTAATAGATTTTGCGATATTTTGTTTGATTTTTTTTTTTGTGCACTTTAAAGTAGTTTTTTTTCCCCTTGGTATTTTATGGTATTTTTGTGATAGTTATGGGTTTTTTGTGGTAGGTTCTGGTATTTTCTTGTAAATTTGGGTATTTTTATACTAGTTATGGGTTCGATTAGTTAACTCTAGTATGGTTAGTTAACTCTTACTTACCTGTTATGGTTAGTTTACCCTTTTGAAAGAATCAACTTAGTAATTCTTGATTTATTCTAATGAGTTAACTCAAAAGAATCGCTAGTGACGTCACACAAGAACTATCAATGTAAATGTTATGTAAAAAAAATTATACACTCTAAAAACACTCTTATACACTCTTTTTAAAAGTCGGGAAACTTGTCCCTACCAGCAAGACACTTAAAGTGCCTTTTCACAAGGCACTTGCCAGTCCATGTGTCTTTTCAAAAGATAATTTGAGTAAGTGAAAAAGTGATTTCAATATATGGCCCACCTTTGGAACCTGTGGGAAACCATAAACGCAGAAGCTACAATTTTGAAATTGTACTATAAAATAAATGAAATTTAATTTTAGAATTAAAAGTCTACGTGTATTAGAGATAGGTGTAAGATGTTACAAATAAAAATTTCAGCCACACAGACTTAACCAGAAAATTAGGAAAAATCCTCAAAGCAAAGCCACTTTTGGCTCTCCCACCATAAGTATTAGTTTAATAAGTTGCTTCACTTCAATAAGTTATTAAATAAGTCGAAATATATTTTGTTTTCCATGTGTATATGCGCTTTCCTTTCAGCCAGTTAATCAATTTTTTTAAATAATATTTTCTCTTGGATATTCTCGCGCCCCCCTTCTAGAGCGCTCACGCCTCCCTAGGGGGGCGCGCCCCACAGGTTGAGTATCGCTGTCCTAAGATAGAAATTACTCTTTATAATGCGTCTATATCGCTAAAAAATTAAAATGCAGTTGAAAATGAGTTTGAGATAAAAGAAAACAGAAAACAGACTAACCGATGTGGAGCGAAAGTAAAAAATGCTTTAAAAATAGATATACTAACTTAACAGTTAACAAAATTTCGCTAAGAAGATAGCAATAAAAACGGTGCTTATAGCTTAAATCGAGCAAAATAATTTAAAAAATATATTTGGCTGAAAAAAAAATGAAGCAAATCACATTTCAATGCTGCTTTTTATGAGAAAAACACTCATATAAAAAATAAAAATTTTAATTTAAATGCAAATGGGTGATATTACAGTACGAATTTATTTGGATGTATAAGTTTCTTAAAAAAAGGAACAATATTCATATAAAAATTTTGAAAAACGGAATCAAATACTATGTCCATTTTCTTTAACACGAATTTCAAATTGTGTTAACATACGGACTTCCTTAATCATGAATTTTGAGCTATGTCCATTTTCGCAAGCAGGCATTCCAAGCTGTGTCCATTTTCATAAGCACACACTTCAAGCAGTGTCCCTTTTTGTAAGCACTCATTTTGAGCTGTGCCCATTTTCTCAAACATGCATTTTGAGCTGTGTTCAGATTTAAAAACTCACAAAGGAAACACTAAATTTTACAAAGCTCTTTATGCTTATAGGCCAGTTAACTTTTTTTTTATTCCAGAATTTACTTAAATAATTAATGGGAGGTAAATTACAAATGAAGATTCCTTCACGCCTTATGTTGTTAAAGTATTTGCATTTGCATTTTTGATTAATTAAATGACAAAGTATATCGATCCAGGCATACTCGCTATTTTTTTCTATGTCTATTTCCTGTTAAGCAGATATTTAAACCCCAGAATGAAAAAAAAATATTAATTAGGTATTATTGTTGTTGAATAATAATATCATAAATAATTAAGTACTAGAATAAAAATAAATGTTAAAAAATAGACTAATGAATAACGTTATTAGTGATTTATCTTGCTTTCAAACTTTACGCAAAGTCTTGAAGTTATCTTTTTAACAAAGAGATTGTTCAAAGCTATCTACTTTGAAACAAATTTTGCATGATTGATTTCAAAAGTTTTACGTAAAAGTATTTGAAAAAAGATCTTTGTTTGTAGTGGTTAATTACAATCATTTTAGATTATTTATCAATTGCTTTTGATATTCGAAAGAGTGAAAATAGTGGAGAGGGAATGAGTTTCAAAGTTTTTCAAGATTCATTTACGAATACAGTACAACGTACTAATTTCAGCAAATTTGTTTAACAGAAAAAAGTAACTTTTAAGTAATATTGCTAGAGTGTTTGTTTTGTCTTCCGTATTCTTATTTTATGCTTTAAAAATAGAGAGGTATCGTGTTTCTTGAGAATAATATAGTCGAGTAGCACACAGGGAGATTTTAATCTTTGAACGTGACTTTAAAAATAGATTTCTTTTCTGAAATTTCTTAAAAACTGACTGTAAAAAAGAATCTATGTTAAAATAAACTTATTTCATAGCATAACCTTTAAATTATAATGTGTATAATTTAAGAGCTAAACGGTAAACTGTACAAAATTCGGGATCAAATTACGGTATAAATTACCGACACTTGGTGTGCATCATCCGTAAACCGTAAAATATTGTACCTTAATTTTCACAATAATATTTACTAGATTAGAGTGATTCAGTAATTTTACGCTAATTATAATGTAAAAATTACATTATAAAAATTACATTTGTTCTGTAACATGTTCCGGTAAAATGGATTTTAGGGTAAAAAGAAACGGTGCTAGCATTTTTTTTTATCGTAATTTGATATGGAATTCTTTGAGTGCAGAACATGTTAAAATTTAGGTGATATTTCAGTTAATTTTAAAAAATTTGATATAAAAAACACATGCAACAGATCATGTAGTAAATTAAGAGATTTCACTAAACAGCCTTTTTAATTTTATTCTTCCTAATATAAAAGCTTGGCAAATTAAACTTAATATATATTATTACAGCCAGCACATTATAATTATATGTTATTGTAGGCCTTTTTTGGGGAAATGTATTTTTAAAACGTTTAACATGTTTTTATGCAAACTTTCCTAATAATTACCTTATTAAAACTTCATTGGCTTTAAAAAATATGAATATGATAATAAAAATTGAGATGTTTTAGGCGGTCAAAATAGGCGCCCATTTTTAAACTTGCCAGGCGTGAATGAGGAAATAAAAAAAAAGTGTTTTGAAACATAAAAAGTAAAACGGTGTGGTTAAGAGTGGTAAATCATAGCAAAAGACATTATTCTAAGGTATCAAGATGAGCTGATGTGACAGAGCGCCCTATAAACGGGTGTGACGTATGGGTGTAGCAGAATTCAAGTTCTTGGGCATAGATGGCGCAACTGAAAAACGAGATCAACGAGATCAATCGCACCCCCTCTGTCTTAATGGCCGATAGCAACAACAACAACCTTTATTTAATTCCTAATTGTTGCTTCTTAATACATTATACAAATAATTAATGTAAGTAATTATTTGCGTAATTTATAAGTTTTATTTTAATTTATAAATTTTTTTAAAAAACAATTAAATATTACTATGAAAATAAAGCTATGAAATATCGAGAATTAAAAATGGGATGACTTTTGTGAAAGAATATTAGTTTTTCTGTTTGAAATACAAAAGTCATGGCTGCTTAAAATAATACACAGTATATAAAATAAATCAAAATTGAAAGATTGAATAAAAATTCGAATTTCTCAGTAATAAAACTTGACTTGACTGATTTAAGTTAAATAATTTTGTTTAAATTTTTATTTCATTTCCGTCCAGATTAAAGCAACAAACTAATAAAAAATTTTATAATTAAAAAATATATTTAAAAAAATAATGATGAACTAATTGAAAACTAGTAAATATGAAAATACAAAAATAAAAACTATAAAATTTTTTAAAAAAGCTTATTTTTAAATGTAAGAGACTATTTCAATTTTGTAAGATTTTTTATTTATCTTTAAATAACATTTACATGCATAGTTGTTAAAAAGTCACCTAAACATTTCTTTTACAGCTTTTATTCTTTACTTAGAAAATATGTTTTAACGAAAAATACTGCTCAAGTAAAAAAAAAAGTATGGAACGTATTTTTAAAAACCATTTAAACTAAAAAGCTTGCCATTATCATTTAACTTGCCTTTCTCAGGCAAACTATCAAAATGCGAAAAGAGTTCGAAGCATCGATCAAGAATGCAAAACAGAATATACAAAAATAAGATCGAGATCTAAGAATGGCATTTTTATATACTCATGAGACCAAAAGTGCGTTTTTGTTTGAGTATTTGAAAAATGTTTTATCATAAAAAGAGAAGTTTTTATTTAACTCTAAAAAGCAACTCATTTAATCAGTTACTTAGATAGAAGAGTTAGTTTCTTGCAGATAAAGTTATTCTAAGTGATCAATCCACGCTTACAGTTTATACAGCTCTATAAAAGGGACTTTTTTAAGGGGCGCATTTTTTCTGAAAAATATTTACAGCAATGAATAGCATGGATATGTTCATAAGCTGAAAACTGAAATAAAGACAGATTTTTTGCTTGACGAATTTTGACAAATGAGTTTCAATATAAAGAGATATGATGTTATTCTCAATATAATGATAATTACTGACAAAGTTTGAAATCCGTATTGTTGTTTCATACATTTAGTTTTTATGATTATGGTTTATTTGTAATAGTTAAAATTAGGTTCTTGGTGCAGAAGTTCCAATTTTATTCTATTTCTTTTAATAAGACATATTTGCATTTTTAATAATAATCGCCATGTTTTTATTACCTGATTAACCAGCATTTCAACCTAACAGGGGTGTGTCGACCATTTTACGGCATATACATTAGGTAGGTAGTATTTATCTTAATGTTTAAGATAAAGGGCAATCCCTAATATTCCCAGTACTGATGTTTTTCTTTATCAGAAATTATTAAAAATATCCTAAACACTTGAGGTAGTAAAATTTGGAACTCATAAAAATATTTATCGAATAAAGAATTTTTTTTAGTCACAACTTAGTAATATTAAAAGGAAGAAAATGAAAAAAATAATACACTCTTTCTCATATCCTTTAAATGGTACTATCATGATTTATCTATAAAGCATATGTAATTGTACACTAAAAAAATTCCGGATCAAATTTTGGTATAAATCCGTAAAATCCATTTTTACCGTAAAATATTATGCCGTAATTTTGAAGGTAATATTAATTTATTAGATTGGTTTCGCAATTTTACAATATAATTACTGTAAAAGTTAGGGTACATCAGATACTTTTTTGTTCCGTAACATATTCCGGATAAAATGGATTTTACTGTAAAAAGTGCCGGCACCCTGAGTGTCAGTACTTTATCTGCAATTTGATCCGGAATTTTTTACAGTCCATAAATCCTGAAGTAAGCTATATTATAGTTCTCAAATTCTATATTTTGTCTAAAAAGGCGTGGTATTGCATGCTTCAAAATTTCGTACATTGCTCAGGTGTAATATCCATTCTCTAAAATTTCAAATCAAGCTTGTGAAATTTGTCTACTCTTTTTGACAACATACGGGAGGAAGAGCTGAAGTTAGCTCATAAAAGTGAACCTTAGCCCCCCCCCAAAAAAAACAAACAAACATTGAATAGTGCTTTTGAACTAATCATGGGACCATTTACAATGGAAATTAAGATTTTACGTTTCCAACCTTAATCCTAATAGGCAACAAGTTAAAGCTTAAAATATTCCATATCCTAATAAACATACTTATGTTTTATTATTAGATATATGATTAAGAATTCTTAGTGAATTTAGATTCGTGTAAAATTAAAAAAATTGCGTAAAGGAAATACATAATAAATTATTTTTTAAAAGGTTACGTATTATACCCGTTTGTGACCTTTTGCATGGCAGAAACTGTATTTTTATTATTGCCTTCCCTAGCTGAGAGGGGTTCTGAGTTTTAAAAATATAATTGATGAGTTTAAAGAAAGAAAGTTTTAAAAAGAAAGTTCTGTAGGAATTCTTTGCTTTTTTATTTTTTATAACTAAATTTTTTTAATGAAATGCTAGAAAAGCCAAGCTTTATGATAAGAGCATTTAGTTTATTAAATTTCATTTAAAGAAAATGTTAAAAGTTTGACTACATTTTTGCACACTAAAATTTTTTAGAAAATCATTATTATATTAAAATAATTGAGATTATATTTACTTTGAATACACATTTCATAAGTGCTAATGCTTTAGTTCCATAACTATGTTAACAATTTTTTTTGTAAATGAGAACAATACAAACCTCGTCAAAGGAGTTGCATCAAATAAACAATAAGTATTCTTTTGATTTTTCCCCCTCGCTTCAGTTTTGATTGTTTTTACTCATAACATAGTTACTATTCTTAAAGAAGCAAAAGTTATATTGATTTCTTTTTCTGATTGTTTAGTTTATGCATCATCGTGAGTCTTTTTGGATAGCTTTTGGAAAAAGAAACGTTTTATAAAAACTTTAATTAAAATCAAAAACTCTAATAAAAGAGTGAATAACTAAACAAAGCTTTAATTTAAGGTACATTTAATTGAAACATGATTTTAAAGCAAAAGAAATTTAATTTCACAAAGAACACTTATTATTATAAGATAATAAGGGAAATTGTTTAACAAAATTTATAGCATGTAATTTAAATAAACAAACATCATAACTTTTAATGTTGACGTACTATTATAACAATTTTATTTGCAAATGACAATGATACAAACCTGTCAAAAGAATTGCATCTCGTTTAAAGATAACTCTATTCCTATTATTCTCACCCCGTCTAAATGTTTACTCCTAATACGCAAGTGTTTCGAAGGAAGCAAATTTATTGATTTCTGTTTAAAGTTGCTTAGGTTATGCATGATCCAGAGTCCCTTTGGATATTTTTATTTTTAAAAAAGTTTACTATTACTACAAATATACGGATAACATCACGCCCATAGCTTCTCTGAGAAAATTCCAAAACATGTTACCAGCTTTAAAAATGTTTCTTTTCAAATGCAAATGAAGTGTGTTCCGACTTGCGCCATTTGCGAAACGTGCTGCGTTGGAAAGTGCTAAATCCTCGGGAGATGTCATTAGGTCCTTATTGCATCAAGATTCTCATAAGCGTCATGGTGTAACGCTCCAGCTTACTCACGAGAACATTTCTGAATTTTTATTGAATGGAAATTTACTTCTGATTTTTAAAAGCATAGAGAGAAAGATGAGTAGGATGGAATATCAGTGCTTGTTTGTACTCATGTCATAAATCATTGTTTTCAGTTTTATTTTTTGATTCGGAAGCAAAGGAAGGGCACTTTATTTATAAAATGTTCAATGAAGAAAATTTTTTTCTAGCTTGTAAAATGGAAAATAATTTTTGATTTTCGTTTTTGAATATTTCATAGCTTGTTACGAAGAGTATTGTTTTGAAGATAAAACAATATATTTCAATTAAGTATGTGAATTTTTTAATTTATTTAAAATTACTTTTGCTGATTTATTTTATTTTCATTTGTTTATAATATTTTAAGAGTATAACCTTGATTGTAGTATGTTTAGATGAATTTTGCGAAATTATAGTTACTGCAGTTTTAACATAGCTCTTATGACAAAAATGCCCCTATTTCCATTATTTTCGAACATTTTTACACTTTAAAATCATTACATTTTAGGATACATATAAAAAATAAAGAGTTATACCTTATTTTCTTTCGGTTGTTAGCATAAATAAAGAAAGTAGTCACAAACTGGAAAATATAGTGCTATTGGTTTCAGCACCTTCATGCTAGTTTTAGCTTTTTTTTGTATTTTTTGTACACTTAAAAGTATACACATTTTTTTTTCTTTCAAACTAAATTACATCAAAAATTTATTCGGTTTCAGCCGAAAGAGTTTTTGAGGAGTGAAAATGTAAAATTTTACTGTTTAATATTGTTCACCTGATTTCCCTCAGGTTTCTGATATGAAATTATGGGGCTCTTTTTACTCAAGTCAAAAAATTTTTGATGGTTTTCCATTGATAGACCAACATAATCTTGGTGGTTACCATCAATAATTCCATCATGAACCATTATATTTTTGATGGTAACCAACATAAGTAACCATCACCCCAATGTAGGAATTTGGACAGATTTACGATGGTCAAACATAAGAATAGCAACTTGTTTTCATGTTGAATCATCAGAAATTTCCATCATAGTTTCTTAAAAATCAAATGTGGGAGCAATGATGAACAACCATCATCCTAATGTAGGAATTCAGACTGATTTATGATGGTCCAACATAAAAAAACAAAATTGTTTTGATGGTATATTCCAAAGAACCAACAAGAATTCCCATTAAACCATCATGGAAATGTATAGCTGGAACCATCACGGATCATCATGTATTGTTGGTCCATGAGAATCAAACTTCTCTAGATGGTTAACCATCGTAGTATTAAAGTAGAATTTTCCATCATGGAATGATAGAAGTTAGTTGGCATATCAAAAACCATGAACGCATAATTGAAAATGTTGGATAATGGTGAACATCAAATGATGTTGAACCATCTTGAGTCCCACTGAAACCAACATAAACCATCAAAATGTTTTGATGGGACCATCAAGAATTTTGATTTGGGTATTAAACTATTTGGACCATGATTTCCATACAGAGACAAAAAACCGTAGGTGTGGTAAATTTTTTTGTCAGAAAATACCTTTTTGTGTCTTATTTTGTAGCTAACTGGTTTCACCTGCATTAAGTAGTTAGTATTTAAGGTGACCTTCTTGAATCATTAACATTTTGTTTTGGTAGATAAAAGCAAGTCGCGATTGTTCATTGGTTAAAGCATTGCCATTGTGAAGAACTGGGATTCGATTCCGATTTTCGGCTTAAAGCCTTTCACATTGATTTACATTGATGGGTACCAGCATTGATGTACATTTCACATTGATGGGTACCTGGGTACCAGCTTGTAAGGGAAATGAAGCGCAATGTTAGTTATATTGCCAAAATCATGCCGTTTCTTATAAAATTGTGAAGCCTTATTCTCTATGACCCCCCCCCCCGATTTGTTTGTCCTTAACGGATTGTTGGCATTTTTAGGTGAAAGCATGATTAATAGTTCATTCATGGTGCTTTTTCTTGTTTACAATACATTTTAAATGATTTTTGTATCTTTACGATTTTGGATTTTTTAGCGCAATATCTTATGAAATATTGATGTTTGTTTAGATATAAATGTTTGTAGAGTATCTTAATATTAGAAAAACGTGTTTCATTACGTGCACAGAACAGTCTACTTCTATCGGATGTTAAGCTTTTAGTGCTTCTAACCTTCGTGTCTTGGAAATTTAAAATAAACTCAAAAGTAAAAAAAAAATAATTGTGATACGCACTGCGACTTTAGCATAGAAACCCTCCATGGTAAGTTTGATGGCATGTGGACTTGAACACATCATCAATATACCATTGAGAAAATTTAATGCTAGAATTGAGTTTGATAATTCATGAAAACTATTTATTTTGTAATACAATTTTTAAAACTTGTTCCACCAAGAATGTATTCAAATTGTAAGGAGCACTATGGTATTCTTATTTAATCATAATTCATAGTTCACAAATTTTTACAGTATTTTGTTCAGATCCTTCTTTAAATTTTCGAAGAAAATTTTTTCTTTAATTTTTTATTGTGATATAAAATAAATGAAATTTTATTTTAACAGTTTAAATTCATTTTTTGGTTATTAAGTTATTACATTATTAAGTTATTTTATAATAACAATTACAGTTTAGTTTCAAAGTAGCATATTGATATAATATTAAAAAATATAAATTGGTAAAAAAGAAATAAATATTTGGTTTGTTGTAAAATTTTATGCATATATACCCTCCAACGGCAGAAATTTAAATCATATCAAATTATATCTGACATTTTACGTCAACAAACGTTTTAACAAACGGAGAGAATAAAATATAAAACAACTAATTTGACGATAACATTTTTCCTGACATATTTTGCCCTTGGGCGAAAGCTTTAAAAGTCTGGTATTTTTCTTTGAAAAGAAAATGAAGAAATGCCTTCTTTAATTCCAAGCTTTATTTGCTCATTTATTTTGCAAGCAAAAATGAACCACTTTAATTTTACTTTACTATTCTGGTATTTCAGTGGTTTTGTTTTAGAATAAAAATATCTTTTCAAAATGTTTTAAATTAACTACAATAAGAGTATATATTAGAAATAGTTTATAAAATATGATATTCAATTTATTCTTAAACAAAGTTTTATTTATAAAGAAAGCCACTGTGGTTAACAATAACTTTAGTCTCATAAATTCATTTAACGTTACCCGATAATTGTGAAACAACTATTTTTAGAAAAGAAATATATAGGGAAAAACTTAAACATTTTTTCAACTTTAGCTTAGAGTTAAGAAATCTATAATTTGATTTCTATAACCATTTTGAGCAATTTATTCATTTTAACATAAAATTTTTTATTAAAATGCCAAAGCATCCTTCCTCATTTTATATATATAACAATCTTAAGCTATTAAATAATTTAAAGTTTGCAATCGATAGATTTTAATGTTAACCTGTTATTTTGAATGCAAAACATCACGGAAAATTATATTTATTTAAGTATTCTATATTCTGAATGACTCACAAGGAAATGAAAAAGTACTTATTTTTGTAATTTTTATTAGAAACAAAGTAAAAAAGGGTTTCCCAAGATTGAGAAAAACGTGTCAAAGTAGTTCCAAAACAAATTTAGTCGAATTAAAAAATCCCATGCACTCATTATTGAGTATAGTGATATGCTTAAAACTGAATCAAATTCTGATTCCGTTGTAACTTAACATGGCTGCAAGTTTGGAGAGTGTTGTTTTAATGCATGATTCTTGGTTTTTTTACCACTTGACTGGTTGATTGGCCTTTTGACTTGCTTTTTTTTGTATATTTTGATAAATTAAAAACTCTAGAGTAATATTGCTTCGAATTCAGTGCTGATTAACCGCAAGGTTTCGAGAACAAAAAGTTATTATCAAATCAAACGTACATAACATATGAAAAAAGCCCAAATCGTATGAATAAAGCACAGACATAAATGCTAAGAATATCCTTATGTTAATTTGAAATTTCCTACATTGTAACGCGCTACACTGTAAAAAATACCGATTCAAAGTACTGATACTCTGTGTACGGGTACATTTTATCGTAAAATTTTACTGAACAAAAAGTCTGATGTATCTTAACTTTTGCAGTATAATTTACTGCAAAATATTTGAATCACAGTAATTAAATAAATAACACACTCAAAATCATGGTATAAAACTATATGTAAAAACTGGATTTTTCGGATGACGAAACCTAGATGCCAATACTTTTTATCGTGATTTGATCTGGAATGTTTTGCATTGTAGTTATTGAAAGTTACCTTACTCGATTGTCAAACTTTTTTTAAGCTCGATGATGCTTTATAGCTTTTTAATTTATCTTACTGCCTTCTAAATACCGCAGTTTACCATAAAGTAACTTTTTAAACAGCCTCATCAAGTAACACATACTCACTTTACTTACACCCTGATAAATGTTCTAATTTTCGTAAGTTAGATTTTCGGTTACGGATTTTAGAAAGCCCCTACAAGCAGGATCCACAAGTGTTGTATGAAGAATCAATAAAGAGTTTAAAGTAATACTGTATTGCTTAAGAATTAAAAAAAAACAAAAATTTTTCAGTGCAATTTATTTTCTTTAAACTCAGCCTTTCTACCTTGATACAAAATAATGCCATAAAAAGGAATTTTTCTCTGGATTAGAAATCTACTATGACTGACATGTAGGAAATTGAAGAAAATAAATATTTATAAAATAGTGACACCTATTTATAGTTTGTGAGATAAAAGTAATGGGCAGTCTTAAACAAATGTTGTAACTTATGTGACTGTACATAGATCTTTTTGTAGCGCTTCAATTGTTGGAACGAATCCAGAAAATCAGTTAGAAAGTATAAGAATTGGGCTAAACAATTTCACCGGGATTTTATTTTGAATAATTAAAAGAGTGTGATATATTTTCGGTGGTATTATCCTAATTAAGGGTCTTATGAAACTGGGTCTCGTTTTTTTTAAACTTTGTATCAGTGTGAATGATAGAAGAAAATACTAAGTTGATTTTGTTCAAAAAAGGCTGTTAATAATATCTTTAATAATTTTATGTTTTGCATTAAAACGTTTAGATTTTAGTGTTAAGGTATTCAAGTTGATAAGGAATACGCACGGGAAAGAAACTGATAGTGACTGAATAACTAAATATGTATATACTAAATAAAAAAGACATGCAATGTATTTTGATGTTAGTGTTCTGAGAATTTGAAGTACAAATAACACGCAAGGAAAATAGACGAATGGTTAAAAAATTCCTTAATATTTTTTAACAAGGAATAAATCAAAACGAACTCAAAACGAATAGGGTTAAGTGCTTTTTACTTGGTAAGCTCAGTATATTTTTATATTTGAGAGTTAAAATTTTAACAATCATAGGTATTACTTTTTCAATAAATTAGGACAAAGAAGGTTGCTGTAAGAGTACTGTTGAAATACCAGGCCTTTTTGTTTCTTTACGAGCATATTGAGTATAATGGAATAATAGGCTGCTATGTTTTATCTCTGGTGAATGATCTAACTAAGTGATCCGGGTCTCGAAGCGATCCGAAATGAACAGCGAAGGCTAATCCGGTGAGTGGTAAGTGATATCGATACGGGGGTGGCAGAACCCTGGTTAAATTATAAATTATCCAAAAACTAGAGTTTTCACCGGTCATACCTCTCCGAATTCTATTTATACTGTAGACAAAGAGCCGTTGGATAGAAATGATTTCTTTAATTTTAGTCTTTTCTGTTCCCCCAGAAACTTTAATTTTTATATTTTAGAAAGCTGAAATTAAAAAAATAAATAAATATAAAAATTAGAATAAAACTTCCATTCTGTTTTTAGTAGTGAATTCAAATTTTCTGTTCAAATCTATAATTAACAAGCCTTTTTTTAAGATGAAAATTTGTTAAATTAGAACTCTAACGAGAAATCACTTGAAATTAATTTTTTGAAGCATTTAATACGTGATTCTTCCAAATGGATTCATTATTAAGCATTTGGAAAAACTGCAGCGATTTTTTTTACTGTTTCTTTATTTATACGAGGGTTGCTATTTATATTTCTGGCCTTGGCAATAGTAAGTGTTGCTAGGCGACCGCACACGATTTTAATCGAAAGTTTGATGCTTTTAAACATAAATTCAGCAGACGATTTACCATTATAGCTTCACTTGTGTTGTTGACAGTAAATTGAAAAGTTCTTCTCTTTCAAAAAATGGAATTGAATCGTGAACATTTTCGTGCCATTATTTTTCATAACTTTCGACGTGGATTGTCAAGACAAGAGTGCTTCGATGAACTTAATTCTTTATTCAGCGATAAAGCGCCATCCTACAGCACTGTAAAAAATTGGTATAACGAATTTAATCGTGGTCGATGTTCGATCCAGGACGAATCCCGTGCAGGTCGTCCAAAATCCGTTGTTGTGCCAGAAAATATCGATGCTGTGCGTGAACTGATAAAGCAAGATCGTCATGTGACATACCGTGAGATAGAGGCGTCTTTGGACATTAGTATGACTAGCATCAATAAAATATTGCATGAACATTTGAGCGTGAAAAAAATTTGTTCGCGTTGGATCCCGCATAATCTGACAAACGCTCAAAAAAAAGGCTCGTGTCGATTGGTGCCAGGAAATGTTGGAAAAATACGTTCAAGGTACATCAAAGGCTGTGTATAACATCTACACAGGTGACGAATCATGGATCTATGCATATGAGCCGGAAACAAAACAGCAACCAACTGTATGGGTCTTCCAAGACGAGGCAAAACCAACAAAAGTTGTTCGACGAAGGAGCACATCGAAACAAATGATTGCCTGTTTCTTCGGCATTAACGGTCATGTGGCAACAGTGGCGTTAGAGCAACGCAGGACGGTCAATTCTGAATGGTACACGACCATTTGTTTGCCAGAAGTCATCAGAGAAATTCGAAAAAAGCAGAAGAACAGGCGAATCATTCTTCATCATGACAATGCGAGCTCTCATACATCGACTCAAACAAAAGCATTTCTGACGGAGCGAAAGATCGAACTGATGGGTCATCCGTCGTACAGCCCTGATTTGTCACCCAATGACTTCTTCTTATTCCCACACATCAAAAATAAATTACGTGGACAACGATTTTCGACCCCCGAAGAAGCGGTAGATGCATTCAAAACGCATGTTTTGGAGTTACCTCAATTGGACTGGAAAAAGTGCTTTGAAAATTGGTTCAAACGCATGCAAAAGTGTATTGATCATCATGGAGAATATTTTGAAAAACAATAAAACAATTTCGATCCTACATATTTGTTTTTTCATTATTAGGCCAGAAATATAAATAGCAACCCTTGTATATTAATAACTTATATCCAGAATTATATCCAAAGTAATTACAAATAAACTGAATCTGAATATATTTTATTCATATATATGAAACTTTGGGTCCTACTTTGGGGAATTAGTAATCTGGGGCTTTGAAATTCAAATAATTTACAAAGAAAATACATAGATGGGGAAAATATTAGTATCGCACTTATTGGTAATATAGAAAATGAGATCTAGAAATATTCAAGCAAAGGTGTGTCAATGTATCCCTTTTTGACTGAATTTTTTGGAAGGAAGTAAAATAATCATTTCAATAATTTGAATTTTATTTCTCTAATGCAAATTGAAACAGTAAAGCGTCTCTAACACTTCTAATAATAAATATTAATTAATAATATTATAATTTAATTATAAATATTAATTCAGGGAAGACTTATACGCTTTTCCCCTTTTGACTCTAGATTTTCTAAGGGTTAACGGTCTAATGGATCTCACCTGACTTCGTCAGAGAGTAGGAGAATAAGCGACAACAACAACATAAATATTAATCCATTACTCCAATTTCAAAAACTTTTATAAACTGGAAATTTTTTTAAAAAGCAGAAATTGAGCATTACGGACATAACACCCAGTTTTTACTTTTTAAAAAAGATTTCTACACTTACTTCCTTCAATTTTTAGAAACTTAAAAAAAATCTCTAAAATGTAAAAAAGTAAAATCTTTGTGTTGCGGATGAACCACAATATGTCACGTCCGTAACACACAGTTTTAAATCTCTATACATTTTTTAAAACTATAGAAGCTACTAAAAATTTGAGTAGAGTAAAATTTATTTTAACGAAAGATATTAGAACTGTTTGATTCTTTTAAACAGCAATATTCTTTTAACTATGATATTCCTACCTGGTGTATTTCTTCTTTTTTAAATTAAAAATTTCACAGATTTATCATATTTATGTTTGACTCCTGTATTCTCTCTATAATAGAATATCCCTCCTTTTAGATTAGATTGAAAAAAAAAAACTAATGGAATTTATTTTAGCTGGGTAGACATTATAGGTGTAGTTTACACAGCAGTTTTATCTATTTTTTTTCATGAAAACACAAGTTAAGATTTTTAAAAAGTTACTCGAGCGAGCATCGAAAATGCCTTTAGTTATTTTGGGTATATTAAATTAGAATAAATTCTTATCTATAGAAACGCTAAAAAGTTGTTTCATATCTGTATATTATGCATTTTCGTTAGGTGTATTTTCAGAAAAAAATATTATTCGGCTATAACTAATAAATAATTTAAATTTAGCAAATTTAATGTAAAAAGAAGCTTCCCATCACAATTGTATTATGCAGATAACATGCGAAAAACAATGAAATGTTGCTAAAATTATTTTTAATAAAATATTGAGTAAAATTCAATAAATTCATTTTTAACCTTTGTTTATTATGCTTACAGTTTCAAAGCCAAATAGTTTAGAAAAATCTAAGTTTCAGAGATAGATATTTTTTCAGCATTATTTTAAAAATGCGTCTAAATAAATCTTTATAAGAGTTCTTATATATTTCTTTAATATAAATAAATAAATATCCGTAAAAAATATTTACCCATTATTTTCCATATAGTGAATAGAGGTTTTTTCTACTTCTCTTCATGACAGTATAAATTTGAACAAGAAAATGAAAAAAACTTAACATGGAAGAGAATTTAAATTTATTATGTCTTTTTTCCCCCTCATAGTTTCAGAAAAAACAAGCATATTTATATCTTGTAATTCGCGATCGCAACGAACTATAGGGGGCGTTGTTGTATGTGCCGAATCCCTGCGATTTCCATATGAACAGTCATTCAGTTACACGAGAGACGTCTTTAATATAGCATGTAGCATTGTAATGTTCCATCTTTATTGTGGCTGATTAAATTTAAAAAAGAAAAATGTATGTTTTCTTTCTTATGCAAACGAAAACAAAATGGTATCTCTTTTTTTTTTTAGAGAAGGAACATCCAGAACACAGCGGAAAAATATTTGTAAATAAAGAGAAAAAAATAGTTATATTCTTATAAGAGTTCAAACCTAATGCCTGAGAAATAGTTTTACTAAATTTAATGGTATAACATGAAAGGCCCATTTAAATTTTAACGTAAAATAAAGAATGCTTACGAAACAAACAAAAAAAAAGAACCATTCTTTTTTTGTCGCCATTTTTTAGTGTTACGAAAATGTGTCTTTGGGACTTGCCAAAAACAAAACAAGATGCAATTTTTTTTTAGGAGCGAAATATTTTATGGAGTGAAATATAACGAAAATGTACCAATGTCCATAACATGAAACTTTATCTTAGTAAACGTCCGTTTTGGATATGTTATTTCATTTTGAATCTTATTTATTAGAGTCCATAATGGCTATAGAATCAGGTGAGAGAAAAGTTTGTTTTGAATCTATGCTAAACTCTATATCGGCCCATTTTCCACCGAAATCCGATTGACTACTTTGATTTAAAACAAAGTGTTTCATTTTAAGATTTTTTCCAAAAATTTTAAGTGTAGATTGGCGGCACTTAAAAATCTGCCAAATCTGTAGCTGTGGTTAATACGTAAGTACCGATTTTTTCTTCCATACTTTTCTGAATCATATTACTTCACACATTAGAATATGCAAGAAGTATACATAAACACATAATGCTATACCATTTAATTTTTCAAAAAAGTATTTTGACAACAATTTTTATCAAAACCTTATAAAGTAAAAAACGTAAAATAAAGAATTTTTAGGATAAAAAACGATTTTAAAAATTCTTTATATTTAAATAAAAACTTTCATGTTTCTTTTTTTTTATTCTTATAGTTCTTAATCAGACGTAAAAAATCATTCTGTCGAGAACTATCATCAAATAAGAAAAAAAAATATTTACAAGCAAATTTTTTATTATAAAAATAATAACACTAACCTGTTTTATAAATCCGCAGAATTCCAAATGAAATGGTCTTCGTTTGAAAATTTTATTTTCAAATAATATATGCATAGATTATCCCTTCATTACTTTTAGATAACATACCACACATCAAAATTTTTTAATTGTAAGATCTCGATATGAATTTGAATATGTAGCTTGAAAACAGAATAGCTGAATTCTAGTTGAAATTATTCTTTCAAAACTAAAAAATACTTACCAAAGAAAACGATAAAAAAATTATTAATAATCAGCACAAATGAAACTATTTCAAGTAGTTCGGATGATTCTTTATTGTTGTTTTCCGAATTATATAGATACAGAAATATATACTATTCTATAAAGAAGAAGAATATTCTATAACTATTACAGTTCTGAATTCACTTAATTCATTGGAATGACGAAAGCAATGTTGACTTCCTTTTAATTTGTAATGAATTGAAGACAGAAAAAATTATTTTACCGTAATTCACACATTTGTAACAGCAAGTAATCATGAAATTGGAAGTTATGTTGTTGGTAATAGAAAGGTAAAAATTATTGAGAAATTGTTCTTCAAATGCTTGGCGTGTTCTGCTTCAATGTTTGGCATATTCTGGTGAGTTTTTTCAAGAAGTTCTACCTTTTCTTTAGGGAATTTTTGCTTCCTATTTGCTGCTAAGAAAATGGCGTCCGTCATTGCCAATGGTTATGTGGGAACTAATGCCCGATATTTACAGTCTCCCGCTAGATGGCGTACTGAGTGTTGCGATCGCGAATAGAACATTGCAAAGAAATTTGAAGTAAAGTCCTCATTTGTTATTTTTTTAAAGAATTTTACAGTTAAGGCTATGCAAAACAGTAATTAAATTTAAAATCGTTTGCACTTGAGTTTTCATTAATTCAACTGAAATTTTTTATTCGTAAAATTCGTCCTCCTAAAAGAAGGTTTAATTTGTTATACATTGTTGTTTAAAAAATTAATAACGAGGAATAATTATTTTCGAAGTATTGATTTTTATATAATTTAAAACAAAAATCGTTTTCTGTTTTCAAAACTAGCCGCCTTCTTTTTCTTTAACACGATGCATAAAAATTCTTTTTAGGACGTTTTTTTTTAAATAATTCGTTTCAACGGAAATACGTATACGTGAGTGAACTTTCATTCGGAAGAGAAATGTTGTGAAAAGAATTTCATTTTCAAGATCTTGATTTGGAGGAAAAAACAGAAAAAGAAGAAAAAATGAAGGTGAACTTTTATTTCATTAATCAATTATTTTTATTGAAACAAATTTTTAAAAAAAAAATTAATAATAGGTTTTTAAAATCAGTTGAGATGAAATGGTAAGAAAATTTATTTTAAAATGTTTGAATAGAATATGATCTGAGAAATATAGTGGCTTTTAATGAAATAAGCTGTAAAAATATTTTACAGTAAAAGTTCTTAGATTTGAAATTGGTCTTTAAATTAGAAATTGGTGTTATTTCAACAATTCGAAACTTATAAAAAAGCTATTTTTATTTTAAAGGTATTAAATATTTATTTTAAAATAATGCTCTGTTTAGAATTCTGTACATTAATATGGATAAAAAAGACTAGTTAGCGTAGTGGTACATTAATAAATGAATTTTTGTACACTCAAGTTCTTCTATTACTTACAAGTACAATTCGTTGGTAAGTTATTACGAAATTTTACAACGTATTGACATACGTTTAATTTTTAAGTGAATAACTCTTTTTAATTTTTAAGTGAATAAGGGCACAATGATTTAAATATGACAAAATTATATTTAATAAAACATACGCAACATGCGAGCACGTAATGAAACATTCGAGCAAAAATACGCAAAAAATTTTTTCATTAAAAAAACTTTTTTAATACCTGTTATATTTTAAATTTAAGTAAAAACCAAAAAATAGCCGGAGAAAATGTGTACGAATACATCGAATTTAAAGCTTTCTAGAAGTGATATAATAAAAGTGTTTTCAAAATTAGAATGTAATATAGAGAATACGACGATAGTACATACAAAATAATGTCTCAAATCAGAATTTTGAGCAAACTGTTGGAAGCTATTCATTAAGTATTTAGGTTAATATATTCTTGTTTACGAGGAGCTTAGATTTTTATTTAAATATATTAAGGTCACTTGCTCTTTCAGGTAATTGGAGGGCATCATTGGTAACATTATTCTTCCTTTGGGAGACACCTCATGCATAAAATAAAATTTATTCTGGTAAGAACACGCTAATGAGAGATTAAACAGTTGGCATAAAACAAATAAAGGAAAATTTTCTATTTCTTTAGCGTAGCAAACTTGAACTCTTATTTTTGAGAAGAGATATAAATTAGATAAAATAATATCAATGTATATAAATTATATATAATATTAATATGCTAAAAGTAATTAAAATATCACTTCCTATCAATTGCATTATTTTGAAATAAAAGAATGATATAAAATAATAAAAGGTTAATAAAAAAATAAATTGTTCTTAAAGTATGAAATTTATTTATAAGTGCTAGTGTATTACTCGAAAAAGAAGCATACTTAGTTAGGAATTATAATTTAGTTTACTTGATATGTAATAATTTCAGTAAATAAGAATATATATTAATCAAAGGAAATAAATAAAAAGTTTCCATTCATTAAATTTTTCGCCTCCAAATTAAGCATTTTGTTATAATGATAGCGAAAGAAAATATGTACTGAATGAGAACATTTATAAAATGTTTTTTACTTACAAACTGGTGCAGTAATAGTTAGTTTACTTGTACTGATTTGTGCAGTGGAATTTTAGGTTTTTGGAAAACTTCATGGATTTCCGCTGTGTTATTGGTAGTTTTAAGTACTCCAATTTACAATTCATTTAATTTTGCTGCGGAATTAATATCAAGCTGGCTATGAAGAAGTAGCAATGCATTGCCGCTAAACACCTCTTAACAAATAAATATTTATTTATGCAAAGGTTGCATCCTAAATAATTCTGCATGATTTTCAAATGATTCCAATAAATTTTTAACATTTTAAGGAATATCTCCTTTTAACATTCTAAGGAATATCTAAAGAAGTGTTTCTGCTTTAAAATAAATTACAAAAGAAACTTGTACTTATTTTCTTTATTATATATTTTAAAATTAAATATTTACAGGCATTTTAAGTGATAGAAATCCTTTTACATCCTCTCACTTTAAAAAATTTCCTGAACAGAATTGAACAATTATTAATTACAGTGAAGAGGCTTGAAACCAACGGCAAAGTTAGGAGATCATGACAATCATGTAAAATTAATGAATCATCTTTCAAAATACTTTAATCTTAATTATTGATCATATTATAGCTTTATATGGGCTTTTACTTCACAATTGAAAAGTGTAGATACAAATGAGAAACAAAATTTAAATGAAACTTAATTAATAATTAAATAATTATTTTGTATTATGTACTAAAAGACTTTATTGAATTTATACATAATTTTATTAATTGAACCTCAATGTATTTTATAAATAATACCTCAATATAATTAATATTTTTTTATTTTGTTTTAAAATAATGTAATTTTTTTGTCAAAAATGTATTGATAACTGTATGAATTCTGACCAATAAGTGCATTTATTGCCAAAGCATTTTTTGGAAAGGGTGAGGGATATTGTAATGTAAGAAATAATTAAAAATATTAAAAATCAAAAAGTATTAAATATCATTATTCGAAAACTAGTTATCTCAATATATTTAGTTTTTAGTGAGTAATAATTTAAAATCGTTTTCTTAGAAGTCATAAAAAGTAATTAATTCATTACTCATAAAAGTATAACAAGATGAATTGATATTGCATTAAATAAATATTCCTTCTACGCATGTTTAAGATATTTTGATAAGATATATTTACATTCAGTAAATATATTTGTTTCATATATATTTGTTTTCAAGAATAAATCTTGGTCTTATAATGTTTGAACACTGCAAAAATTCCATTGTACAAAAAGGCCGATTTACAGTGTAAAAAATTCAGCAGCAAATTACAGTATAAAGTACTGGCACTCATAATGCCGGTACTTTTTTTATTGTAAAATCCATTTTTACTAGAGCATGTATCGGGACAAGAAAAAAATTATTTCCAGATACTTTCTCAGTAATAATAACCTTAAAATCACTGAATCACTCTAAAGAAACAAATATGATAGCAAAAATTACTGTAAAATATTTTACGCTAAAAATGGATTTTACGGATGATTGCACCCAAAGTGCCGGGATACTTTATCCCGTAATTTGAACCGGTAATTTACAGTGTAGAGCTCCAGTGCAAATCTTGTTATTATTGAATTTGATAGGTACAGCTACAATTGTATCGTGATGCATTGTCTCAGTCATTTTTAATTATTGCGAATTAGTTCTTTATTTGGTCTGGTCATGCCGTTGCTATAGTCAGTATTTTAATTTACTTTTAAGACCTTGATTCATCTTATTCAAGTTATCTAATTATCTAATAAAATGAAATATTTACAGTGTTTATTTTTTTTTATTAAATTTAAAATTATTGTTTTAACAAAGAGGAAA
This sequence comes from Parasteatoda lunata, assembly GCA_949128135.1. Taxonomy (NCBI): domain Eukaryota; kingdom Metazoa; phylum Arthropoda; class Arachnida; order Araneae; family Theridiidae; genus Parasteatoda; species Parasteatoda lunata. The sequence goes on along the minus strand of OX421970.1, from coordinate 58,988,118 downwards.
TGTTTAAAATGTTATAAAATGCTTATTCTATACTAAACAAATGGTAAATAAAATTATAAATGTTATATAATAAAATGTTTTTGTTATACTAAAGAAATAGTACTGAAAAAATTATAATATTTAAAATGCCTTCAAAGAAGGAAAGGGTGGAAAAATATAAATATGAATATTCGATATAAACTTGACTCTAAATGATTTTTGTATTTTTATGCTAAAGTTTTTTTAATGATTCAAAAATATTGTTTTAAAATGTTATAACTTTCCGATTTTTAAGTAAGAGAACTTTAAGGATAGTCTGGATATTATCTCAATTGAACGTGTGTAAAGTTGAAAAGATTTCTCCCAAATACGGTAAAATTATAAAGAATTTGTTGTGTAATTTTATATATTCAACAAACTAATACAAGTTATAGAATTAAAAATTCAGTTTTCTCAGGAAATATATAATTATTTTTGCATAAATCATTAATTCAAGTCAAATTTCTGTGGTAGTTTTAGGCTTGAGATGTTTTAGAGATATCAAAAGCCTTTTATGTCGCTAGCAACACTACTTTTGTTTAAATAATAATGAAGTTTTCGCCACGAAAAAAAATAAGCACAAATAATATAAACAATGTGAAAGTGTGAAGAAGTAAAAGTTTTAAAACAAATATAAATATCCTAATTTTAATTCGATTACACATTCTAATGATTTGCTTCTTTTTTGGTTATAAACTATTATTATATTTTACACAGATATTATATGATTTTATTTTAATCTTTAAACTAGGTTTTTTGGTAATAATATCAACAAAATTCTCATTGCAAGTGTCTGAAAAATTACTGCATGGAATGAAAAATAGTCAAGCTTTAATTGATTTTTGATTAAAAACTTTTCGGTCAGAGGGTTAATTGATTAAATTACAGATTGCTACTGTTTACCTTCCTTCACACGAAATTCTGACATAGATTGATCTTTTGGAAAAGCACATCTGCTATAAGTATAGAAAAATGCTTAGCTAAGAATGTATTGTGAGGTAAGTTCTAATTTCTAATATGTTATGTGACTACTTGATTTATTGATACTTAGATCCATTTTTAATGAAGCTTTCACTTTTTTTTGTGCAAGAAGATTTTTTCATACATTATGCAGAAAACTCTCTTTAACTTGATAGTAGATAATTCGTATTACTGGATACTTAATAGTGACGTTAATTTCCCTTGAATTGTATTCTGTTTTCACCTATTTACCTATTAATTCTTAAACCTGATATTTAATTCGATATTTTCCGGTCAATTTTGGTTAGTTCGTTATCCGATGCAAAGGGAGTCAAGCAAATTCTGCTGTTTTTTAAACTTATTAAAAAAATTCTGCCAATCAATTATTTAAAATCGCAGACTTTATAAAGAGCTTAAAATAAAGCCAATTCAAGCAGACGGTAATCAAAGAATTTTCTAGGTGGTTCCAAATAGCTTTTGTGCAAACAAAATGTGTATATGAATGCTTAAGATAATATAATTTTGATGATTATCTTCACTCAAAATTAGTAAATTAGTTTTCTAGGGTATTTCCCACTAAATACTACTATTTTCTTTTTAAAAAATCTTCTAACGAATTCAAATTAAATTAATGCTATTTAAGGTGTTGGTTTTGAATCAAATGGGATAAAATTTGATGGAATTTTAGTGTTTAACATGATTTATTGTCCTTATAACTAATTTAAATGTTAATAACTATTTGATTAACTAATTTGAAATTTTTTACAGAACGTGATATTACGCGAATAAGGTAATATATAATTATTTGCTATGTTACCCAAAAATTCACCCTGTAAATTATAGCTTTTGAGGCAATTGTTGTAAGTTTCAAAATAACAAGGAAGTTTTTTTAAAAAAATATTTTTTTTGACTATGGTTTTTCTTTTAATAAACCAGCATTTATTACGTTTTTTAAGAATATTTTTTTTTGTACTTTTCTATAGAACATTTATTTGTGGTTGTTCTATTACTAACCTAGCTTATTTATTTATTCAAAAAACTAAATAAAAATATTTTAAAAGTGGTAAAAATTTTGTTTTATATGTACACGTAATTACGTCCCCCTAAAAAAAGTTTGAAATGTTTTTACTTCGAAGAAATCAAAGCAAAATTCTTAAATTATTTCCTTTAGTTTAAAAACTTTAAGAATTGTGAAAGGTCAGTTTTGTTTACCTTTCTAAAATGGAATTCTTTTTAGCGATCTGTCGCAATACCACTTTCAGTTTCGGAAAAGTCGAAGTTAGAAATAAGTAAAAAACGAAACAAAAACTAAACTTGATTCGTTTCTGCCACCTCTACCCGAGAGGCATGCGCAATGTAGGCGAATGATCGTTTTCATTCTTGAAGAACATCTCTTCGTCAATGCGCTTGCGCCGAAAGCTCATCTTCTCGTAGAATATCGGTCCGAAGGTTTAGTAAAGTTTTCGCTCGCGTTGTGTACAGCGTGATTTTCGAAGACATAGGGATGAAAGATAGTAACGAGTTTGCAAGGGCGGGAAATAACGTGTGATTCCAATGATAAAATCAAGAAGTTGATGTTGTGTTTTACTTTTCGGCATAACAGTCAAAACAAACGAGTTCAATGAAATTGTAAGTACTATTGACAAAATATTTTGAGTACTTACTTTTAACAGTCTTAGATAAATTTTATGCATTTAAGCAGCCTGAAAAATATTTAACAGATAAATTTTAGTTCGAACTGCACTAGAAATACATTAGAAATTCTTATTACCTTCAGTGTTAATATAAAACACTCGATAAAACTAAAAGGAGATGAAATAAAGAAAGTTTTAAAAACTTGACAAAGATGATTTCAGCCTGACCTTTACAGATAATTCAAGTTGTTAAATAAGTTCTTTTTTTTTCCTTTAAAAAATATTTTATAGAAAATACTGGCTGTCAAACACTTCCATAGCTGAAATTGTTGCAAAATACCCAATACCAAAATGTTCGAAAATATTCTTTGATTCATGGAAATATGTTTATCGCAAGAAAAAGGTTTGGTGTAAACTCGTTTTGTAAAGGTGAAATTGTGAGAATATTTAAAAACATCTTTGGTTGGACAACATTTTAATAAAATTGTTTATAGCACGCATGACATATCTTGTACATTCCCTACTTTATTATTAATAACAAAGTTTAGTTTAAAAATTTCTGAAAATATCTTTTTACATCTGTGATACAAAATATTTGAGATTTATTTAAACATCAATCGTAATTATATATTTAATGTAAGATTTTAAGTTATCTTTTGAAACGTTCTGTAAAAATAGTTAAACTAATGTATATGACTTTTATGTTAATATGATTAATATTCTATATATCTAAGCATCACTTGAAAATCTGTAAAACAATTTTTCCTTTAATTTGTGTATTTATAAAAATACTATAGAAAAATAGGCTTCAACTTTATGGTTAAGGTCCGATGAAAATAACTAGGGAAAATACAATATAGTCTTTAAAATTATTTTGAAGTAAGATTCATTAACAACATTTATTTCTTGTTAAATATTATTTTGTATCACAAATTTATAAATGTACGGCAAATAATGAAATAACAAGTAGCTTAAGAACTACTACATGCCAGTTTATGTATTCTTGAAATATGAAAAGACAAAAATTAATGAATTCCATATTCGTGTATGCATTGAATTAAAAGAGAAATTATTCCAATGGATGGTAAACGCCAATTATATTTCGGATAGATAAAATAAGGATTTCCACTTATATCACACTGATGAAAACTATGGCAATTATATCCATACATTTAAGTGAAGAAATTCAGAGGACATCAAAATTATATAATTTTATCGTAAAAGAAAAGTTTTAAAGCTTATTTTTACTGGAAAATCTCCTTTGTAAACTTAAAGATGTGCTGTTATTTACAGACGTTTTTTAATAATGATGATCGATTACGATAATTTCACGGGAAATTTTAATTTCCCAGCTCCGGAGAATTTGACTTACCTTGCCAACTGCAGTGCAGTTGGCTGTTCCCGACTTAGGCAACAAAATGGCCCACCGTATACTGAATTGCCATCTTACATACGAATAACGGCCACGGCAGTATGTGCTGTTATACTCGCATTCGGGACAGTTGGTAATGTTCTTGTTGCAACTGTCGTCTGGAAGTTTAAAGAGTTGAGGAACTCAACTAACCTTTTCCTCATGAACTTAAGTGTCGCTGATCTGTTAGTTCTTCTTGTTTGTGTTCCACCTGCCCTTGTAGAATTGCACTCTATGCCTGAAGTGTGGTTGCTTGGAGAAGGAATGTGTAAGTACTGCCTAATTAAAATTTTATTTGACCAATTTGCTGTTTTTTTGTTTGTTATTGTATGTATTGTAAGTTACTGTGAAAGTAAATAATACTTTTATAAGAGTGAACAACACTTTGACAGGTGAATAATTAAAGTTTTTTCTATGTGATTTGCAGGATGTGTATCTAGAAATATTTTTTAAAAAATATACAATCCAAAAAGTATATAATGAAATTTTTTTTAAATATTAAGATATAAGTAATTTATACTGTATTATCGCATGTGTGTTTCGAAGGATTCTTTAGTAAAAAGGAGTCTTTTTTGAAGCAATTATTCAGAAAAATAGGTTTCCTCCTTAACCTGATCATTGTAAATAAAATTACTTTCAGTGCTTAAGAAAATATTTTTGTTTTTTCAATATCCGTTGGACGTTAACAAAATGTTTAACATTGTACAATTTTATTCAGATAACAGTAATTTTAAGAAATTAACTTTGTTCTATGTAACCTTCTTTGAACTAAGGAAAAATAATGTTATGAAGATATATTTATATTTTGTTCGGATAATTTGAACACCATATTAATAAAAAATGAGAGAGTTTGGCCTCAAGAAAATTTTATTATACGACAAATTTGTATTATCTTATAACAAAACAAAATAAAAAAAAACAATAATGTAGTAATTTCTTTTTAAATAACGTAATAAATTTTGCTTCTACAATTTCTAATATGTGAGGTAAAAAGTATTCCACACTTTAACGAATAGGCATAGTTTTATTATTTATATCACTTATGTACATTATCAAAATATAGAACTTCATGCTTACATAATTTGCATCCATAGAACAGGTTTAGTATTGATGAGAAAAAAAATAATTGTGACTTATATCATTCGTTTTGTAAAAACGATAGGATTGTTACTATGGATATAGGATAAGAAGCCCAAATATAAAAAGTGAATTGTTGAATATCAATGCAAAACATAAAAAGGATTCGCATACGCTTATTTAAGTGACCATTTATAGATCATTGATCATTATAGATTACTGATGCTTCATTTCGACTTTTTACATTAAACTCATTGTCGTCGACTGTTATGTATTATGATGCAATTACTTTTATTACATTAAATTTTTTTTTTGTGTGGTTCTTTTGGTATTCGGTCAGCTGTTTACGATTATTTTCAACATTTAAAACTTAAAAGCATTAATTTTCTTCTTGGTTAAAATACATTATACGATGAAAAATGTTATCTTGTATTATTTCTCGAATTTTATGTATTAAAGTCAAAATAAAAATTAGAGTACGGCTATTTTTTTCGAAATTGAATTATTTATAAATAAAATTAAATATTATAAGATTTTATTTAGACAGTTATACCATTACTATAATTTATTGAAATTAAATAGTTTATGTATGGTAAATTATGGTAAGAGCTCATAAGCGTCTATTTTTTAAATATCTAAATGTCATTAGTTTAAAATTTTAGCTATAAATTACTTTGAATTCAGGGCAAAAAATATAATGAGTCAATTAATACTAAAAATATATTAACACACAATGTGAGTTAATTTTATTATTTTGAACATCAAAAAATTGGTAAAATTTTAATAGCTCATTTATTTAAGAATTGGGAAAAATAATATTTAAAAAAAAAAAAAACATGTATATCTTATTTTTTTAAAACTTAAACATAACTATTTAATACTTGTCCCTTCGTGGAAAATGTGGAAAATATTTGAGTTAAAAAATAATTCAGTTGAGAGGTGTTAAGGTGTGCGAACAATCCATTCCTTTCTGAGAAATAATGTAAAGGAGAATACATTTATTCGTCACAAAGTTGTAATTTATGTTCCCTAATTGTCTGAAATAAAACATGCATGAATCAGAAAAGTTCACCGTAGAAAATTAATAGCTAGCAAGAATATTTATTTGCGGAAGTAAGATAATTTTTTTTTGAAAATTCTTTTTGTAATTCACTTTTATGGTTAGTTTCACTAGTGCAATATCAGAAATTATCTTATGATTCATTGTTTTTACGTTAAAAAATAGAATTTAACTTATCTGTTTCAGTTAAATAATTTTAAAAAAGTAACTCACATAATTTATTAACAATATTTATTTCGTAATAAGTTGAAATATGCATATTTTTGAGTAGAAAAGTTTTAATAGATTGTTGAATAATGGGAAATCATGCTGATTAACTTTTTTAATAAAAGTAAGTCAGTTTGCCCATTTTTTTAAAATTAAGAGTACATGAAATATCCAAATGCGTAAATGGTACACGAGAAAAAAATACTATTAAGATTACCGTACTGTATCGTGAAGACATTTCTGATAAAAAAAGATCCCCCCCCCCATAATTCTTATTTATAAAACCAAAATATTTAAACCATTCATTTGGTAATTTTTTAGTCTGTTTGGTAATTGTTAATTGGAAATTCTGGTTTTATCACATAAAATGTCTTACAAATCTTATCACATATTATAAAAACCATATTTTATTGTTAATTTTACTAAATTTCATTATCAAACCACTTCATTCAAAATATAGAGATTTTTAATATTCCCATTGAGCTCGAAATATGGTAAATTTTACCATGTTTTGTTAGTTTTGATAATATTTTATTTTCAGTGTATATAGAAACTAAATTCAAATTCAAAATTAAATCTGATTTATGACCATTAGGGACATTCAAACATTTTTTTCAGAAATTATGAAGGGATTTGTTTAAAAGATTTTTTATTTTTATTTCAGATTTGTAAAAAGGATTTATAATTTTTCTTGTTGTGTTTAAAAATTAATCAGTCTCTATAAACTATTATCGTGATATTTTCAATTTATTTATGAAAGGTTTAAATTATGTTTTATAAAATTAATAGTATTTTTATTATTACTTTATTATTAAAATGTTCCAAATATTTTATTGATAGCTTGCAAATCTTAAAATTAAAAATTAAACATTTCAATAAATCATTATTTAGATGATTTTAGGTTTAAATAATTCAAAACAACAATGAAGAATCGTTAAGCATTTGGATTTATTATAATAAGATACTAAAATGTTTCCTGATTTACCATATTTTAAATTATATCTGAATGATAAAAATTTATTTTCTTTGTACACAAATGATATGAAATATTATTAAAGGACATGTTAGATATTTTTATCTTCACACATGTGCCCAGTTTTAAGAAATGGGTGAATGTTTTATTTTTCCTTAGAAGAAAATAAATTCGATAACAAGAAAGCAGTGAAGCATTCTCTGTTTTAATTTGACCTTAAAACGGTCAAAATTTTTTTAAATGATACTCCATCGCTTCATTACTAAATAAATTATGTTTTGAATTTATTCTTGTTTTGTTAAATTTTCCTATGAATGCAAATAAAATTTACCCATGAAAGCAAATGCAAAATAAAAGTAGGTAAAAATTTCTAAGCTTAAGCTAAACGAAGAATTAAAACCACTTTAAAAAAATAAGGAAGCTAATAATTTTATAAATAAAATTATTTTGGATATATGAAGCTTCAAGGTATGTTTTGTAAAAAATTTATTGAAAATAGTAAATCAGCTTTGTTCATTGAAGGTTCTATTTCTCTTTTGTGAATCTAGTTGTTTGATTAGCATATTTTGAAACATTGGCAATATATAAATTTCAAAATATCATCTCTAAATGCATTTTTATCAATGAAATGAAATTAAAATGTATCTATATAATATATAAAATATAAATATAGTAATGCGAGAAAATAGAGATCTAAACTGAAACAAAGTGAAACATATTTGATAGGAAGTTGCAATGACCAGAGATAATTTTTATAATATATCTTTATTATAAAATTAAATTGATGGAAATGAAAATATAAAAAGAATGATAGCATAGCAAAGATAAGCATAACATTTAGATTATCTGATTTGTAGGACACACATGGCACGTTTCAACTGACATATATGTAATTTTGGAGAGATTAGTAATTGAATATCTTGCTGTAATTAGTAATTCAATATCAAAACTAAAGCATCTGTTCGTTTGTCTTAAGAATTTGAATAGTTTTAAATAGGTCGCAGCATTACACTGATTCTTGATGTTTGTTGTGTAATATATCTGTTTCTTTATACGTTTCTTTTTTTCTTTGATTTTTTTTTGTATTTTATCTTAATCATTTGCATAGTTTCTTTTAAGTAGTAAAATAGAAAATACTTCATTGAAATTATACTCACATAATGCAAAAATATTTTAAGCATCATAAAGTGAATCTTACAGTATGTTGTAATATTGTAGATAGTTCTAAATGTCTGTGATATTTTATTGTATTCTGTGATATACTGTTTTAAATTGAAACGGTTTGGACAATTTAAGGATAGGCCATGTTCTTAAATAACACAAAATAGTTTTTTCAGCATGTTTGATGAGAAATATCATGATCTTCATATATCAACAATGAGATGTTTTTGTGATTTTTTTAGGGAATAATAGTAAAAAATAATTTGTTGTTAAAATACCATGTTACGAAAAATTGTGGATTATTGCTTTCATTTCTTAAGATAGTTCTTCAATTGTCCTTAAGTAATTATTTTATGAACATGAAAGTTCATTCAACAAAAAATATAAATTCAGTAAATAAATTTTATTTATAGAATTTTCTTTTAATTTTTTAAAATTTTAATGATATTTTGAAAACTAAAACCATTAATAATAAAATATAAAACTAATTAAAGTATGAAACTACAACACATTCCATGAAATTTATAAAATAAATTGTATATAACAATGAAACCCAGGTATGAAAAAGAAAGTACAGTTTTGAAAAATATATTAAACTATATTAAGTTCATTATTAAAATTATAATGAATCAGGCAAAACATAGCAAAAATGGCAATTAAAACGAAATAAAAAGTATTTGCCTCATATTGCATGCATTATGCAAATGTTTTAGAATTTATTATATGTACTTTTTAATCAAAGACGTCTAAAAACGTTTTTAAAATCACTTATTTCAATGTATTTTATTTACAATATTAATGAAAATAATTTCTTTGTAGCATTCATACTAATCACTACAATCAACAGTTTTGAGACATTAAAAAGCATACAAATTGTTTTATTGTAAAATTTCATTCAAAAGAAGTGCTTGCTTATATTTTCTTGTAATAGTCATAAAAAATCAATCGAATCACTAATTAGTGATTTTCTGGACTTCAAACTAAAAGTTATAATTAATTAATTAAATAAGTGTTATAATTAATTAAATAAATGTTATAATTAATTAATTAAAGGTTATAATTAAATTGTTTATAAAAAATACAAAGCCATGCTTTCAAAAAAGCAAAAAAAAAAAAAAACTTAATAACACTTTTACTTATGAGTTTTAACTTATCAAATCTCAGTAAAGTTTCTTTAAACTAACATTTTAAAATCTTGTCAATTAAAAATATTTTAGAAATTTACTAGACAGAATACCTTGCGCTTTCTGAGCACTGCAATATTATTTTATTGTGATATGTCCTTAATTGTCATTGATTCTATGGTTTCGTAGCTATAAAAATAGTCAAAAATTCTAATTACTCAAGTGGTTGATTCATCGACGGAATATTATATGAAATTAATAAAATATCATGTTTCTTTAAAATCAAAAGAATAAAAAAAAACGGTTGAAAGGCATTTAATTTAAGTTTACTACAACACCCTTAAATAAAAATGACAGTTCAAATTTCTTGTCAATGTGGTCTTTCGCGTATTGGTCAAACTAAACGCTCCCTTTAACTTTGACTTAAAGCACGAAAGATGCATTCACAATCAAGACATCAATTGATCTCTTCTATCACCCTGTATAGTTAGAATTTCAATCATAGGTTTGAGTTCCTTTCTGCTAAAATCATTAAACACTTCTCTTCGTCTATCGCCCTAAACTTTTGGGAATCATTCCATATTTTGATTTTTGTTAATGATCTTTCTAATATCAGACTGTTTTCCAATATTTGGAAATCTATTCTAATTTACTCTTTTGAACCGTTGCGGGTTCCACCCAAACACCCTTACTCATGGTTCTTACTTCCCTTCCTTTATTATCTTGTTCAAACTTCTTCCTCCATCCCTATTGGTTAAACCACTTTGCACGTGTTTGTTCAAGTATGTAAAAAAATTTAGGCATCTTATTGTTCAAATTTTTTAATAATTTTTAAACTAAATATTTTTTAATTAAAAAATTTGTTTTACAATAAAACTGATAAATAACTGTTAAAAATTATTTTTGTATGCATTTATCTTAGAGTAAACGATTTTTGGGGTAAGAAGTTTTGATTTACGGATATAGTTACAAATATATTACAAAAACCACATAAATTTAGAAGTTATTTAAAAGGAAAGGGATGTGTCAGAAAAATTTATGTTTGCTCAGAGGAAGAACGTTTTTGTGCACTTTTGTTGATAGGGAGCACTAGGTAACCAGCAAATCTAAAGTATGATTCTTGATACATAAATTGCAATGTAGTGTAATCAGATATTTCGATGAAAAGTAATTTAATGATTCACCTTTGTTTGACTTATTATACAAGATTAATTCATTTGTGGTCGAATTTCTAACAGTTTTTCATCAGGCTAAGAAATAACGACAATAGCCCCCCCCCCCTCTTTTTGATATTCCTGTTGATTTAAAAGTACGCGATGTTTCAGTTTTACCTTGCGCAGCATAAAATTTCCTATTTGTATTTTTTAAATAATTAATGTCTTCCAAAAGCATTACATAATTTTAATTTCCTTTCAAAATTTTTTTGCAGTGCTTTATTATAAATATAGCTTTTAGGCAAAATATGAAATAGTTACTGCATTGGTGTTGTCGTCATGGTTACGATTGAAAGAGTTGAAAATTGTTGATAGACGACGCAAATAGAATTTTTTATTTTTTTTTAAAAGTATTGAAAATTATGCGTTGTATCTCATGTGGTGTAGCAAATAAAGATTTCTGCAAAATTATGTGAGAAAATAGCAAATGTGCAGTTCAATTTTAATTAAATACATATAGTAATTAGTATAAATAAAAAGCCTTTAATGATCTTACGCTAAAAATAAGTCAAAATATTAAAATCAAAAAATTTATTGTGTGATCATTCTTCATGAGGCATTTATTTTGTGACCATGCTTCAATTTATGAAGATATTATTATCTGGTAAAAATATGTAGTGCTTAAGCAAATATAAAGAATAATGCGCAAATAAATGCGCTCGGTGTTTGGGAACGAAGAATTTTGTTATCGGATCATTGAAATTATACGGAAATAGAAATACTGAACTAACAAAATTTATATTAAATTCAAGAAGTAAATTGTATTATCTCGATTACGAATAACGTTCCCTTAAAAATAAGTGAAAAGAATATCAAAAGTTTACTGAGTTTCTATTATGGCGAATATAACTTTAAAAAATATTAAAAAATAAATGAGCAAATGCAAAGTTATTAATTTTAATGTAAAAAGCATGTCATTTGTTGTCAACAAATATGAAATTCGATTGAAATTTTCTCCATAATGCCTTTTTCAAGGAGAAATGCTTTATTAGTGCGAGCACGTTTACGCTAAGAAGTTCAGTATTCAAAAAATTAATTTTATGAAGAAATATTTACGTGAATATAATTCAACTTATAAGTGAGTAAAACGAATTTTTCTCTAAACCAAGAAAATATTTAAAAACATTTTGTTAAATGTAATGGGAATTAAAAAAAAAATCCAAATTTTTTTAAAACAAAAACATCTAAATTAGAATTAATGGTATTCCTCCACCTTCTGGTACTTTTACTCTAGATGTCTTGATTTTGATGTTTTTCTCTCAAAAATTATCGTATTTTTCAGGATTTTTGTGCGTTTTTAATTTTTATGACATGATTTTTTTTTTACAAAAACTTATTTAAGTTACATTATTTGGTATTAAATTATTTTTTAATTACTTTGTGAGTAAGGAGTGTGCTAACTGCTGTATTTTTTAATATATTTTTATTATAACATTTCATAACAGTTAAATTAAATAGAATAATCGAAAAAATATTCATGATTCATAAATTTACAAGTGAAAGTAAAAAACTACAACCGATATCATGCATTGTTTCCAAATAGAATTTACCGTTATGCTATTACGATCTTAATTTTAATTTTGTGAAAATTCAAATAGTAAATTAGTCGGATTAACAAGAGCATTTACTGATTCTTTACAATTTTTCGTTAGGGTGAATAAAAATAATGTGTCATAAAATAAATTTTCATGGTTGAAAACTGATCGCAGATAGAGAATTTCTTTAAGTTTTCGCGCTTTATCCTAAAGTGGATATCGGACGTTATCGCAATATCCGTCGGGCGGTACCGATCATTACTGCTTCCTGCTGATGACAGGCGCCACACCTCTGCTGGAAGATTTCAACCAGCTTAGATCATTTTTCCTTTCTCCAACTTAACACCGAAAATTTTTTCTTTCTTCATGCGCTTGAAGGGTGCATCAAGTTGCGTTTTTTTTCTCTCCCGAAAAGCTTGGTAATTAAAAACCGAATTTGTTATTTTCTTTAAAAACTATATTTAATTAACGAGGTTAGTAAAGAATTATTTTTAGTTTTGGTAATTAAATTTGCAAATCTTTTTTATCAATTTAATTTAATAGAAAAAAAACCCAGTAAGATGAAGAAAAGAAAAATCTTATAAAACACATAATGATCATCATCTAATGCTCTTAATTTGAAATTAATTAGTCTAACAGACTACGTAATGAGACAAAGTTTTAAAAGACATAGATTGGCAATCAATAAAAATAAACGCGTTGATAAATGACTTAGCCACGAGTGTAAGCTTCGATTTTTCTGTTTTGCAATTCTCTATAAAAATGTACTGAGAACAATCTTCCTCTGTGCTCGATAATTAGTATTAATATACTAGCACTAATTAAACGGATATCTTGAAAAGAATTGAGATTTATTTCAAGTTATCGCATTACATTTATTTTTAAATGTATGGTTATATTTAATTTATTCAAACTCAACATTTGATTTGCCCAAAAGGAAATTACACAAGGTATCGCTTGTACGGAAAGTCTTATAGAAAATAGAGAAATTTACATTAATTTTAAAATTTAAAACCAAATTCATGAAACTGTTTGTTTAAAAATATATAAATATAATGTAATTTAATGCATGAAATATTATATTATATAATACCGATTAAAGCACTTATGTAAATGTGTAACTCCAATAATATAATGGTATTACACGTATATATTTATGTAATGCAAAAAAATATGTATGTTATTTTAAAAAAGTCATGTTGATATTAGTATTAGCTAAGATTAAACAAAAATGTTCTTTTTTTTGTTCATTTATCCTGATATTTTGAGGGAAAAAGTTGAAGAAAAAAAACATCAAATACTTGAAAATCCTTAAAAAAGTGTTAAATAATAAATATTAAATAATTAATAAATGAAAAAATAAATGCATAAGTAAATGAATATAAAAATTAATAAAATTTAATTCTCGCTAAGAACTCCTACTTCTAATCTCTACTACAGCTTTCGTGTGCCTCTCTTTCATAACTACTGACATAGATTTTGGAACTACTTTATTCTTTAATGTGAAATTTAAAGTGACAGTTAGAAATTATAAGTTCTTGATCTTTTGAGAACTATCATTACTGTATAAGGATTTGTTTAGAAGAAGCTTGGAACCGCTGTTCTGTCTTGAAACGGACCCTTCACAATATTTTTCATTTTAAAAACTAACGCGTCATTGTAATTTTCATCTAAAAAACCTACCCTTCAAAATATTTTTAATTTTAATAATTTATTCATCATTACTCTTAAAGGATCTGTTCAGGAGAAGTTTGAGTCTGTTATTTTGTCTTAAAACAGATCCTGCACAATATTTTTTATTTCAAAAGCAGACGCTTCTCAATAGTTTCCATTTTAATAACAGACCTTTAATAATATTTTTAATTTTAAAAACAAATGCTTCATAAAAATATTGTGACTACTTTGCTCTCTATGTGTGATGGAAGAGAAGCATACCATTGGCAATACTGACAAGCCTTTAAAAAAAGTGCGCTTCTCCTTGTTTTTCAGTGACGTCACCTATTGCCCCAAATTTAACTTCTACCCCACACATACGCCACAGCCCGTTTTACAGGAAGGACACATTCACACACCATCCATCTACAGATCGTAATTTTCTCCTGAACTAGAGCACGATCAATCTCTGATCCAGTACCCAAAGAGGTATTAATTTGTTATGGGGATCGAACTCACAACCTCTAGAACATGGGCTCATTGACCTACCAACCAGGCTATCCCGGCCCTCTAAATAATGTTAAAGGAACTATAGCTTATTTAAATGATAAAAAAAACTTTTTATGAACTCAATTGTTTTAATTGTCAAAATTCGTAAAATTGGGCCTCTTTCAAACATTCATCAAAAAAAGATCATGTCTAAAAGAACCCGATTTAACGTTAATTTTTAATTCACAAAATTATGTGAAAATTTTCCCCAAATTAACAAAAACAGGACCTTATACAAAATATTCTAGATAGACCCTTCCTATTCTATGCGTATATTTATTGAAACAAACTACTAGTAATTTTGTTAACTTATAACTGATTTTTTTCTGTTCACTCGCTATGTCATCTTTAAATTAAATAATTGAAAGTCAAATTATTTTCCTTCAGCAATCATCTTCAGTTATGGACAAAAGTGAAATATCAAACAATAGAACAATGTTCTTTTTTAAAAGACGTGTGTCAAAGTTTGGAGCACTTTAATCAGGCTAAATGTACCCAGAGCAGATACGCGGAAAAAGTAAACAGTTAAAACTTTCTGTTTGAAGAAGAAAAGAACAAGTAACTTGGTTGTTTTAAGGAACTCGACTAATTTTTCGGATGAAATGTTTTTCTTTATATTCTGCTCTTTTCCTTAATTGTCAAAATAGATAAAGAGACGATAACGTTTACAATTCTTATTCGTAGATAAAGAAAATTCTCATTCGCTGATAAAGTTTATACGACTTCTCGGATTTTCATTACTTTTTAGTTGTTTTGAATAACAATGGAGAAAAAAAATTCTTGTATACTTTAAAGAAGTTATCTCTTTTCTTCGTTTTCTCCAACGTTTGAAATAATGTTTAAAGTTTTTATGCTTCTACTATACGGATATTTATTTTATGAGTAGTTTTTGTTTGTGTTATTGTGTTATAACGTTTGAACAGAAAGATATTTTTCCATTTGAATGTTGCAACAGAAATTTTAAAACTGATTTATAAAATATATAAAAAGTTTATTCGTCAGATATACTGCAAAAGTAATCTAAGCAGCCTATTTCAGACAATATAACAAATGCAAATTACAATTAAATAATTTATCACATAAGTCTCTTTTTAAAACAAAATTATTGACAAACTGTAACCTCCCTGCGGCTTAAAAATTATATTTCTATGCATTTTACTTATTTAAAATAAGCATTCATTTGCGTACGTTCTACGGTAATTAGTGTGTGATGTTGTTTTTACATGTTTGCAAATTTAATCTTTTTAAAAATCTTTGATGCTTAACGCAAATATAATTGGACATTTCTACAACAAATATTGAAAAGTCATTGTTGCTTTTCATACAGTGTAGGGAGTACAGCAATGCCATCTGATTTCAAAGTAATGTCCGCAGATAAAATCGTGGTGTGAAGGATATTGATGCAAATTGATGTGACTTTTAAGAATAAAGAAGTTATAAAATTAATAAGTGTCCTTATATACCTTACTTCGTTCAAATATAATAATTTGATAAGAGAAAAAAAAAAAAAAATTTTCTTGAGAATGAGTTTATAAATGTTTCGACTTTAAGGAACTTTTTTTCTGATGATCCTTTTAAAAATTTTCTCTTTAATAAAATAAGATATTCGAAGATATTTTTTATCTAACAAAGCTATTATTCCTCTATAGTTGTGCAAAATATAAAAGTTATTAGTATTTTAATATTTGTAGAAAATATAAATGTAGATGTTAAGCTATTTAACAGCGGAAGATAATGCTCGTATATATTATCGAATTCACGAATTGTGCATTTTATTCCCTGATAATAGTCAGAGCCATTTGTGGTGCGGATTATAAATTTCGATCTTGTCACAAGATGCTAATACAGTTTGTGAAACTCGTTAATTCTTGACATGGTATCATTCGAAAATGCTTCAGTGTAGAATCACGCAAACTGTTTTTAGCTGTGCGTAAAGGAAACCGATAACGTCTCATTAATTATTTTAATGTTATGTTGGTTAACTTTAATCGAAAAGCTATCGATTACAGGTAGATTCAATAAATCATTAAAAAAAGTAAGCGGACGAGTGATGGAATTTCAGTATTATTTTCGGGAAATTCGGTATGAATTCATGGAAAAAAAATTAGTTTTTAATTTTTGTTTTCTGAAGTTTGAAAAATGGATTTTCAATATGTGAAATAGGCGTTTGATTTCAAATGTATTATAAAAACAAGATTAGACTTTAAATGAAACTATATTCAAGAAGTTTTAAACGACTTGATTATTTTATGTGTTAAAAATATTTATAGCATCTTAATAACAAATTAATTTTCATATTTAATATAATAGCAAAACGCTTTTTAAAAAGGCAAAATCCCTGAATTGAAAATAAAACCGGAAAACAAACAGAAATGCATGGTATGCTGCGTTTTGTTAAGGATACAAGTGATTTATTCTCAATAAGTTTTATAATTATTTATAAACCTTGTCAAACGATAGTACTGTTAAATGAGAAAAATGATGCAGCATAGTTTTCAAATTAACGACTCTTTGCAACAATGAAATTGCGCAGTCTGGGAAGAAAACTAAGAGACACCCTTGCAAATATTTCAGTTAGAGTGGTCTTACATGAAGCAAAAAACGAACCTCGCACCGCATCCTCCGTTCCACTTTTGTCCTTTTGTTTTTTAAATTATCAATCATTTTTGGGCACTTATTTTTTATCTATAAAATATTATATAGAATATGAATTATAACCAAAAACTAGGCAACTCTTTCTTCTTGGACAACTTTGAATTTTAAAATACGATGTTTCTCGCTTTGATAATTTGTTGAACTCAAACAGCATAAAATGACTGTTTCTTCTTTTGAGTCATTTTGAAGGCTTGCTAGATCAATGTACTTTTCATTTTAAGTACCCTACTCTACAAATTCTCCCGGTAAATGAAAATATTTTTTGTTCAACTCGATTTTAATTTGATTAAAATTTATTTGTCTTAAAACGAAAATATCAGTTAAAATATGACTTTAGATTCAAATGAGATAACTAATTTTTCTTTTCTGGTGTTCTGTTTTATGATACACTACAGAATTTTTAGATAGGCGGTAAAATGAACTTTCTCTTTAAGAATAAAAACATATTCCTTCAATCAATTTCCAACCATTATCCATAATATTAGCAGAAACCTATAAATCAATGTTTTTTAAACAAACTGGAAAGCTTTGATTCATTTTTTTCAATGCAAGTGGTTGTTTCAATAAGTGTTTGCAAGAAATATTGTATGAATTAGATGAAAGATAAATTTTAAGTGTCTACAAACATTTCTTTTTAGCATTTCTTTTTCTTTGAAACATTTCTTTTAACATATATTGTTTAACATGACGTTTAGTCATAATCATAAAGTAAGGAGCAACACAAAAAATTTATTTATATTTCAAAAATATTTTAATGTCCCATAGCCTTTTATTTCGGTTTTATTAAAATAATTCAGATTTTCAATATAACTTAAGTGGTAAAATATTTTAATAGTGGATAAATTACTCCTGAGTTACTTTCTTTAATATTTTCTTAAATTACTAGAAAATACTTTTGTGTCTAAAATAAAAAAAAGATCGATTATTTCCTATATGGAGCCTTTAAGACAACTTAAAAAAATGTAACATCAGTATTTAAACATTTTAAAATATAATTTTAACGGATTTAGGAATTTTTATTTATCCAATATAATTAAAATTGTGTTTAAAAGGGATTTATTATTTTCATAAGCTAGTGATGATTACTTTGCAAAAAAATTTCTTTTTAATGTATGTATACGAAAAATAGAGCAAAAATTTCAATAAGGAAATGAAGAGATAAATGATAATATTAATTTTTTCTTTATCATTTTACACGTAGTATCAATGTTTTCTAAATCTCTGCATATGAAAAATGCGTTATTTTATGAGTGATGAATAAATATAAAATAACGCATTGTTCATATGCCGAGATTAGGAAGATATTTATATTACGAGTAAAAAACGATAAAAAGTTTCCTTCCATCATTTATTAGATACGAATTTATTACATATTACATTTACATATGACCATTTATTACGTAATCCATATGTGATTACATATTAAATAACGCATTATTCATATGCAAAGATTAATAAAATATTTACATCAGGTGCAAAGGAATAAAAAAAATTACTTTCATTATTTATTTCTTAACTTGCGTCCAATTTTTCTTTCATATTTTTCATAAAGTTTCAAATTTAGTTCAAAATATTGATATGAATTCAGCTTTATTATATAATGAACATGCAAAGGGCATTGTACTAAATTAATTGCAAAAATCTTTTGACGGAAAAATTTCTGTTCTGTCTCTCTGGCAACTGTCGCTGCTTTTTGGCTTTGTTTCAACGTAACGATTTCATGCTCTGTCAGATTTTGTGGTGACTCTTTCAGCTGACTTAACGACCACTGCTTATATCAACAAAATTTTATCGACAAATTGAGATACTTCGGGCGTGGAATAAACGAACTGTCAAGTAATTATTGAAAAAAGAAACACCTTTTTCGTGTTTTAGATAATTTTTGTTGTAAATTATTGTTGAAATTATAAAAATTACGCGCTAAAGAAATAAATGTTGCTTTAAAATTTGAGTTTTATGTTTTGATAAATATTAAGTTAAAAGACAACACACTAATGATAATTTTCTGTACTTTTTATAAGTCTATGACATTTTTAAAAAAAAAATTTTCACGCTAAGGTCTGTTTAGAAAACTTACACTTAAAAGAAGTATGGTCAAAACTACGAGAATATGTTAAAATTTACCGTGTTTTCTGGCTCCATGGCAGAATTAAAAATTACGATTATTTTTATCTCAGAGCTTTGGTCATGACGTTTGGTAAAAGTAATAGGAAAGGACAATATCAATTTATTAGCATGCTGTTTGGTAATAAATGAGGTAAAATTTGGTAAGTTTTCCAAAAGAGTTGGTAATTTTAACACTTGGCATAGTTTGAAATTACGCAAAAATGTTCAGTTTGATAAACTTTATTTTATTATTAAACGCTTGTTAACTTTGCTTAGCTGTTTTTATTTCTATGTAAGCTACGACCTCACATCTATCACGTTTTACAACTAAAAGTAATATATTTGTAAAAATGCAAATGTCTTGGCAAGGCTGACCTGAATCCGGCTTTCCTGTCATCCTTAAATTGAAGCGTACGTATCCCACTGCCAAGAATGGATTCCTCCATTTATTTATATTTACTTATTGTTACACATAATACATATGCATGTTTGTTTGCTCCTTACAAAGTCCGGCTTATAAGCCATTTTAAAGTCGAAGAACAGATAGCACAAGATAGAAAAAGAAATCTCAAAGATTTATCCAGGGATACCGCGGGATTTGAACCCGATACTTTCACGTCACAATCGATGCATCTTTCTAAAGTCTTTCTCTTACTTGAGCATTATGTTTTTTAACTTGAAAAAGACTTACGATAAATAATATTTCGTAATCAGCACACAAGCCTGCATATGTATGCTTAACAATAAATATTTATTTGGAATTGTAATTTTTGTTTTAATCGTTCGTTTTACAGGGTCCTCCCTGCTCGAATAGTCTGGCCCTTCCTCCAAACGATATTTAAAATTAAAAAAGTGGACTCGAACCCCCTCCCCCAGAATACGAATGCACTCTCACTTGTGACATACTTCAAACTGCTTCTTATCTCACTGCTAAACTATTTCAGGTTGGATGGGATACGGGGTGCAGTTTAAGTTCATGACCAGGACTACGAATTCCTCTGTAACGCATGCGTAACAATAAATAAATAAATAAATTTGGTTTAGATACTTATGCAGGCTTGTGTACTTAATACAATGATAGAGTGTCTTTTTTTAATTGAAGAATATATTACTCAAAAATGAAAGAGATTGCATAGAGATATTGAATTCATTACTCTATGCTTCAGAGTGTTAGGTAAAAGAAAGAAAAATACCCCTCGCTATTGAAGAAATGTCTTTACCATACAATATTAGAAATGTCTTTACAGTACAAGAACGGTAACAATACTGAAATTGTGTTTCTTTGTAACATTGGGCATGTGAACTGTAGTGATTTATCGTCTGTAAACTTGTCTTTTAATTTATTACATATGTACAACACCCAATCATGACCAAGTACCTAGCCTTGTTTCTTGGGCTGTATCCTTTTACTGTCTTAATTATAAGAAGAACACTTAATTTAGTCTCCAATCTCTGGTGTCCGAACTGGTCCCCCTTTTACAAACTTTTTTACCCGGATTTCACACCGGATTCTAATAAATTTTCTTCTTATTTTGAATGTTTTTTAAACTTGATGAAAAAAAAATTCTGGATTATTTTTTTCCAGTTTTTGAGTATTAACAGTTGTTTCATTTATTTTTGCGCTCAGATGCAGTACACTAGTGACATAAAAAGATGCGAAGTCTTTTAAGATTTGTTTGCTAATTTATGAAAGAAATATGAAAAAATCATTCCTGAACATCATTCCATATGTTCAATAAATAGCAGTGTTTAGAATAGAAACAAAATAAATTCAAAAAATAATTTTTATTTTATTAAAGCAATAAAAACAGTAATAATAATGATTCCTTTAAGAAAGAAAAGTTAATTTTCTTGCTTTTTAAATAAATACTTAATTAATCTTGCCTTATTTTAATATCAGTTTCGCAAATTCAAATACATTTTTCAAATATTTAACAATCAAGGTAATAAATATAATAGAGGCTTATTTGAAAATGAATTTCATACAAAATCGTAGAAAACACATTAAAAGCGAAGAAACTATTTGAATTAGAGACAAATATTTTTGGAAAGTGTCCTAAGTGAAAAACAAACGTCATATTCGTGGTATTGGTATTCAGGAAGAGTACTACTTAGTCTGTGGGAGGGAAAGATTATCATCGTTGAGCACGCTGAGAATCGACCTTGTTGTACCTTTGCCAAGATGCAATGAAATTCGCATTGCTTCATTTCAGTGTCATTGTTTGTTTGTAGATGATCGGCAAAGAGATTTTCAAACAAGAAGGACGAGATTGATTATGCTGCGTAACTCGTTGATATAACTGTCGTGTTTATACTTCAGGTTCAACACTTAACATAAATTCATTTATATAGAGGGTAAGGGGTAATGAAAGATAGATGATTACAATTTACGGAGTGTTTCTTGGGATCACAGTTATTTGATCTTCTCATGTGTTTCATCAAAAGTTGATTAAACGAAAAGCGAAACAAGTATTTTCCAAGAAATAAAGTTAAAATGTAATGTTTTCCGGAATCGTGTTAATAATGGGTGATAAAATATGAGTAGAATCAGAAATATAGGTAGAAGCCAGACATTTTATTTCATCATGGTTTGCTAAGATATGAATGAAATGTAACCAATAATTCTACTTGTGTTCTTAGTCATAAACTTTTAAAGCTTTTATTTGTTATTTACATACTTTTTTATGTTAATTATTTGAAAGTTTTAATGAAAGAGAGGAAATGCTTAGAATTAGACAAAGAATTTATTTTTAATTAAATAGCAGTCTGAATATTACAATAAATTAAACTAAGAAATTCATATACTAAATAAAATGTCTGACAAAACTTTTTAAAACAAAATCAATTTGATCAATTTGATTTTTCAAAATAAGCAATTCGATTAAGCCACTGCTTCGTTTAAGCAATTTGATTTTTCGAAATAGACCGATAGAATTAAGGCGGACATGTATACGCCATGCTCAGTAGCCCTGATATTTTGGAGAGAATTACCAAATATTATCTTTTTTTATATATCTTAATTTTTTTCTCTTATTTTTTAAGAAATCAATTACTTTCTTTCACAATTTATTTTTAATTTCAAAAATGATTCTTTTTTGGATTGTGTTTTTAATGGAATAGCAAGTGTTTTTGATATTATACCGAAAAGTAATGTTCCAGAAAGTTTATGTTTAATATAGCCTTGGATGAAAAAAATAACAAATTGAATGTGTCTTAGCAATGACAGCTTTCTCTTAATAGTTCTTTCTTTAGCAATTGTTAAAACAAAGTATTTTTTGGGTACTTTTTAAAGATTTAGCCTCATATATCATTATAATCAATCTTTAGAGTGTATCTAGTTAATTTTCTCCTTTATTTTTCAATAATTGAATATTTTTTAGACTTTTTTAAGTAGGGTGTCTCGTAATCATTTTCATAAGATCGAATCAAAATGAACTCTAGTTGTAAATGAAGTCAAAAGGTAAGCACATAGAAATCACAAATTCATATTCAAGTGAGGAGAACACACAAATGCTATCAAAATCTGTTGAATCACTAAACAGGAAAAAAAAAAAAAAAATCAAAACCAATTTTATTACCCCATGAAACATAGATGTGTTTTTGATAATCGCCTTTCTACTGCCTTCCTTCTTTAATTAAACAGGTTTTGGACCTTTTGAATTTCGCTTTTCTCAGCAGTTATTCGTTACATTTCGATAGTATTTTTGTTTTTACCTCGCTTAAAATCTATTTTGGGACCTCTAAGGAGTTACCTCTTTTGAATTCCTTCTTAACAAAGAATTCTTAAAGCATACACTGTTAGAAATTTCTCGGAAAAAATGGTTAAATAATAATTTATTGAATGGTTATTTTACCATATTTTATCAAAACAGTCAAATAATCATAAATAAATTGGTAATCAAACTGTTAGGTTTGGGAAAAACTATTTATAAACTGCTTTCTCATACTGTTAAACGACCAGAATTTTATCGCACCCACTAGAACGACCTAATGAAGCTACTTAGCTCTTTCCAAATGCGTACATGTCATAGTCGAGCAGGCTTATCTGTCAATCTCATGCCCAACAAAACTGGAGGTCGAGTCCTAGTGTTGACACCACACTACAGTGTTACCTCGCCACTTCGCGCTTCATGTTTTGCGGCTTCAGTGCTTCGCGGATTTTTCCAAAATATTCATCAAAAAATAAAAATGAAAAAATACAACCATGTCGGCAGCCACATTGCGGAAAGGAGTGTTGTTTTATGTTGATGCACAAGAGAGAAGGGCTCTCATAAAGGCGCGTGATTGGTTGATAAATGTTTATTACTGTATAAGGTTTTGTTACTAACCTTATTAATTATCACTAACACGTTTAAGTACGTATATTGTTGTAATTTTTGTCTTAAATGTGTAAAGTATAAATACTGTTAACATATTTAAAATAGTCGTGTACCCGCATACATGAAAATTCCTAGGGGCAAATCCTACTTTACGGTTTTTCAGCTTTTGCGGAAGGTTCTGGTGCTAATTAACCGCGGAAAACGAGGGATCACTGTATTTCCTTCATCCCCTTCAACACATGTAGAATTTCCAGTGTTCAGCACTCTCCAATGCCCATTTCCTTAGGAAAAGCCAAGCTCCCATGTCTAGTTAAACAAAAAATGTTTTTATTTTACGTTTTTGAAAAATGCTAATTGTAAATGGTTAAAAAACCGTATAGTATTGTATTCATGGTTTTATAACCATACATTTTGTAAATGGTTTCAAAACCATGAAGGAAAAAATGTTCTTTACTGTAAACTTTACGGTTAATTGGAAGAACAGACAGTTGCCAGTCATTTTATCATAATTTTAAAATAAAATTTTAACAGTGTACATTAAGTCTATCATTACAAAACATCCTACATGTAAAATAAATATAATTTCCATAAATTTTAAATTAAAAAAAAAGTAACATAAATTTATATGGTAGTTATCAGGTAATTTGATAACATTATTAAATTTTAATATTTTTTTAAGAAAAATAATGATCCTTTAATGAACTTGGATTACTAACAAAATGCTTATTCAATTAAGGAACGGAAATTAAATACTTTCCCTTCTTTTACTGTTATATAATTCTTGTTTAATCGGATGTTACCTAATTACAATTTAAAGTCATCTAATGTCAGAAAAGAACTTCTTTCGTATTTGATTAGTTGATTAATTCTTCAGTGAATTCACAATGCTTAGTTAAAAATACGTCATCCAAAAATGTTCAGAGGAAGTGTTTGTATTTACAATGCCGATTTAATCTTGTTGTTTGGCTCAAAACTTTAAAGTACTTCTATTGTAGTTTCAAAATGAAATTCATTTATAACAGCGATTCTAATTGTCATTTTTATCATCCTATTTAAATTAGAATAAGTCTTTGAAATATTCATTCAAAATCTTACTGTTAAACTTTTGTATGAGTAAAATCTGGGAAATTATTTTGTTTCTTACGTTTTTGCTATTGTAAGATGTGCAGTGAGGAAAAAAAAAAGACCCCCCTGAATGAACTCAATTTTTAAAGGTGATATTAATATGTTAATTAATTAGTGCAGATGATATTTTAAGTTACGAAATCAGACACAAAAACGAACTTTCTTTGAATACATATACTTTTTCCGACGGATTCTGATTTCAGACTCCAAAATATAGGGTGTAGCCGCAGTCTGGAAAATACGGTAGTTTGGTCAGGAGAGCCTTCCAAAGTTTGGATCCTATTATGTTAATTTTACTTTTTGCGTATTTCACTATATCTTTAGAACTTTTTATGCGAATTAAAAGCTTTTTGCACTTAATTATTAAACTCTTTTTTCCAAAGATAATTTCTAGCAAAAATACCTTTTAGCAAATATTTATTAATTTTTATAACTTTATTTAAAAATGGTTGAAACAATTTTGAATCATAAGGTATAAAATTTTTTACATAATTTTACGTGGCAAAACACAAAATTTGAATAAAATTGGTTAAATAGTTCCTGAGAAATCAAATTTTAAATATCTGACTTCTTTGATGAAAAGCGAAAATCTCCTATTTCAAAATAATACTATTGGTAATATTGCTCTAAACGCTGAACATTGAATAATAGGCATTCTGAAATATTTAAAGAATAAGTAAATGGCAAAAAAAGATGTTTTAACTAAAAATTTTGTTCGCGTAACTAAAAATTCTGAATTCGTGTTGCATAATAAAGACATAGCTAAGAAACACTAGGATTTTACTGATAATTAAAATAACTGAAAAAATACAAATTTTCAAGATATGTATTTAACTTGGTCATTTGAAGTTCTGCTGCAAAGGAAAATAAAAAAGCTACAGTTTAAGTGCCTTGCACTTGAAGAAAAAGGATCATTTTAAACTATATATCATCTTGTCGTGAAGAATTATCTGGGCTTTAGAACGGATGACTAGCTTAAGTATTTTAAAAGTTATTAAACTTTCTTAAAAATCGCCTACTTGGCGACCTTTTCTCACCTAAATTAAAATTATCGGAATCACTGCCTTATTCTCAGTTTTTAGCAAAATTTCATAAACCCAGATAACGCAGCATTTGAGTAAGTTTTTAAATATTAAAAAAATAGACTACAAACACTTTTCCTTTCCACAAAACAGAGGCTTTTCTTCGTATTGACGTTTAGCACCATTTTCATAATAAGAATAGACAAGCGATAGCTTTAAATAGGCTAAACTTGCCCTAATAGTCATTGAGTAGCTGTTTCAAATTTACAACTGTTGTGAAAATAGCATATTATTCACAAAAAATCATAATTTCATATGACGACGAATCCTCCGAAAAACAGTCTTAACAGCTTTAAATGGCATATAGGAACTTTGTTTTTCAATTCTTCTGGTTTTTGTTTTCGTTACGATCGCATAATGTTTCTAAACAGTTAAAATGCTTACTAAAAAAATCAAAATTAACTTGAATTTCATTTTGAATAATGTAAGAAAGGAGACGT
This sequence comes from Parasteatoda lunata, assembly GCA_949128135.1. Lineage (NCBI taxonomy): Eukaryota > Metazoa > Arthropoda > Arachnida > Araneae > Theridiidae > Parasteatoda > Parasteatoda lunata. The sequence goes on along the minus strand of OX421970.1, from coordinate 58,961,815 downwards.
TTGTAAAAGAAAAAACTTATCTGAATTAAAAATAATCTTGCATTTAAAAGTTTAATTTGTTGTTAGAAAAGTTTACATCATTTAACTATTTAAACATTTTCCAATATTCTCATTTATATTCGGTATTAAAGTATACCGTTGAAATACAAGTAATTAACTGCCCAGTCTTAATTGTAATCCAGATTGGGCTCTTCTCTCTCTCGTCCTTAGTTATCTCAACTGTTTCATTAAGTTTATTGAAATAACCAGTTCCCTAAATGAGTTTGCGCTGAAGTTTCCGAAAATTCATTGTAGATTCATTTCACAGTCCTTTGAATAAAGAAGATTTTGTTAATTATTCAATGAAATAAAATTTTAAATTAGATAGCGTTTAATGAATATATTTTATTTAAGTTCAAGGAGCTATACATTTGGATAGATTATTTTAAATTTCTTTAAAAGTGTTATATTACTCTACTATTAGTTGATCAATTAATAATTTAAATCACAGTTATATTAGCTTTAATGTACAATTTGATCATTAATAGTAAAAAAAATATCTTAATTTTAAAATAAGATTAAATATAATATTAGTTAACAATCTTATTTATAAAACATTTATTTTACTTTAGGCAAAGTGTTCCGTGATTACTGACCTTGATATACATTCTTAGAATCATTGCTAAAAAAGGTAAAAATTTGACATTAAGGGTTGTTACACAAATCTAACTAATCATCATCGAGATTAGGGCTCACAGAGAAGAGATGGGTTTAAAAGCTTCACAAATAACCTGTCAGTTAAAACTAATTGTTCGTCGAATAAAACTCAAGATATTAGAAAAGTACTTATTAGAGAAATTAATCATAATTGAATTAATTTAAATCAAATATAGAAACACACTTTATTTTATATTTGGTGTTAAACAACCGATCCAATTCTTAGTTTACGATTATCAATAGTCAATATCGAAGCCTTGTAATTTTGAGCCCTGTCCAGCTGACTAGGAAACTCTTGAATAAAGCACCGGGACAAAATATTCATGGAGGACTTTGTTATGGAACTAATCCTCATTTGCGTTACATGGAGAAAAAACCACGAAAACCTCCCTCGGTTAGCTGGATGGCAAGAGATTCTAGCCCATGAACCATTTACCACTGAGGATATTTTACGAGCAGAATTCATACCAACCATCTACTGCTGGGATTCGAACCTGTGACACCTCATTGGGTGGCGAACGTTCTGTTGCCGGGGCCACCGTGGTTCATACAGAAATACATGCGACTGCTATAGATTGGCTTTTTTTATCTTCGTAAAAAAATCTTTAAAAACATTTTGCTTTGTGAGCTTTTTTAGAATTCGGCCAATCATTTACGGACTTTACAACAGTAAAACTTATTAACATCGGTCCATATTAAATAAGCGGATTTATTTCAAAAGAATGTAACTTGGTAATCGGGTAATAACATTGGTGTGATCACAATTACAAAATTAAAAATTACTTAAAATTTTCTCCCACGCTATTCTATCTGACATTTCTTTAATTGCAATACGTGTTATATTTTTGAAAATTCTAATTTGTTGCTGATATGAAACTCATGCTATGTATTTTTGTATATACCATAGCATGAGTTTCATAATAAATGAGTTATACTCTCATAATAAAGTATAGTTAAATTCATATTCCAAATTAACATTATATTATGTAAGAAATTTTGATCAAATAATAATTTAATCATAATTAATATTTAATGGAGCAAATTATATTTTAATTTATGTAGGAGGTTTATGATTTAATAACTTATTTTTGAGCTATTAACTGTATTTTCAAGTCATCAGTCACTTCAGCCGTTAACTGATAAACAACGAAAATTCTTTTCTCAACATTTTTTATTTAAAACTATTCAATCAGATCACATCCCTAAAAACACAAATGATACTTACTTTGCGTTTTGAGCTTGATCTCCTAATTGCATAAAACTGCCACAGTCTCTGGGGTAGTACAATTATTATAACGGAATTTTATTAACTGTAATTAAATATTTATTGAATTTCTACGACCTTATCTGTTTAATTAAGCCAAGAACACGTCTTGGATTACTCGACTTACTTATTTATAAACCAGGTAAATGGTGTTAAAATTAGTCCTCTAGTAGATACTACTATATGATGAAAGTTGTCTATTGTTGTATGATAGATGTGACTGCATACATAAAGGAGAACATTCTGCTTAGCATTTGCTTTAAAATTCATTATCGCTATCAATTTCTGAGACTCTACTTTACTAAGCTAAGCCTGTTGGGTAAGTTTGCAGAGCATGTCATTAAATATATAGTGTATTTATACATTACCTTAAAGAAGCTGTTATATAATTAAAGTAATTATAAAGTAGCTAGATTATAGTAGAACCAAGCACATATTTTGGAAAATAACAGTTTATTGAAAATATAAAATTTTTTGTTAGTTAATATTTAATATATTCTCCCTTACTAACCAGTTTCATTGTTTTTTGCACAGATTATACTAGCGTTTTATAGTTTTCGACCATTTCTTCATCCTGATACCGTACTTTAATTATTAAACAAGTTAAGCTATTTTCTGTTCTGTTGGGAATTTTTTTTCTTCAGAAGCCCATCGATGATATGGAATTTAAGATCTGGTGAATTTTCTGTCCAATCTAAGAACACTGACTTTTGTTTTTACAAAATACTCTATATTTTTTCTGGAATTATGGAAATTGTATTTTATTTGATAACCGTCGGTGAACAGCAGACTCAATTTTGGGTTTACGATTACAAATGTTTACAAGGCTAAGGAGTAGCCTTGTAATTTTGAACCCAATCTAGAGAGCTAAGTAAGTCCTGGATCAAGTATTGGGAGAGATTTGTTTCCGAGGAGGACTTATTTAATGGAACTAACCCGCATTTGCGTTACACAGAGAGGAAAACCACTAAAACCTCCCGAGCCGGGTCGATTTGTATCGACCAGCCAACCCAGGGATTCAAACCCGGATCCCCTCATTGGAAGGCGAACGCTCTATCTCTTGAGCCACCATGGCTCTGAATGGAAATCGTATTGAAAAGTGGTACTTTGGCGTTGTATGAAAACTCAAGATATTTCAAGATACTTTTCTTTTCATAAATTTAGGAAATAGAAAATCTACACTTGATTCAATTAAATAAAACACTTGATTCAATTTAATGGAAGCAAAATAAACAGTTAAAAGTTTTACTTTTGCACATTTTTCAGATTGTTCAACTGTTTTGAAATTTTCCTAACTTTCTTTATTCTTTTACTGCTTAAAAATTTATACAGAAAAGAAACTTACAACTCTATTCTTCATCCCAAGTGAACAGTTTTTTACGTTAGTGTGTTTTTAAAGTTTAACTAGGTTATCTCAAAATATTCTAAAATTGTAAAGCATTTCAAGAGGCGTTGTTTATTTGCTTTAGTGAGTAATCAAAAGAAAACTAAGTGACTAATCAAAGTGTATCATAAATCAAAACTAATAAAACTAGTGACTAATCGAAGTCCGTAATCATAGTAAAATATGTCATAAAATATTATTCGATCCCACACATATTTATTCATTACATTTTAATTCCATTTTTGAATGAGAATTTTTTATTGAAGTAAATTTTAATATGAAAATCGCAATTAGAAATTTATTTTTGAATTGTTTTAACTTACTTATTGAAATAGTATATTGATTATAAAGAAAACCTATAAACTAAGAGTTTAAGAAAATAAAATTTATCACTGTTGAATGAGGTATGCTAAAAAAAATAAATTAAAAAAAAAACTATAAGCAAAATAATTAGCAAAATTTATTAAATAAATCTGTACAAATGTATCATTTTACCAAAATATTATAATATATATATATATCAAAAATTGTTTTTATTTCTTTGACATAAAGTTTTAAGTTTGTGCGATATATAAAAGTCGGACTGCTTGGAAGCTAATAGTTTATCTGAAGAAAATAAATGTTTTATTACCTTTAAGTGTTGTTGTGCCTTAACTTCTAGGAAAGTAGGAATAAACATTACCTATCGGAATATTAAAATGGATTCACTAATATTAGCGATTGTTCATGGAATAAAATGTTACTACGTTTTTATCTTATACCCATTATCGTCATATTGTTTCTAAATTAAGAAAGCTGATGATAAATGCTTTTGCCATATAAATAGTAACTTAATAATAAAGGTAAATGCAATAAATGATATAAAAGAATGAATTAACAAAGGTGATCTTTCAGACAATTATTTATTCATTACAGAATTACGTTCGGAGATTTCGTGACTAATAACATTAGGATCAACTAACATTATTTTTTTGCGATATTTGCGAGATAGAATATTATGTTTTTGCGATAGACAAAATTGCCAACACTAATATTAATTAAATGATTGTTTTATGGAATTATTAAAATAATTCTAAAACTATTTTAATAAAACTTACACTCATTCCATGGTAATGTTTTACATGCTTTAAAATTTTTATGTCAAATATTTGTATATATTATTAAGCCAACATGTGTAAAAAAGTCATAAGATACAATATTGAAAAAGAAAGTGTGCTGAAAACTATCAGAATATTGTAAATTTATCGTGTCTCCGGTTCCATATGAACACTAAAAAGCTCGGTAATTTTTACCCAAGCGCTTTGGTAATGATTTTAGTAAAATTTACAATAAAATATGATTATAATATGTGATAAAATGTGGTAAATGTGGTAAAATTTAGTAATTTTATCATAAAACCTTAGAACATCGCTTAAAAACTATATTAAGTTAAATTTACTTTTGAGGTTTGTATTTGTTACTAAATGTGTGAAAATAAGAACTTTATTTTTGAAAGCCAAAATATCAGATAAACCGTTACCATATGGACAGAGAAATTACCAAATGTATGGTTTAAATATCGTGTATTTTGTTTTTATTAGCCAAAATAATGATTTTTTTTATATCAGAAATGTCATTATCTTATAGTGCGGTAATTTTTCCGGAATTACTGTATCTGTATGTGGATATTCCGTACTCGAAGCTCTGATATACATTTTAAAAATTCTTGTTAAAATTAAATAATAATAAAACTACTACTTAAAGGTTTCGAACAATTAAGCTAGAAAAAAAGTAAAGCATTATTCAAATTTGACCAATAACTTTTGAATAAGATGGAAAAAAACACATTGACAACCAGTTTGATTTCCATATTAGCTTTACAAATATTTAAAATTATCTTCTTTCACTGTTTCTATCAACTATCTCTAGCAATCCAATAGATGTTTATCCTCTTATCTACCCTTCTTTGTGGAAAGTTTGTAAGGTTTCGATAACGTTTTTCTTCAGTTTAAATATTGATTTGAGATTTAGAATGTGCGTTTTTTTAATCAAAATTATAAAAATATATTTTGAAGACGGGGATTGTGGAAAACATGCTTAGATAAATATTTTTCTTCTTAAAATATTGCAATATTATTTACTCAAGTTTAATTCCCTGATATATATTTATTGTTTTGTAATGCAACGTTATTATATTGTACAAAATAATATAATTATACAGCATCATTTTTTTAAAAATTGATGTAAAATCAAACATTAAAGACTCCTCTTTGAAGTTAAATATCATCATTATTACTTATCGAAGAGTTCAATAGAACTCTTAGAACTTTTGGCTCACGTTGAAACATAATATCGTTTAATTTTGCTGAATCCTTAATGTAATGCAAAATTAAGTCATATTATCGCACATCCCAAATTTGACTACACGGTATTATGGTCCGATTTGAATGGTACGGTTTGACACCTTATTAGTATTGCATAAAATTTGCGCCGTACAATGGTTCAAAGTATCGATTCAACGCGGAACCGTTACTACTATGATTTGCTAAATGATGTTTTAGTGAATTAATTAACATCAGATTTATAAAATGTCTTAAGAGTATTAATCTATTTTAAATATGTGTTTTCCTATTCAAAATAGTCTTATTTAAAATAAAACTTGACATAAAAATTAATATTCCATATTTACTGCTGATTATGAGACATTTTTAAGCAAAGTTTCTCAGAATACCATCTATTTAAAAATAAAATATCACTTTAATGAATTATTTTTTTGGAGGAGAGAGAGGGAGAATTAAGAAAAAAAATTGAGACAATTTATACTTTAGAACACAGTATCCATTTGGTCATTAGCTATCAATTAGTTTTTTTTTGTATTATGTTTTTGTAATAGATAAAATCTTCCTCAAAGTTAATCCTATTAAATGAACCATTGAATAAAGTTTTTTTTCTCCAGTTACAGAGATATTGTTTATAAATAAGGAAAAAAAAAACGATTTCACTTCATCCTAATCTCTCCAATGATGATTTATCTTGATTTTGATAAATAAAAATCGTTTCTCTTGGGTTTTCTTTTATTCTGACAGCTATTTTTCTTCATAAAGCCATTCATATATTTTTTAAAGTTTGAAATCATTTTTCATTTCAAGTGTAATAATATAAAGTTATGAAATATTGTTTACGCTTATAAAAACTCGGTAATTTGAAAATTTCTAATATTTTAAAAGTAAAATTTTTTTAAATAATTGACGGATGTAAAAATATTGGCTAGTTTTTAGTTAAAAAAAGAAAGAAAATTGATTGATTGCATGCATAATAAGCTGAGTTTTCCGTTATGATCATATTTTGCTAATATTTTTAGAATGATTGTTAAAAATGAGAAAAAAAGTGCTCACTCTTTAGAGGTTTCAAGTTAATCATTTAAGGCTGCTTTTCAAAGGCTCTGTAATCGCATGAAATGACGTTTTTTTTGTAAATAATATGCCATTTTAATAACTTTTGTAAGTTTGCAACATGACTGTTAGGCCAAGCTTAGCCTATATATAGTCAGCACCATCAATATTTATTCTGAAAATGTCGTAAAACACCAATATGGTGAAAAGCCACAGTTATGAGAAAATGGAAAGATTTGTGGTCGAATTGTTTAATAAACTTACTAATGTTGTATTATCTGGACTCATAAAAATTTGTAAAAAAGTCAGGAAAAAAGCATTGATTTTGATAATCTTAAGGGAGAAATATCAACAAATTGGTCTTTTAAAAACTTTAACAGATTTTAAAATATTTTAGTTATTTGTCGAATCAAAAGTTCTCATAATTAGCGTATATGATTCATTACGGCAAGCTGGCATATATAACTGAAAATTATAGCTTTGAAATGAAAAGAACTTAAACTGTTTTTTATTTTATTTTTCTAGTCAAAAGAGCTTTAGATAACTATATTAAGCATGTAATATAACAAAAGCAAAAACTGTTGGATTTAAACAAATCACTACTGAGGAAGGAGACACTGAAAATCAAAAATCAGTTTAATGAACCGAGGAACTATGAGGTTGTAGTTAAAATCATATTTCAATTTCTTTCTGTTTACTAGCAATATATCATGTTTTAAGGTTTTCAGTTCCACCTTCCTCACTTTGTTAAACTTCGATAGCCCTTTCTTTTTTTTTCTTTGATTAAATGTTAATTTTTGACCACTAATTAGTGTGCTTTTTTACTTCATCTTTCACAAGGATGATGTTCTTAATGGAACACCCTGTTTGCTCTTAATATATTGTCAGGGTCTTTATATTTAAGCGCTTTTTAGGTTTTTAAAAAAAAAAATCAAAATATTTTTTAATGTATGAATATCCTATTAGTTATAAACATATTTTAACGAAAATTAAAGTTACTTGAGTATTAATTCAGTTTAGATAATTTTATATTCTCTGACCAATTTTAAAAAAATCTATTTGCAAAAAAAAATTTTTAAATTTTATAAATTTGTAAAAAATATTGATGGTTTTAAAAAATTTTCAGAAAAATATTTATTTATAAATATGCAATAATTAGAAAAATGTGTTTAATTTTAAGTGAAAAAACGAAGTTTCGTTTGTGAATAAAAGGGTTGGGAACTTTTGGTGAAAGATCGTGTTTTCGTGAAAATGTAAAAGTTTTTAAATTAACAATTATTGTAGAAAAACCTTCCTTCTGAGATGGTTACGTAAGGTATTTGTGAATATGTGAAAATAAAATCTTGTTTTTGGGAAAAAAGCGGAAAAAAACATATTTTTCATGGTTTTTGGTTTTAAAATTGGGAATTAAAAATTTCAACTCAATTTTTCAAAAGAAGAGCCTATTTTCGCGATAAGGTATTTTGTGAGGAGACTGTTTTATAATGAACTAATTTTTAAGGGGTTCATTTTTAACAGACCCAAATTTCTCCCAAAATGACCTAGTGCCTTAGTATAGTTTCCGGTCATGAACTTTAGAATCTTCTAAAAATTTTTTAGGTGACAACACAATTCCCTGAAACATCATATTAAGTACCTGGAAAAATCTTGTTTTTTCTCTCCTTTATAAAAACTCTCTTTTGAGTAATTTTAAAAAGTGGCTTTTCATTAAAATTTCTTAAATTTTAAAATTATATAAATAAAGCTGTTCATATTTGATATTCAAACATTATTTCATTTAAACATTCGAAACAAACTTAATTTATTCCGAAGAAACTAAAATGTTAAAGTGATGCAGTTTCTCGAAAAATATCACGATGAGTGATTGCTTAAGGCTTAAGAGATGTTTATTTAATTGTTTTTCTAGACTTTTAAAACTAATTAATGATGCCTCTTTGAATATTATGTTACTTTGAAAACTGCTTATTAGTGTTATCTTTTTTTTATAATGAGTATATAAATATGCTTGAAAGAGAGTAATATTTAATTTCAGCAAATAACTGTATTTTCACTGCAGTGAAAACTTGTGGAAAACATAAAAATAAATCTTGTCTAGCTTGAGCAAAAAATTCTTAACGTATTTTCTTTCCCACAACTATTTCTATTCCAACTGAAGTGTTCTTTTCTGTGACTAAGTAGTATTGCGTACTACATTTATAAATATCACTAAAAGCCCTTTCGTCCTAATTATGTAATCTGATTAGATAAGTCCGGATGAATGAATCCGGTCCGACGTAGGAGTAAATGATTTTAGCAAACCGGAAAAGAAAAGAAAGGATTATTCAAGACAAAATAAAAAATGTAATTTTTTTCCATTCCGGCTGTTACATTTGGCGCGAAAAAGGAAGTTTGATACTTTTTTTTAAATTTAATTTAAAAAACTGTCCTATGTTAAGTTATAAATTCTAGAACCGATTTGTTGGATTTATGTACGTTTTACTAAGCAAGCCTTCTTTTATTATTTTGCTCGAAATTTGAATGTATTCAGTCTTTTGAAGAAAAAGGAAAAATATTTCTGTTTTATTAATCACAGAGAAGGATTTACTGACTTCTTCTTAATGGTGATTTTGATATTAGTCGGGATAATGTTAAAATTGTAAAAAAAGCTGCTTTAATTATATTTTTCTTGAAGAATAAACTGCAGAAGTATTAAAAACTACATAAATGCATACATCATAACTTTTTATAGCTATCATTATTATTTTTTAACATTATAAATTTTAAATCATAGAACATTATATTTTGAAATCCTGATAAAAAACTTTTTTAATTTGTTATTGCATTAAGTTTTTTTTTTAATAAAGTATTCTTTGTATTTCATTTGAGACTGTGAAAACTTATATTACGGGTCAAAACTCTTTTTGTGGTTATTAAGGAAGCAAAACTAATTTATGTCTTCTATTCTTAAAAGATAAAAAAATTTATGGATAGTTTTGAAAAAAAAAATGAACGGAATATCAGAGAATTAGAATGTTGAAATATAATTACTGCAAAGAGTATAACATTTAGCAAAATGTTGGACAAATAATATTTCTTAGTCTTGAGTTTTTTCTATCTCTTATATAATTGTTTTAAATTTTGAAACATAATGAATAAAATAGATCTATTTATACACTTATCTATACTTCGTTTGAACTGATTTGGACTTACTTTTAAATAAAAAGGTACGAAATTTTTTCCCCGGGAAAAACTCTTAACCTCATTAAATCTATTTTACTTTATGATAATCTTACCTAAACATATAAAATTGTTCGAGCAATAAAATATTTTTTCTCTAATTAAATTAAACGTATTTGATATAAGAGAACTTTATAAATCTCTGTACTGGAAAAATTTACGTATTTGATATAAGAGAACTTTATAAAACTCTGTACTGGAAAAATAAACCGAATTCATTTGCACGATCGTAAAAGGAAATGAAATAAGATGATCAGCCCGAGTCACTTCTTAGAAATGGCTCACATCATTTATAAAAAGAACGTCTTGGCTGATCGAATTTCAATTTATCGCAAGAAGCAATTCCTCGCTTTGCCACATAGTATCGTCGTACTACTATTTATTCTCTAAGAATGCTATTTTCTCGACAACAATAGTCTTGTACATGATATCAGGTAAAAAAAAAAAAAAAAAAAAAAAAAAAAAAAAAAAAAAAAAAACAATTCACAAGATTTATTTCTCACGTACTAGAACTCAATATTAATGGTTCGAGGGGGGGACTTCAAATTTGTTAAGTAATTAGTGTAGATAATATTTTAAGTATGATTCATAATATTTTGCATGATTCTCGAAAAAAGAAGCAAAGAAGAATGATGATAAAATAATATAATAATAGAATGATGATGAAAATATTATTATTGTTTGTACTAATACTTACTGCCAATTGGAAATCTAACTGTATAAAGATACATCTTTGAACGTTTCGGAGAAATATAGGATTTTCCATAATCATCACCCTTTATATATAATTTCATAATCCACAAAAAAACTAACATTAGTGAACGAAAAATAATATGTAAACATGAACAATAGAAAAATTCTGTCAAAAACAAACAAATCTGTGCTGAGTTAAGTGAGCAGAAAAAAAGTAAGATCTGTTGGATTTCTGAAGGAAACAGAGGGTTCCAAAGAAAGTTGATATTTAAATACTTCCAAGTTTCATCAGTTAAAAATTTTAGTTCTGATATTTTTTATTTCGCATCTTACCGACAGATTATTAAATTTTTCGCTCTTTTCTCAAGCTTCAATATTGGTTTGTGATTCTTATTGTGTATGTTTTTATATATTTCTTGAAAAGGCTTCTAAATGTGTGGTAATAAGAACTATAATTTTGAAGAACAGAACTTACGGTAAACCGTTTCCATATGAACGGAAAAATTACCAATGGAAAATTTTAAATATAATATAATTTGGTTTTATTAACCAGAATTATAGTTTACTTTTGCTAGAAATGTCATTACCATACAGTACGATAATTTTACCATAATTGTTTTTCCGTTCATCATTTCGTGAACAATTAAAGTAAAATAAATCTAAAAGAGCTGTGTGATAGTTACTAAAAGAAAAGAGCATGTATTTTTTTCTCAATAGGGACTCTGAATTGATTCTCAATTCTCTCTGGATCATTGTTTGATTATTGTATATTAAGTTCACGAATCTAAGTAATTGCTTTCTTATGGGAGGACAGTTCGATGATTTTTTTTGTGAAGAAAATAAGTATTTAAAAATAATATGAATATAAGTAGTAATATATAAGTAGATATAAGAATATAATAATATAAGTAGATGAATAAATATTCTCTTCTAAAACGTATTCAAAAATTTGTTAAAACAAATAAATGAATATGATAAGCCTTTTTAATGGGGTTTGTGCAAAAATCAACTATTCAACGCGTCGAATTCGCTATTTGAAATCCAATCATCCATTTTCGTCAAAACATATTTGATTTTCTTCCTCGCTTTTTACTGTTTCTAAACTGAGTTCAGTTTGAAAAAGGCCTAATTTCAATGGCGAAATATAATCAAAGTCATGTCTAATGGCTATTAGTTTCTGGTAAAAACAAATTAGAAAGTGCATTTCCTAATAGACTGATCTCTAAAATTTCAATGATTAAAGCATTTTTTCTTATTAAATTATGGCTTTTGTATACCAGCTTTTATATGACCAGATTTTTAATTAATTTATTTTAAAAACACGTCTTATTTAAACTGGATTCAACGTATATATATTGTAGGTATATGCAGATTGAACAACCACGGGGGAATATTCAAATTTAAAGCTTGGTTCATAATAATAATCATCATAACAAATCACCATTGGTTACAACTTGTTTTGGTTATTCACATATAAATCGAAAAAAAAACATCCTTTGATAATAGGAATGAAATTTTAATTTAAAAAAATCAGAAATCTCAAGGTTTATGCTTTATGAATGTAATAAGGTTTCTCTACAATTCCAAAATGTTTCTGTAAAATTTACTTTCTTTAAAAATATATGAAATATAGACTTTTAGTTCATGCATTTGCATATAGCCTAGGAAAAGCTTATTTTATTATCTGATTCTGTCTGAAAGAAGTATAGCTGAATATATTATTGGAAGTAAAAAGGTTAGATGCTATTTTGCTCATCATTTATGCATGCATTCTTAAAGTCAAAGACTAAACTAAATTTTGTGCGACTTGGAGACTGTGATTTTCATAACCTATTTTTTTTATTTATTGTATAGTAGTTCTTTTCTACCATACAGAAAAGTAAAATATGCTTTTTTAAATTTATACTGATAATTAACTAAATGTTAAACTACAAACCAATGTTGAAACAAATTATTTAAACGCGTTTTTCATAATTATTTAACATTATTTTTCTTGTCAATAATAAAACAGTTAATTTAGTTTTGAAAAATAAATCATTTGAGTTTGATGAATGTATAAGAATCTTCCATAACAATTACTTATGATTTTTTTCTCTCTTATTACACTTCAAATTATGCATAAATTTAAATGGTTTATTGAAGCATTTATAGTTTTTATTTAAAATCCTTAATATTAGGTAGAGTAAAAAAAATATGTTTCTTTCAATTGTTAAAACTTTACAATGATATTTTGGAGCTCGTTGAACTTTAATATCATGTATTTTTGCAGTAACCTTAATATGATTTAAAGTTGAACCCTATTATCATACAAATTAATTATTCATTAATAAGATTACTTGCAGAATTCGAAAGATGTTTCACGATTACCGTAGTTTGAATTGAATGAAAACATTATACAGTTTTACACCCAATTAAAGTTGCAGACAGTTCACAGCATATTATGGTTCATTATTGAATAGATTTTATTGAGAATGAATCCCATGTAGAATACATTTATAGAGGGTTTCAGAAGCCAGCATTGATATTGTTTCTATTTTGTTTTATATTTTCAGAAATCACCAAGTTTACTACCACCCAGAAAACATGTAATTAGTAACAAAAGCTTCACTGGAAGATTTTATATCTCACAATTTCTAACTAATAACACTCTCAACTAAAAAGATTTAGATTTTCTTGTTTAATTTGCCATCTTTATAAATAAAACGTGACACATGTTTAAAATACTGAACATTTTTTAATTATACTAACTCAAAAAGGAAAGAATTTTTTTTTTAAACATTTCAAAATCAAATTAATTTATACACTCCATTCTTTGTTGGCACTCATTTTCTCTAAAATTTTCCTTTCATTATTTTGACCAAGAATTAACTTTTTTTTCCATAATGAAATTTTTTTTTTGTTGTTTCAGTTCCCAAGGAAATTTATTAGGTTCTAAGGGTATGAAATATTGAGTTAAGTGGATGCATCAAACAGTATACAATTTTCTGTTACGCATCATTTTTTTTATACGCAGTGTATTCTCTTGATATGCAAGTTTCTTCAAAAGGTGTGATTGTGAGTTCAAAGGAAGGCTTGTAGAATTTAAGGTTCAGTTGCTATGAGTCAAATGTTTATAATAAGTAGCTAGCGGTTTTCAGTAATGATATATCTTTTTCTCATAGCACCGTATCTGACTTTTGTTCATGTAAGCAGGCTAAAAAAATATTTAAGTTTAATCAAATTGATATAAATGTATACAAGCATTCAACTGTAAGACCTATTTCTACGTGAAGATAACCAATTTCGTTGTTCTAATGTGCATTGATAAAAAATAAACAATTTTATTTTCCGGTACAATTTTTAATGAAATGTACTTAAATAAATGTTTTTTTTTTTTCAAGCTATAAGTTATTTAAAATACACTGCCCTCCAACAGATAAGGTAAAACATGCTTTCTGTGTCTAATCTGGAAACCAATGAAAACGGAAACAAGAAAAGAGCAGGAATTTTTTTTTTTTTTTAATGCCTTATAGATACTTAGATTATTTTAGGCAAAACCATGATTTATGATAAAAAAAATTTCTTATCAGTAAAAACAATAATAAATCGCAGTTTTACGTAAAAAAAATCGTCTTTAAACTGCTTCAAAACTGAGTTCGAGCAAATACTATACATATCCTTCACTGCCACTAACCGAGAATGGGAAGTAAGAGATCCCTGGCATATTTCATACTAAATCACTGACTACGAGCACAATACCAGCCGATGTGCAATTTTGTTCACGATTTCGGACATTATGAAAGTAAAATTTTGATGGTCTTGGAAGGCGCTATGTTGGATGGTTGAATGGCTCCATGTCTTTGAAAGAGGCAGTGTTACTGGTTTGAGTATAGAGATGTGTTCTTGGAACCTAGAATTTGTTCTAAAATTCTATAGGTTCCGAATTCATTTTCATTAGTGACATAGGTTTGATCATGCAGAGGATTTTCTAGAATATGCAGAGATTTGCTGGGGAGATTTGTCATTCACTTCATCAGACCTGAATAGGATAGAGAATGTTTAAGCATGCATTTGATGCTTTGAATTTTTAAACACATTATTACATGATCTGGAATAAGGATCAACCCATGCCTGGTCTTTGCATTCCATTTCGCCCCCCTCCACAACTTTACTGACAGCTTGGAAAGTCTACGCCATCAATGCATAGTATTTGTGGATAGTAAACCCATTCACTAATCTCTCACTAAAATGCATTTTTATGTTGTAGTTTCATTTTATTAATTGTAAAGACAGTTATCTGCATAAAACTGTGATATACTGTTTTTTCTGAGAAGGCATTTCAGCAACTTTTGTGACTTTTTAGCAAAATTTTTTTTCTCTATTTTTTGCTGTAAATCATGATTATGTTTGAACTTATATAAATTTATATGCATTTAACAATAGATAACGTTTCAGAGCTCATTTCGTCTAAATTTCTTGCTTGCATGTTCATTTATTTTCAAATTAGATTCAGAAAACAGGCTGTTCCTTAACTTTAGGAGGGATGCATATTGAGGTCAAAAATGGAATATAATTTTCTGTTTTATTGAATTTCATACTATTTGTAATGTGTTATAACTTCTTAGATTAATAAATTTAAGTTATTTTTGTACTTGTTAAAATTCCATAAAGTTTCAGATTCACAATATAATCTGATCCTTAAGTTTCAAAAATTAAATAGTTTTAAAATTCAATAGTAAACATAGCAAAAAATTATTGTTCCCAAAAAGGTTTATTCACAATTACAAACATAAATTTAAGTTGGAACAAAGGAATTCAGTTCATCAACCCATTCAGACTTTATTCTATTTCATATTGACTGTCAGAGGAATGAATTGATTTATCTTCGATAGGAACTTCCTAGTTTCACGAATGCAATTATCGGTTCATAGGAGGCTCCAACCATACAGTCAACTTCTTTTGGTCGATAACTTATGGAAGATCAAGTCGATAAGTTCGACGACGGTTCTTGTCACAAGTTTTTTTCCTCTCTCCCGTTTGATATTCTTTGATGATCGATAAGTTTCAATATGGTGAAAAGAGTAAAAAAATTATCAGCAAACTGAAACAGAGAACAGATATATTAATCTTTTATTCTTTTGTGTCTAAAACTGTGATTATTTATGAGAAATCGAACTAAATAAATATTATAATTCGTCTTTTTTATCACGCTACTAAGATATATTTTTCTTTTAAATGTTTATTAGCTTTATAGTAATGTAATAATTAACAGTTGGAATATTGGTTAGAAAGATATAACTTTCAACATTAATAGTTTATTTCAGTGGTGTCATATTTCCAAAAGTATGGAGGATGACCGTAAATTCTTTTTAAGTCATTATTCTTCTACGAAAAATGATTTTGCTCATAAAATTTCCTCCTTCTTCTATACTTTCAGTATTATTTTATTAAATGAATGCTATTAATGATTATAAAAAATATTATTAGCTTCGAAGGAATTTGCCCTAAATACCATGCATAATTTACATTGTTCTAGCTAAAAACATTTAATAATATTAGAAATCCTAAGGCGTTGGAAAATACTTATTTATATAGTGCAGTTAATCAAACCATGCTTTAAACGAATATTTAAGTTGTTGAAAAATGAACAACAAAAGCCTCATATTTTTTAAAAATTAAAACAGATTTAGAGCCCCAAGGGAATGATAAGTAAAAGGCTCAATCCCTGATCTATGTTCTTGAGAGGGTTACATGATAGGACTGAATGGTTGTTTTAAATAGTCTGCTCTTATAGTATTGCTAATATTCCTTTTGGGAGCCGCGGGGACTCAGGGGATAGAGAGTTCGCCTCCCAATGAGGATACTCAGGTTCGAATCTCAGCGGTGGCTGGTTGAAACGAATTCTGCTCCCGGCTCGTAACGACCACAGTGCTGACGTAAAATATCTTTAGTGGTAGACGAACCTAAGTAAAACATTCTTAGTGATAAATATTTCTTGAACTAGAGTTTAACTGCTGGTGGTTTACGGTTTGGAGGCTTTGGAGGATTTCCTCTCCAAAAAACCTAAGTTTGACTTTCAGTTTCAATTAAATAATTTTATACAATAACAAGTTTATCGCAATATTTACTAAAATGTCTTTGCCGCATTTTGGTTGGCTTTTGTTTCCTTAAACTATACACTCAATATAACAAGTCAAGAGTTCCCTTGTCTTAGGAATTGTGTTAAACTACAAACGAAGGAGAACATTAATATCTTAAATGCCTTATGTAGACAGAGTGTCCATCAATATCAATAGAATAAAACATTAAAACCTTCAAAAATGTATTCTATTCTAAAATAATTTTTCCTTACCTGCCAAAAAGATAAATTTCAAAATTTCAAACAAATTCAAAATTGCGCTTTCCCAAACAGATTTTCAGAACTCGTATTTCAATACTAAAAATTGATTAATGATCTTTCAAAGTACTTGAACAAAGTCTTGATATGTTAGTAGTTTGAAAGAGAAAGTAACTTATGGTATCCATCACTCTTTTAACAATGGGAAGAGTAAAATGGATAAATGATCTTCTTAATTGCATATCAGTCTTGCAGACTTTAATGGTCTTGCCAAAAGACACAATGCTCAAGAAAATTAGAGGTATTCTTTCCTTTACTTAAATTACTTTATTGAAAAAATACAATTTAATTTAAGCTTTCAATGTGAGCAATTCAAATCATGACAGTAGCATTAATTTCATTATTGTCTAATTCTATATTTTAAAGGATAAAGTAATTTCGTAAAATCAAAATAAAAACGTTTATATATTTTATTAGTTTATGAGTGATTTAATCATTTATTAAAACCGAGAAATTGGATTATTATTATCTGTATGAAATAATGACGTTATTTAATATTATGAAGTAATCAAACTATGCTATTGTTTTTAATTGTGTGATCTGCATCAAGAAATAAGTTTTATCAGCATCAAGTTAGCGAAATAACTTATTAGATATCAAAAACGATTTTTGTTATGAATTGCACTTTTTATGCAACATTGAAATCAATATTTTCTAAGTGAAAATTTCTGCAGAGATTTTGTGGATCGTAACTCTGTTTAGTAATATTCTTCAATTTAGTAATTCTATGCGAGTAATAAAAAACTCCCCTAGTTAAGGTAACAAAATCAAACGGCACTATGAGGAATCACGAAGCAAAATTTAAAAGGAAACAAAGGGAGGAACAAAATAAATGCTTGGAAGATCACAGAAGAGAGAAAAAAAAAACATGAGGGGGCAAAATGTTTATGGCATTTGGCATTGCATACTAATATGGCATTAAGATTCATTTTGATCATTTAAATACTTAACTTTATTCCATAATTGTTGCAACAGTTGCGTTCTTTTACACTTTGTTTTATTTTTACATATTATTATTTTACATACTTCACTTATTTTTATTTTATATACTTTACTTATTTTTATTTTATTTATTTACTGATATTATGACAATGGTGTTCTACATATTATAAATTGTATATGTATATTTTTTCCCAGATATTTATTGTTACCTATTATTTCAAGCAATGGCGATGTTCGTCAAAATGAATGAAACAGCTATATACTTCTAACTAGCTTAGTTCAACTTATAAATTCTATTTCCTTCTGTAAAAATTGCTATTATTTTCTTTTTAAATTTCATTTTGTATTTTTCTGCAAAAACAACAAATTTGCGCTGTTTTTTTACTAAAATTATCGAATTTCTCTACAAAAAAATTATACTTTTTAATTTTTTTGAAAATCTTGGTGATTTTTTCAACAAAAATAAAGAAAACAAGCATTTTAATTTTTAAAAATTCCAAATGAATTACGGCTCCATATGTTTACGAATAGTCCAGAACAGATATACCCGAATTTAATACATACCATTATAAAATTGTATAAATTTAATCTGAAACTGAATTAAATATTTTATTAAAATATCGGTTTATTAAGATATTCTTTAATGGCATTCCTCAAATGCACTCCATGAATTATAGAACAGAATGGTTGCTAAAGCATTAAATTCGATTCTTCTATTCAAGTATTGAACTACAAAAAAATATCAGCTTCTATCTAAAATATACGATGACTGAGAATCACGATTCTGCTTTAAAGTTGTTAAGTTCTTCCGCTTTGTATGTGTTTGGAATTTCACGCCTACTTTCTGAAAATAAAGTCTAGAATCACTTCTTTTATATGCGAAAACGTTTAAACAGAATAAAAAGTCTTGCAAATTGTGTAGTGCAGTTAATACTAGTTAATTCGCAATTTCCACAAAATAATGATTTAATATAATTTCATTTTATATTTTGAGAACCAAATCCACCGGCGCAATCAATGAACTGAGAAATTTCACTTAACTTTGAAACACTGAAAAAAAACAGTTTTTACAATTCTTCTTAAGTTTTGCATTAAGTTACCTTCAAAAAGTAGCATTCGCACAATTTTAAAAAAAACATTCTTAATATTAAAAATACAAAATTTTATTTAAATTATTGCTTATATTATTGTTAAATATATTTGAAATACAGAGTTTTGTCCATGCACAGTGAGCATATGAAACGAGTATTAAGAAGCCATATCCAAAAAAAAACGCAATTTGAAAAAAAAAGAGGTTTAAGTTCGATTTAAATTAACCTCAAAATTTTAGTCTGATTAATGGTAGCTATTGAACTGTCCATCTTAATAAACAAAGTAATAGATAAATAAAAAGACAAAACAAAATGTCTGACTTCTGAATGTCTGAATTCCATTTAGATTCATTCATGATTTTAATATCGTCATCATCATTTTCATCTCTTGTCAGTCCAGTGATGAATAAATTCTTGATGTGCTGCTCTTGTCTTGGCAACAGTAAGTGTTGCTAGGCGACCGCAGACGATTTTAATCGAAAGTTTGAAATTTTTAAACATAAATTCAGCAGACGATTTACCATTATAGCTTCATTTGTGTTGTTGACAGTAAATTGAAAAGTTCTTCTCTTTCAAAAAATGGAATTGAATCGTGAACATTTTCGTGACATTATTTTTCATAACTTTTGACGTGGATTGTCAAGACAAGAGTGCTTCGATGAACTTAATTCTTTATTCAGCGATAAAGCGCCATCCTACAGCACTGTAAAAAATTGGTATAACGAATTTAATCGTGGTCGATGTTCGATCCAGGACGAATCCCGTGCAGGTCGTCCAAAATCCGTTGTTGTGCCAGAAAAGATCGATGCTGTGCGTGAACTGATAAGGCAAGATCGTCATGTGACATACCGTGAGATAGAGGCGTCTTTGGACATTAGTATGACTAGCATCAACAAAATATTGCATGAACATTTGAGCGTAAAAAAAATTTGTTCGCGTTGGATCCCGCATAATCTGACAAACGCTCAAAAAAAGGCTCGTGTCGATTGGTGCAAGGAAATGTTGGAAAAATACGTTCAAGGTACAGCAAAGGCTGTGTATAACATCTACACAGGTGACGAATCATGGATCTATGCATATGAGCCGGAAACAAAACAGCAATCAACTGTATGGGTCTTCCAAGACGAGGCAAAACCAACAAAAGTTGTTCGAGGAAGAAGCACATCGAAACAAATGATTGCCTGTTTCTTCGGCATTAAGGGTCATGTGGCAACAGTGGTGTTAGAGCAACGCAGGACGGTCAATTCTGAATGGTACACGACCATTTGTTTGCCAGAAGTCATCGGAGAAATTCGAAAAAAGCAGAAGAACAGGCGAATCATTCTTCATCATGACAATGCGAGCTCTCACACATCGACTCAAACAAAGGCATTTCTGACGGAGCGAAAGATCGAACTGATGGGTCATCCGCCGTACAGCCCTGATTTGGCACCCAATGACTTCTTCTTATTCCCACACATCAAAAATAAATTACGTGGACAACGATTTTTGACCCCCGAAGAAGCGGTTGATGCATTCAAAACGCATGTTTTGGAGTTACCTCAATCGGACTGGAAAAAGTGCTTTGAAAATTGGTTCAAACGCATGCAAAAGTGTGTTGATCATCATGGAGAATATTTTGAAAAACAATAAAACCAATTTCGATCCTACATATTTGTTTTTTCATTATTAGGCCAGAAATATAAATAGCAACCCTCGTAATACATATTCACTGCTTTTATAATTTCATAGATCACCTTGTACTTAGTCGCTTTCTTGGTCATTTAACGTTACAAGCGCACCTGTCCAAGATGTTATAAAACTAGCAATTCTGAGTTTTTTGAGCTACGAGGCTAACCCATTGCTATTTTAAACATTCAATTCACTAGATGATACTGAAAACCTTTGTTTGTTGTCTTATCATTGTTTCTACCTTTCCATCCCTTTCTTGCAATACCTAAAAAGCATCTTCCCACACTTTGTGCTGTTTTTAGTCATTGTTTAGATTTTCTGATGAGAATCTAAGCCTCTGTTTACATTAGGTAAGTCGATTCATCATTGATTGTGAGTTAACACATTGATTTAAAACCTTCTTCATCAGAAATAGTAATTGGTATATTAATTATTAGAATACGGCCATTTTTACTCTAAGAGCTCCAGTAAATTTTGATTTTTATGCATAATATCCATTGTTAATTTTCCTCTTAAATAAACGTAACTTTCTACTCTGGTTCCATAATAGACATTATATAACTACTAAGATTTTTAGCACTTTCATATTTAGTGAAACATATTTAATCTCTATTCTACAATGCAATTATTATATGCCTTATATAACAATACTTATGATACGTACAAATATACTTCATACAAAGACAGCGATTGTTCAGAACCACTCAGTCAGCTGAACGGAAAATCTGCTTCTGTCAGCTATTCCTTTTTATTACACACCATACCCGATTTATTAATGGAATTTTTTCTGGTTTGTATTAATGTGTGATATATTCTTGTAGTTTAGTAAAATTAAACTTTTCCTTCAGAAAAATTGATACCCGATTCCCTCTTTTCTTGAAGAAGATGGTGGGGAATTGAATTTTTTAAAAATAAGCCAGTGAGACATTATTTCTGATGTATTTTTTCTACATTCAATTAAATGAAACCAATTTTAAAACAACTGGATTTATAGTTTAGAAGTTATATGGGCTTCATGTAGTAAAAATACAAATTAGTATTTGTAGCTATTTACGCATCTACTATTACTATCTAAACAAGGGAGGTACTATTTCCTCCGTATGCTTTCACGCTTAACTGAATGAGACTATTCACAAGTTAATCGAACGAATGGTTCAAAAGTTGCAAGAGTTTATAATTATAAAATGTACTACTTATGTACACTTCAGGAAATATCTGAACATGTAAAGTATATTTTCCGGTTTAACCTTTTACTGTGAATTGAATGAGATTAATTTCGAGACGATCGAACTAATAGTTTAGAAGTTATAAGCGTTTTATGCATAAAAAGTACAACTTTGGACAATGCTCTTATTTACGCCTCTTATATTGTTATGCAGACGAGTGAGGCATTGTTTCTTATTTAATCGAATGAGATCAAATGCGAATCAAAAAAGCTAATATTTTAAAAAGTTACTTTTTTCTTGTATAAAAATTACTATTTTTGAACTATAGTTATTATGAAGAAAACCTTCGTAACTTCAAAGGGATTTATCCTATTAACTCGAATTTTATTTCATTTAATTCAGTATCAAAAATTTCATCGGAAAATGTATTTCTCATGTTTAGATAGCCCCTAGGTAGCTAAGTAAAAAGTGTATAACGTCATTTAAAAAATAGTCCTTTTTATACACGAAAACGTAAAATCCAGAAACGTTTTCTACTTTTGAACTATTTATTCTAGTGACTAATATTGTCTCGTACGATTTAGCGTAAAAAATACGCGAGGAACAATGTTTCACTCGTTTAGTTTGTAAAATTAGCTGCGTAAATAGCTTCGAGTAAAAAGTTGCACTTTTTGCATATAAAACCTTAAAAACTAAACTATTAATCCGATTGTATTGGAAATAATCTCATTCAATTGATCGTAAATAAATGTCTTGTTTGCCTCTTTGTAAAAATTTATTTCACTCTTATTTTCATCCAAGTAAGGGGGAAACGTAAAGAAGAGAGTAAAGGAATTTTCAGGTATCATTTATTACAACATGATAAAGCTTTTTGTCAAAAAAAAAAATTAAATTTAAATCAAGTTTAAATTAAATCAACTCTTGTTTTATAAACTAGACTATCAGTAAGATTAACAATCTTAATAGTTAGATGAACCAGCTTAACAACCTATAATATTTATAGAGAATTGTATTCTCAAAGTGCAACAAGGATCTTAAAATTTGCTTTACATCATTCTGTCCCTAACAGTAGTAGATTGTAATCTTCTTCAGCATAGATTCATGTTTAACTACGTTAATTCTAACTTTTGAGGTGATTTATTTATTAGTAAAACCCACGCGAATGATGTTTTAACTTGAAGTCTAATTTTCTGAACAAACCTATTACTTCTAACAGGAAATTAAATGGACTATGCTATTTATCCTTCGGGGAGTATCGATAATCCAACCTAGTGATTTGCAGTTGCTTAATGATCTTTAAAAGTGCAGCAGCTTAAGGCATTATCTAAAAATCACCAGAGTCTTAGCACTTTGGAAAATGTAAATGCATCCACGAAAAGGGACCATGACAGCAGATATCTGTTTATTACCGAATTAATTTCTCTAAAGTGTCGTTGCGTTTTCAATAGCTTATCGATTTTCAGTTTGTCAGCATCAGTTATGTTACTTACAAGATACATCAGATGAGTTATATACTTTAAAAGATAATGCTGGAGATCTTTAGAGTTGCTGTTCGTATACCGATGTATCAAAAGAAAAAGAAAATTTGTTTGGATAAATAGACAAATAAGAAGCAAAGAAATTTGACCTATCTACTACTGTTAAAAAATATTCTGGTAAAATTAACGTAATATATGGTGATGGCATTTCCGGTAAAAAAAAAAAGATAATTCTAGTTAACAAAACCAAAATATAAGGTATTCGAATCATATTTTTCCGTTCCTATGGTGACGGTTAACTGGAGATTCTAGTTTTTAAAATTATAGTTCATAATACCACACATTTAATAAAAAAACATAACTGAAAAGTAAATTTAACATAATAAATAATTTTTATACCATGTTCTGAGTTCATGATAAAATCACCAAATTTCACCTTATTAAACCAAATTTTATTACATATTATAAACCCTATTTTATTGTTAATATTACCGAAATCATTAACGAAGTGCTTCGATAAAAATTTCTGAGCTTTTTGCTGTACCCATAGAGTCAGAAGAACGGTAAATTTTACCATATTCTGGTAGTTTTGATCATGCTTTTTTTTCCGAGCATGCGACTTTTAAGTGTGAGAATTTAAGCATTATTTTTAATTCAATTTTAAATCCTTGTATTTGCTTATAAAATGTCTAGCCATAAATATTTTCATAAATTATGAAATCTCTGTGTATTGCCAGAAATGCAACTTTCTTTTTAACAGTTTGACACTTATTGAATTTTGTGAGATGGAGACTTTTACAAACTTATTCTTTAAAAAACTACTTTGATTCTATACTTTAATTACTTTTTTTGTTAAAACAAGATATTTTAATTTAATTATTTTTATAATAAAAATTATCTGTAGAGTTGTTTTAAATTTTTTTTTGTTTCAAACTTTTGGATGATGAAATATTAAAGCAGTATTTAAAATCGATATTAATTTTAATTAATGAGTTTGGTATAACCTAAATGCAAATATTATTATTATAATTAAAGTTGTTTACTATAATCAGCTCTTTGTTAATAAATTAAGAAAATAGCTGTTTGGAAAATAAGTGTTCTGAAAATGATTAGTTAAAAACTTCAAGTGACGAATAAATTTAATAAAAATTTGGATTTTTTACAGCGTTTTAAATTCAATTTATAATTTGAAATGCTGTAATTTTTTTTAAATATATTAATAACACTTTAAAATTAATTGAGTCGGTTGATGAATAAAGGGCATGGAACTTTGTAAGAAATACATTAGAAGAAAAATTAAATCTCAAGTTAATATTTTGTATAAACTACTTCATTTTCTGTTTTAAATGTATTTCATACAATTTAGTAGAAGCAGTTTAGTGCTATTAGATACATCGATTTCCCCCCCCCCCTCCTGTTATTTTGAGATAGACTAAATCTCACGTCGGGGGGAGAGGGTTATCTTCAGATATTCATATTGAATCTAAATTACATTCAATTAAAACAATTCAGCGTTCCCATAACAATTTCTGTATTCAATAAATCACAATAAATCATGTTTAGAGCCATATTATATAAAAGTTGAATCAGTAACTATAGTTCTGTGAATTAAGTTAGCTATACTGGAGGCTTCTTTTTCCAGCAAATTTCATACTTGTCTTTTGACGAAGGCAGTTAATGATCTTGTGCAAAATTTTAGTTTCTTGCTACCTCACGGTCAATTTTAAGGTCAAACTAAATGTACACCACAAATATGTTGATTTTTTAGGTACTACTCATTGGTATGCATACACAGAAATATATACCTATGTTGGTGCGTGTGTGACAGCAATCTAAGTGTGCCCCAGTGTTCTCACACGAAGATTTAGACTTTAAATTTCAGAAAATAGCTTTATTTAAAAGATTTTTGATCGATGACCTTATTAAAAGTTAGTGTGAAATTAGTCGAATACAAAATAATGGTCAGTGTTGTGGCTCACTTACAGAGCGTATTAATATATACATAAATAGATGTATTTTTCTCAAATTTCCAGAGGATCCTCAGTTTTGAACCCCACATTTCTTTTTGTAAAAATAAACAAAAAATACGCATCTAATAGTTTTACAAAAGGATTATATCCTACGAATTTCAACAAAATCAAAAATGTGAAGTAACCAACCTGCCTGTTTCTTAAATAAACCTCTGAAAATGAAAATACTCTCGATCTATGTTCAAAGTACAATCAAGCACTCCATGGAGTTAAGTTTAAATCGATATTATAAAATACTTTACTCACTTTTAATCTTACTAATCACTTAAACACAAAACTATGTTTTCGATAAGGAACTTATGAACACATAATTTATTGATTAATTATTAAGCTGATTAATTGTGCTTGAAAACGAGTTGCTTTAACATATAGAAGCGTATGATATCATAATGAACCTTTTCAGTTACTTAATGACATTTATTAAGAGTAAGTCATTTTAATTTAGCGTAACGATAATTAGCCATGTAAATCATTTAATACATTGTTTCATTATATTATTAAATTAAAAATTTTTCTCCTGGATCTAGTAATGGTAAATTAAACAAACATGCTACTGAAATATTAGATAAAAGGAAGAAAAATTAAATTACGAACTCTAATTTCGATTTGCTTCTGTGTGAATTGAATTTCAAAAAGCCCATTTTGGTATAGGTAATTTTATTTTAAAAATTACATTAATATTCAGATGATTTTAAGTCTTCCTGTATTATAACAATAATTATTATCAGTTTAGATTGCATTAAACTCAATTATATTCTGCTCAATAATACTGACGGTATTCTTTATCCGTTAATATTTTTTATGAATTCTACTTAAGTGTTTAATTAAATTAAATATCAGACGAGTTTAACAAATATGGAAGATGATAGAAGTTAGAGGTCCGCTAACTTTTGATATTTTCTTATAAAGATTAAAATTGTTTAAAAATTGAATCATATGAACTCATGGGTATATTTCCGATTTTAGCTTATCTGTGTATTTTTCAAAGTTTCCAATTCTAATAGATGAAGACATTTCTGAATTTGATAATCAATAGTGAATTATGCAGTAGTACCGTACTGTGCACTAGTCCATCTTGAAATTAAATGATAAATTAATTTAATATTGATATTTTAGTAAGTTAACTTTTAATTCTGGTTAAAAACATTTATTTTGTTCTTATGTGGCAGTCCACAAAAAGCAGTGCTTCTTTCATCCTTAACTTTTTCCATCTCTGATGTCCTTTTATGTGATTTTATTTGCATGGAATATTATATGAATGTATGGCACATTCTATGCGAATACTTATATTAATATGAGTGCATCACTATTTGGATAGTCACATAAAATGTTCTTATATTTTCTAGCTTGTAGTTTTTTGTAAGTTATTCCGTAACTTATTTCAATGATAAAATGTGGTTCGTTAAATTTTAAATTAAATTTATATTTTGTGTACTTTGAATTTTGGTATTCATGTTAGTAGTTTTACTTAGAGTCACTTACGTTAACGTTTCTTATATTTTAAAGTTTTAATTTTAATTTAGTTGATTTTGTAATGTATCTCAGTAACAATATGTGGTTTATTAAATTATAAACGAAATCAACTTATGATAAATAAAAAAAATACATGCATTGAAAACTTATCTGTAATTAAAATTTCAGATGCCTTACATTCAATCCTTTTCCAATTTAAATGAAATTTGATTCTAAAAGCTGTGTACTACAGAAACTAAAATAGAGAAAGTAAAAATCGCAATTGACTAAACATAAGAAACAAAAGTAATTTAGAAATTTTCTCTGTTACCTTATGTTATTGTTAACACTAGAAAGACTGAAACTTAGTATATACCTATAATGCCCAAAACCAGTCAAAATGACTGGATTGTGAAAGAATAACTAATGCGTAAAGAAATTTGTTTAAAATTAATTTTTAATACTTTTTATATTATTTACAGTTATATAACAAGTTATTAGTGAATATTAACAATAAAAAAATTATATGTTGTACAAGAAAGTCACAAAATTCTAAAAAATTGTGTCATTGTTTTTCTAATTGAAATTCAAAAGCAATCAAAATGACTTCCTTGGAAAATCTAGTGTTAAAAAAATAGAGTTTAAATTTTTTATATAAGTCTGTACGCTGTAATAAAATTTGAAAACGTGAAACTGATTGGAGTAAAGGAGATATAAACACGTTAATATAAGAGGATATTTATTTTTGTAATGCTTCAAAACACCGCTGAAAACTATTCTGTAGCGGAGGAATCCAATTTATCATAGAATTCACTCACTGCATGAATAGATCTTGACTCAGCCCATCTTTCAAGACGAACTTCATTAGAGAAAAACAACAGATTTAAGTAAAATATAATTAAAAGATAAGAGGCTGTAAAATACCTGAAATTAAATTTAGAATCTTTTTAAATTTTTCGTCCTAGGAAGAAAAGTTATTAAGTATTTGAACACAAACCTAAAATATTGTAAATAAATTATTATGTAGGATACTTAAATACTTATGCTATATAAAGGTATAAACTGTTTTCATTTTGAAACTTTTATTAGATTAAAAAATCGTCAATAAATACGCATATTCAGTTGCAAGAAAAAAAATCATTTTCTCGCAATCTTAAGGATTGTTTCTTGCGATCACAAAAAATATATTATGTTTCCTTTCTTATAATTAATTTTAAATAAATCTTATCAATATAAGTGGAGCGTATGTGAAGTACCTATTTTCATTCAATTCTATTCTTATAAAATTTTGATAAGGGAGCTTATAAGTTATCTTTCTGTTTAGTATGTACATCTTATCGAATTACAAAGATGACATAATAGTTGTAGATGGAGCTTAAGAAATGATTTGAATTTTATTTCGTATACAGTTCGTATTCAGAAAAAAAGTATGGTTAAAACTTTAAGAATATAGTAAAATTTACTGTGTTTCTGGATCTCTAAGAACGACAAAAAGCTCGGTGACTTTTTTTACAGAAATGTCAATACCATAAAGTACGAAATTACCAGATTTTTTTCTTCTTGCAGGAAATATAATAATTGATATATTTTCCTCATAAATTATAAAAATAATACGTTTTTAAACAATTATTTATACAAAAATCTTGATGAAAATATGTATAATATTATTAATAAATACTCATAATTATATTATAAAGATACGTCCTGATGTTTTTAAATTTTGCTAGCGGTGTTCTAAAAATCATTTGTGTCATATTACAAACATTTTTCTAAAATTTATCTTGATTGTATTTTTGAATTATTTTATTGTCGGTTCTACAGTTACTTAAAAACAATCATCAATTGTAAAGCAATTTCGTAAGCCAATTTTAATTTATTGAATTATGGTAAACCATTAAGTCAAATAGATTTCTATGCTCCCAATGTTTTAACTATTGTTTTATGATTTATCCATGTTGAGCCGCAAAACGGTGAGTCTGTGTGAGATATCAAACATTCATCTCAATGTTTCCGGGGACAGCAGGATCATTTAAAAGAGGTTCGAAAAAATGGTTCATTATTTTTCTTGCTTTTTGTTGCTTCATTGAATTTTTGATAATTATCCTCTCTTTCAAAGATGGTGTGAAAAATCTTTGCCAACTGCATAAAATGTCATGATCAGGAAGTTTTTGCTCAAACACCTACTGGATTGTTTGGGCCTCACCATGGAGAAAATTTATTTAAATCTCTTCCAAGTCATTGACTTTTTTCGTTTCAACGGTCTTTTGGACCTGGTCATATTGGAGGATTATATTTTATTTTATAACCGTCGTTGAACAGCCGACCGAATTTTCGGGTTTACGATTACCAATGTTTAACTCCGTAGCTTTGTAATTTTGAACCCAAACCAGAAGACGAGGAAACTCCTAGATCAAGTATTGGGAGAAATCTGCCTCCGCGGACGATTTTTTGATGGAACTAACTCACATTTGCATTATATGGAGAGGAAAACAACGAAAACATCCCACGGTTAACCGGACGGCAAGGGGACTTTAACCCAGGATCCTTCTACCACTGAGGATACTTTACGTCAGCATTTTTTTGGAGGATTAGTAACAACAACATATTTTGTAATTAATAATTCTGAGAACTATTTAAAAAACGCACAATGAGTGAATGAAAACTAATTAAATGTAGGCAAAGTACCATTTTTCAAAATTTTGTCATTTTTGTTCATGCCATTGTCTCCCTGAAAATATGTTATATTAATTAATATAAAAATTAATTCCATCATAAAGTGTATGCAAAGTGATTTACCAAAGTACGTTTTATGATAGTCAATACTGTATATATTGATTTTATTAATACTATCAGCATAAAAAAATGCTTTATAAATCATATATTATTATTTAAACATCACAGTTTCTAAGGAATCTCCCACATGATTTTAGAATGAAATATAACTAAGTAAAGATCTTTGAAATAAACTTAAAATTATCCTCGTTTTTTGTTAACGTATTTTTTACATCAAATTTCAAATACTGTATTTCTTGAAACAAAATTATATTTATTCTCCGTGTTTCAAGATCTTACTTATTTCTTTAACCTTACTCGTCTCATACTTTTCTTTTTAAAGTTATCAAATTTATAAACTCTAAATCAGTTAAAAAAAGCTTAAAACAAACTTTTACTAAAACAGACAGCGAAACTGTTTTAGCTTAACTTTTTCTGAATCAATTTTCGTAGCAATTCGAAGCAGTGCCATTCGTATTCGAGTGAACAAAAAAGTATATATCTCTAAACTAGCACTTCAAGATTTGAAAGCTTATTTTGAAGTCCACTCAGGATTTTTCCAAACTAAAAAACTCTCTAGAAGAACGGAGTAGATCTGTATTTAGAAATCCAATCTTCTAAATCGATTGCTCAATGCAACCAAAACTCACGCCTTTGACTTATTTTGCTATTTTAATTCTTGCTCCTTTTTTGCTTCCCAATATTATTCAGCATCTGGAGTGTTGCTGACTGATAATTGCACTGAAAATACGTGCTTCTGTAGTATAAGTCTTTTCAAAACAAACACTTCTTATCTTCATTGACTTCAGATAAGACAACTTACATACGCGTAGGTTGAAGTCTTCTGCGTCAGTTCCATCTGTAAACATTGTTAATCCCTTCATTGCGTTTGACAGATTGAGTAAACAGGATTTGGTAAGGTAGATATTCTTCTCCTTTTTAGAAAATTATTCGAAACAAGGAGAAACAAATTACGAACAATTGGTCAAAAATAATTTTTATTGAATTGAAGTGTTTTATTTCTGAGACTCCCCTTAATCTTTTTCTAAGAAGAAAAAATAAACTTATTTTTATTTATGAAATATTTAATAAAATGGTTTTAGTTACCTTTCCTTTAAATAAGTTATTCTATTAATTTTATTAAAGTATAAATACACAAATATATTTAATAGAAAAAACAAAACTTTTTACTTAAAAATAACTATAACTTAAGAATGTATAAATGGAGCATATATATATATATATATATATATATATATATATATATATATATATTTATGCGGCATGTAAAAGATACCTGGAGTGCCTTATTGGCTCTTGACATTTCCGGCAAAATTAAATTCCTAGTGCACTTTAAGCATCCAAATAGAGTCTCGGTGCTGCCATCTAGTGTGGCAGAAACGAGACGTCCAAATTAACATGGCCAACGGTATCTCACCCATTGTGGTGGTCCTGAAAGAGTGGATACCACTTCTGGAGAGCGCACTAGGTCTGCTCATATGGAAGACACTGATTGTGCGGCTAATAGGAAATATATATATATATATATATATAAAATAAAGAACTTATGTACTTAAAAGAAAATATCTTGCATACGTTGTCGGCCTTATTTAAAATCTGCGAAGAGCTTTTAACAATAATTCTATTTCATAATGCAATTAATAAAAAATCTTACGTGTGTAACTACAATGATTACAACAAAAAAAAGTTAAGATAGTTTACACAAAATCATTATCATCAGACTTTTCTGGCGGAATTAACCGGTAACAATGTGCAGAAAAGGAAACAAATTCACTTTTCTCAATTCCCGTACATAAATTTGTTTCGCGAGACTAGAAGAGTTGAGATGCGAATAAAATGCCACCATAAACTTTCATAAATTCCCTAATATCCTGCGGAGAGCTGGATATTTGAACATCTGAGGTAAAGTGAAAGTTCGAATAGCCTCTATTTCGTTCAAATTCAGCTCTCTCTATACTGATTTCTGGATAAAAAATTTTGTCGTTCAACTTTAGAAAAACTGGAATCAAGAAAAATCTTCTGCTTTTCTTTTTGATGGAGGAGATTTTTGTTATTTGATTTTATGTGAATGAAAGTTTTATAGAAGATTGCATCGATAGTTGACAATTCATTTATATTTCAACAGATTTATGCTCTTCAAGAGTGGCGCTGTAAAATTGGTTGTTTTTTCGGTGTGAAAAGTTTATTCCAGATTTCTAAAGACAATAATGATGTGTAAAATTTTGTATTGTTCAAAAATCAGAATGTCTTAAAATTTTTTAATAAATTATATTGCTAAAACTAAATCCTGTTTAGTCAAACTTTGATGTATTTTTAATTAAGCAGTTGAAACGTTGTTTCATATTAATTCTTCGGTCCCATATTAATTATTTACATAACATATTTATTACTTCACATTAATTATCAATATTCCATATTAATAATTTTATTATATTCGTAATTAATAAGTGTCTATGTCCAGTAAGTCAAAACACTACATTGCTTGTACACGAAGAGAAAAATTTTAGTAAAATTATCGTACTGCATGGTAATGACAGTTTTGGTAAAAAAAACAACCCATAATTCTAGTTATAAAAACTAAAATATACGGTTTTTAAGCCATTAATTTGGAAGTTTTTCCATTTGTTAGTAACAGAAACAGAAAATTCTGGTGCTGAAAATTATAATTCTTTTTACTATACCTGTAGTTAAAGTACAAAACTGAAAAGTAAATTAAACCGAATAAGTGATTTTTGCGTCCTGCTTTAAGATATGATGAAATTCCTAAATTTTACAACTTTACCAAATTTTATCGCATATTTTAAAATCATATTGTATTGTTAATATTTTGAAAAACATACTACACAAGCGCTTTGGTACTTACCTAGATTTTTGGTGTTCCCATAGAGTCAGAAACACGGTAAATTTTACTATATTTCGGTTAGTTTCGGCCATACCAGTGTAGATGGTACGTTGTGTATTTAAGGCTGCCTGTATTCGAGAATATAAAGATCAGTTGCGAAAGAGATGTAGAGGTAACTGCCAACTTTGCTTCTTAATTACCGATAGATGGTTCTGTTTTTAAAAACATGAGTGCGATGCTTTATCGAAATGGCTAGTTTTATTGAAAATGAATACTTCAGAGTGTAGAGCATAAAATCTAGAAAGATTAAATCATTATAAACCAGTCTATTTGATTTTAACACCGACAATTAACAGATAATCCATTTTGGATGCGCAGCTTTCCATGTTTAACTCTATAATTTTGTAATTGTGAACGCAACACAGAGGACAAGAGAGCTTAAACTCGTAATTACACAAAAATATGAATATTTGTAATAGGCCGTGAGATGTACAAAATTCTTGCACAAAATTAGATTAACCTATAAAATAATAAGTTTAGCTTACAACAAAATAGTCAGTTAGCCTATATCAGTCTCCAACTATATTCTGTGGTTAGAAATACACATTACACCGTTAAAATAAATTGATTGTTTTTTAAGAGTATTAGTCAAGCATTTGAGCATCAATTCATAACGGAGGAGTTTGTGACTGTCGTTTGGTCAAGAGTTTCAATAAGCATTTTAAATTTTGAGAAAAAAGTATTATACAAATTGTAGCTAGATTAAATTTATGTCATTTGGATAAAATTAATCCTTTTTGTTTTTCACATTTATTGAAAAAATAAAAAATTGTTTATTTTATGAGTGATGATAGATAGACCGATAAAATATATCATTTTTTTCAATAAATCTTAAAATTTAAAAACAAAATTATTTTATGAACTATAAATAAAATTAAATAATGGAATAAAATAAAAATTTTTGTCATTGATAATTATTAAAAATAAGTAGAAAGTTGTTCATTCTATGGGAAATGATAGAATGACAAACGGCTTACGGATGTATCCTATTTAAATTATAATAAATTTTAAATTGATTGTAAGATGTTTACCTACATTTAAAATTGAAACTTATTTTGAACATTTTATTTCGTTGGAAAAATACAAAGAATGCAGTTGGAATAAATTGGTTGTTTTCTATGAACACAATTTTCTAGTTTCAATAAATATATATTACAAAAAATATTACAAAAGCATTTCCTTAACATTTTCTCGTTTCTGTTTCATTGTGTCTATAATCGATTTTACATCATGAGGGAAAAAACGTCATTCTTAAAGCGGGGATAATAACGGTCATAAATGAGAGTCATAAAAATATTTTGAGGAAAGTGATGAGGGGGCCCCAACGTAGGGAAAATTCGAGTTTGTTCTGGTAGCCTAAAGGCGAGCTTGTTCTCGGCTACCTTTTTGTCGATGTTAGGGGAAACCACCATACACTTTTATAGAGGGGTCCTGTTATTCTAAGCGCCTTTCTATCTCTATTTCTCGCTTAAGAAGCCTTTAAGGTTTACTTAGTTGTAGTGGATGTTGGTGGCTTACTTTGTAAAAGTTTATCACTTTAAAAGGGAAATAAATTTTCTTTATTGCTTATATGGGTAGAGTTATTTCTATTTAAAATGAACTGATATAAAGGAATAAGCAATTTATTTTGGTGCTTTTAATGTATGGAATAACCTTGTATAACGATTTTTTAAAGTTTTATGATTTTGTTTTAAAATTGAAATAAACAAATGTTTATAAATTCATAATTTAATTGACAGTAAATGCATGATAGTTTAGTTAATTAACAATTCCCTTAACATCAATTTCAAGAAATATATTTTCTCTTTTGCTTGCATGAATAATGGATTAATAAAAAAACTGCAATAAAGACATGAACAATTTATTTAACTACCTTTATTTGAATTAATTTTTATAATAAATATTTTTATTTATTGAAACATAAACCTTGATTGTTTGTTAATTTTGAAATTAAATGACGTGATAAAAATAAAAATATTACGTATAAAAATATTACTTTGTTTTGTCATATTTCCGTGTTCTTGTAATCCTTATACAAGTGTTTTTTTTTTCCTTTAAAAATCTTTATTAAGTTTGTTTTTAGAATCCGCCTTGTTTCGTTTGTTGGGTACTATAACCAATTTTTTTGTTTCCTATTTATAAATTACGTCGTAATTTTTAAAAAAACATTTTTCGATTATGTTTTTGAAAATACTGATTCCGTCATCTATTTTGAAATTAGTTGAAAGTGATTTTGATAATGAAATATGTTATGCTTAAACCCAGATTACCACAACTGCTATAAAAAGTTGTACTATTAGCTATTAGTAAGTGATTAGTTATTAGTAGTTTATTAGTAATTATTAAATACATAATTAGTTAAAATTTTGCTAAAGAGGTGTATGGTTATGTAATAAGTTTATTGTTACTTTTAATTCAAACAGTATCTTGCGAGTTTTGGAAGTGACACTAAGAAAGTAATAGCATGGTTATAATCCAAGGTTGATTAAAAAAATTATCCAGTTGGCTAGAAATATATTATAAATGTTTTTCTCAATTGTTAATGTTATTATCTTAAATTATAATTTTGCTACTGTGCCTCAAATTTGAAAAAGTGATTTAAATTCAAAGCATGGCACTAGAAATCTAGTTAAAATTAACTAGTTATAAGTTAACTAGTTAAAATAGTCGGTTATGTAAAAATCCAAATCACTGGAAGATAATTTTAAAGGATAAAATAAGTTTTAAAGTTTAATTTATGCTTCATTATGTTTGAATTATGTTCTATTAATGAATGTGTAAACAAATAATTTATTCAACACTTTTTTTTTATAAAATTAAAATAGTTTAATTTTATGTTTTTAATTACTTTCTCATATTATTATTACACTGAGAAAAGAAGTATGGTCAAAATTACCAGACTATGGTAACATTTACCGTGTTTCTGGCTTCATGGGAGCACGGAAAAGGTCAGTAATTTTTACAAAAGATCTTTAAAATTAAGTTTTTGCAAAATTAATAAAAAAATATCGTTTTTTAATATGTGATAAAATTTGGCAATTTTATGTCATGATACCTTAGAATAAAGAATATCAACCATTTTTGGTTAGATTTACTTAAGTAGTATTAAGATTTATAATTTTGAAAACCAGAATGGTAGATAAATCATTACCATAATGAACAGAAAAATTACCAAATGATTGTAATCAAAATTACCAAATGATTGTAATCAAAATTACCAAATAAATAGTTAACCAAAATTTCGTTATTTTTGTTCATTTTTATTTTTTTGAACCAGAAATTTTATTACCACACAGAATGATAATTTTACCAGAATTTTTTTTCCGCGTAAAATGAATGCTTAAAATTACAATAAATGTTTTTTTTTTCTAAATAAAAGCTTTCTTAATTCTGATTTTGATATAATTTCATTTTTATAATGGTTATTCGATTTAATTTTTTTCCATTCGATTTAAATTTATTCATTTTTAACTAATGCAAAATCATTTTTCAAGTTGAAGGATTACTGCAGATTGTTTAGTTTTTGTCGCGATAATTTATGTTTAAGT
Organism: Parasteatoda lunata; assembly: GCA_949128135.1. Classification (NCBI taxonomy): domain Eukaryota; kingdom Metazoa; phylum Arthropoda; class Arachnida; order Araneae; family Theridiidae; genus Parasteatoda; species Parasteatoda lunata. Next base: position 58,925,742 of record OX421970.1, on the reverse strand, counting down.
TTATCTCTAAAATAAAATGTGTGTTTGATTTTATAAAGAAGGAATAACTTTACAGGATCAAAAATAAGTTCCAGACAAATGCGTCATTAAAAAATATCTAATAATGATTTACTCTAGAAACTTTTAGGAGTTTTTTAACTTTTCCGACAGTCTTTTGTTATTAACATGTTTCTTAAGAAATCGTAAATCCTGCTTACGCTTGTGCCTTTGGCTAATTGAGAAATAAATAAGTCTAGTCTGGAATAGTTGAAGTTCTTTCACCCCATAGCATACGACAACTTCAATTATTTCTGATATAGACAATGGTGTTATAGTACCATATGGATATATAAAATGTCAGGAAAGTAACCAAAATGCCACCGCGTGTTGCAATAATGGTCGAACCACTCTGTAAGGGTCTATAGCAAAAATATTTTTTTTCAAGTTATGGAAAAAAGCTTGCAATATAAGAATTATGATAGTGTAAGTTTTAAATTTTATGTGTCCTGGTATTATATTACAAGTGCAATGCTGAATCCTTAAAAGCGATGTTACTGTTTATGTGGCTAGAGACAAACAGTGCTCCATAAATTCAAAAACTTAAATTTTTTTTAACAGGCTCTATACATTGCCCATAAAATTGGCTTATTTCTAGGCAATATAAAAAAAATATACATTTTTTTCAGCAGAGACATTATAATGGTAAATTTCTTGTTATTAACTTATAAAACTAGAGGGGTTTCTCTCTTGTTTATTACGTTTGATGGTAGATTCAAATTCATTTTTTGTATTTTTTCAAAAGTTCTTTTGGAAAAAAAACAAAGCAATTTTTTCTCTTTATTAATATTAATCTAAGTATTTCTGAGGTTGATGAGGGGAAAAATTTTTTAAGCAATTCCAAAGTATTATATTAAATAGATAAATAGTTATTGATAATTACAAATTTAATATTTCATACCAATAAATTCACACGAAATATAAAAAGATATATAGATATATAATAGAAATATAAAAAACTGGAAAAAACAAAACTATTATTTTATCGCACTAAGTTACTATTTTATCGTGCTATCGTACTGAACTGTTGCTATAAATTTTTCATGTTTTTATAGCAAAGTTTTAAGAAAAAAAATTATAAAAAAAAGCAAACATAAACACTCTGAAAATGAGTTGCTGAAAAGAAAATATGAAAAATTTTCATTTAGAAATTTTAACTTTAACCGCTTGCAATTATTAACCCTTATCAAAAAAGCAATTTTCCAAATGGGAAAGTAATGCATGGTAGGTAAGTTTCAGCACAGTTATATCAACATCGGTACAACGATTAAGATATATTTTTTTTTAACATTAAAACTATTATTATTATTTTCATTTGATGTAAAACAATGTTTATAAACTTACGTGATTGACTTACTTAGCAGATTTTATTTACACGGTGAAACGGTGAAAAAAATTCTATAAAGTTGCCATATTGCTTGGGATGGCATTCCATACAATACGGTCAAACCACAATTCTGTTTAATAAAACCATAAAGTATAGAAAAACCATTCCTTTTGCTAATTTTCCGTTCCGTTTTGTAACGGTTTAACGAAAATTCTGGTTTCCAAAACTATAGTTCTTATTACTACACAGTCAGTAAAAACTAAAAAGTAAATTTAATTGAATAAATGGTTTTTATGCAATCTTCTATCACGATAAAATTTCCAAATTTTATCAAATTTACCAGATTTTCTCAAGTATAATAAAATCATATTTTATAGTTAATTTTACCAAAATCATTACCAGAACACTTCGATGATAAAAATTGCTGAACTTTTTGGAGTTCCCATAAACCCAGAAGCATGGTAAATTTCACCATATTTTGGTAGTTTTGACCATACTCAACTGTGAACTCAACTGTGCTCCCTATGCATTGCACTCTTCCCTTAATTTCCTAATTAATATTTAACTTTGTCATGACAGATTATTTTCCTTTTTTCTTCCTTTGCTTTTTACCAAAATCATTACCAGAGCACTTCGATGATAAAAATTGCTGAACTTTTTGGAGTTCCCATAAACCCAGAAGCATGGTAAATTTCACCATATTTTGGTAGTTTTGACCATACTCAACTGTGAACTCAACTGTGCTCCCTATGCATTGCACTCTTCCCTTAATTTCCTAATTAATATTTAACTTTGTCATGACAGATTATTTTCCTTTTTTCTTCCTTTGCTTTTTACCAAAATCATTACCAGAGCACTTCGATGATAAAAATTGCTGAACTTTTTGGAGTTCCCATAAACCCAGAAACATGGTAAATTTCACCATATTTTGGTAGTTTTGACCATACTTTTTTTTCACAGCGTACAATATTTATCAGGCTGATAGCTGTAGATAACTTTAAAATGTTTTTTTTTTTAGAAGATATGTTATTTAAACCATATAAAATGAAAATTTATCCATTGATAAGCAGTTTATTTTGATTAGAAGCTATTATAATGTTAATATTTTTAAAGAAAATATTTTTTAAAGACTTGAATTTATTTATTTTAAAGTAAGCATTTCCCACAAAGCAAACTTCCCAGTTCTTTAATTTTAGTAAAATGAACTTCCAGAAAACATTTTTCCTGCTGAATTTTTTCGCAGATACCGTGATGGAAGATGTGTGTCACATATGGAATGCTAATGTCAAAGCTTAAACATATTCAATACAACTTCTGATAAGTACTTTACCGTGTCATATACGAGAGGAAATCACGAGAGATTCTTCTCACGAACTCAACTGTGCTCCCTATGCATTGCACTCTTCCCTTAATTTCCTAATTAATATTTAACTTTGTCATGACAGATTATTTTCTTTTTTTCTTCCTTTGCTTTGTCATGCATAGGTGTATACATCCGATTGCGAATTAAATGGCAGAATAATTATAATGAAAACAAATAGCATTATACATCGTATTAGAGAGTGTGATTATTACTATAGTCTATTATAATCAAACAATTATCTTGAGTTAATATTTTTTTAAACGCTAATTATTATTTAAAGCAACATTTTTAGAGCGAATCCAACAAATATTTGGATTATTTAACATAAGAAATTTAAATATTTTTTTATACAGATGATTGCGACACGCGCACAGGTTATTATTTTTTTCTGAAGCACAGGTTAGCATTTTCTCTAAAACAAGCGTAGTTAAAGACAAAACCCAAAGAGCGAAGTTGCATCATAGTTCTATGAGTATTTGGCAAAAATAAACAAGTAAATCTGAATAATATTGAGGAATATAATGGATAATAAATATTATAGCTAACAAAAATATGACTAAATAATAAAAGGGGGGGAAATGTTACTTTTCATGAATAAATTGATTTTTAAATATTTACAATGCATGGTCAGATGCAATAATCATGCTGTCGTATCGACACAGCGTATCCTAATGTACTATGACAGTAATTGCTATTGTACAGCAAATGAATAGCGTCCCGGCTGCGCAGTCGGTTAAAGCGTCACTCCCATGGCTGGTTGGAGAGCAGCTAACATAAGAGACGCGGTGGTTCAGATGGTAAAACGTTCGTTTCTCAGTCAGGTGACCCAGGTAAGAATCATAGCGGTGGTTGGTGGATACGGATTCTGCTTCCGGCGCTCCTCGACCACAGTGCTGACATAAAATATTCTCAGTGGTAGACGAATCACGGATTAGAATCTCCATGCTATCGTACTAACCGGGGAAGGTTTTCGTGGTTTTCCTCAGTATTTGGCACAAATGCCAGTTTGCTCCACCGAAAATTCATCCACGAAGGCCAATGTTTGATCCAGAAGTTTCTTTCTCATCTGGATTGATTTCAAAATTACATAGCTACGATGGCTCAGTAGATAGAGCGTTCGCCTTCCAGTGACGTGAACCGGGTTTGAATCCCGGTCGATACGAATTCCGCATCCGGCTTGCACCAACCACAGCGCTGGCGTGAAATATCCTCAGTGGTAGACGGATCTTGAGTTAGAGTCCCCTTGCCATCATGCTAACCGTGGGAGGCTCTGGTGGTCTTCCTCTCCAAGTAACGCAAATGCGGGTTAGTTCCATCAAAAAGTCTTCCACGAAAGCGAATTTCTCCCAATACTTAATCCAAGAGTTCCCTTGTCTTCTGGATTGGGTTCAAAATTACAAGGCTAAGGAGTTGAACATTAGTAGTCGTAAACCCAAAATCAATGTTCAACGATGGTTATAAAAAAAAGCTACGGAGTTTATCAAAGATAATCGTAAACTCAGAATTGAGCATGCTGTTCAATGCCGGTTATATAATAAAATAAAAACTTTTAACATAAATACGTTGATTATGTAATTCGAGGTAAATATTTCGAACCACATAAGTTCTTTTTTTCTTTTCTTCACAATTAATAACAAAAATCATTTTAAAATATAAGTATAAATTGTTAACTTAATTTTTAACAAAAATATAAAGTGCTTCTTCTTTAATCAGCAATGACATCAATCTTTTGATTTAAAGCGTCGTCATATCGAGAAGAAATAACAACATTGTTGACAGTCATTTTCTTTATATATTGTTTCCTCTGACGATTAATTATTTTTTGAGGAATCGCTCTTTTGAAATTTTTATTTGTGTTTAAATTCCATTGCATTAAAACTCTGCCATAAACTCGTTGAATATGTGATACAAGGGAAAACAAATCCCAACAGTATGAGTTTTGTTTTTTTCTTTTTATCACAATGGATACTAAAAAATAATTTATGAGGAAGAGAGTGATAAAGGAATCAGAACTGTACAGATTACGTGGAATACAGTGAAAATAAGCAATGGGTTACCCTCGGGTATCCAGTCCATCCTCTGGATTTCTAACGGCAACCGTGTTCAGAATGACCCCGTTTCGGCAAAAATAATAAATGCGTCACCGGAATTTACGTGGAATGAATGCTGACAAAAATTTTCTGGTTCATTCTAGTATCTTTTGGAAATCGAATCTTATAGTGAAGTAGATGTTTCATTTTTTTTTTTTTTAATTTCTTATGAAATTACTGAAACTTTTCTTGTCGTTACGAAATACTGTTTAGGTAGGATTTTTGTTTTGTTTACGTAATGGCGAGATAAAGTTACCGTTTTACGAGAAATTCCACGTAATCTTCAAATTGGAATTTAGAAATCATACCGATACATCGTAGGAATTTGTTTCCCTATTTTTTTATTTATTTTGAAACAGGTTTTAGGATAATATCTATGCTTCCATAGAGTTTCTAAAAATTTTTTATTGATATATTTATATAGACAAAATCAGTGCAAATCATTTTTCTGTTCACATAGAAATAAGATTATAACTTTTTCACTCATCTTCATTGAATAGATAAACCATATGATATGATTTCTCCTGATGATTCAGGTCTCTTTGGTTGCTATTAACATAAAATTAATGATGGATATTTCGTAAATGGTTATTTTTCATTATCGTAACTTTGATGTTATCAATGAAACTATATTTTATCAATGAAATTGCAATATTTTTTTTAATAATTATAATTGTTTTTAAAAGTTTTACTTGATTAATGAAACAATAATTAAATTTAAATTCTTTCAATTTTCATTTATTATCCAGAAATCGCATAAAAAGACTTTATGACACAAAAAATAAGTAGTCAATCCACGAAAGGACAATTCTTTTCAATTATAGCATAATTTAAGATTAAATCTCAAACGTTTATCATACAATGCACACATTAAAATTAATAAAAACTTATTTTTGATAAGAATTTTACTCTACAACTATTATCAACATAAAATCCTCTTAAATTATTATTTTTTAAATTACAATACTTTTAGAAATTTATTTGACAGTGAGCTATAATTATGTAATGCATAATAATAAAAAAGAGATTCTTATCATAATGAACCATTGTTATAAGTTATTTAAATGCATAAATGTAATACTACATGTATATTTACGAGAATATGTGTAATTGTATGAATGTAGAAATCGGATAACGGTTTTATGAATATGGCCGAGTGTGACTAACCGATGCTTTCACAAATTGCATCGAATTCCATTTAAATTGAAATACTCAAATTGTTTCCGATATATGGTTTTAAAATAATATAATATTTCATATGTTACTTAGTAATAGCGCATTGAATTTATATTTCTATTATGTAATCTTCTATGCAGTAATTGAATGGAATAGATAAATGTCTGAGGCAATTTTCTGTAAGAACATCAGGGTCCCTAGTTATCACAAACTTTTCTACTAAATGATAATAAGTTCTATAATGAGTAGATTTGATGTGATTTGAAACAAATTGCAGTTTTACCATTCAAAAATAAATATACTTATAAAAATGACTCTAAATATATATATATATATATATATATATATATATATATATATATATATATATATATATATATATATATATATATATATATATATATATATATATATATATATATATATATAATACATATATATATATATATATATATATAATATATATATATATATATATATATATATATATATATATATATATATATATATATATATATATATATATATATATATAGCTAAATAAATATCTGCCACAAAATAATAATCGCCTCTCAATGAAGTGAAGTGACCCGGAATCGAACCCCAGGGGTGGCTAATTGATACGAATTCTGCTCTCGGCTCTCATCCACCACAGTGCTGTAAAGTGATAGTAGGATCATGTGTAGGAATCCCTTTGCCACCGGGCTAACCGTGAGCAGTTTTCAAGAATTTCCTCTCCATGTTATGTAAATATGAGTTAGTCCTATCAAAAGTTTGCATCAATGTTTGATCCAGGAGTTTCTTTATCTTCTGGGTTGGGTTTAAAATTGCAATACCATGGAGTTGAGTATTAATATCCGTGAACTTAGTGTTTAGTCGGCTATTCAATGCTGGTTACAAAATAAAATATAAAGCATATTGATCTTCCACAGCAAAAAGATATATATATATTTATAAGAACTAAACTCAAAGATACATTTGTAATGGGATTTTGTGACTTAAAATTTTTTATAATAAAGACACATTTAAAATTAAAGTTAAGCACACTAAACTAAACAAAACGTAGCTCAGAATATATTTTAACTAAATAATCTATCATGAACATTTTTGAGTCTTTGAATTTTTGTTACATAACATATTTACCTCAGTGTGTGTAGGGGGGGGGTACAATGTTTCAACTTAAAAAGAAAGTGTAGCAGAGGAATATTTTACAAATGTATAGATTTTTAAAAACCTTAAGAAATCAATTCAAATATTATCCTAATTAGAAATGAATTTATATATTATATTTAAATATTAACCCTAAGAAATGAATGTTGACCATGGCTTATTTAATTTGTATAAGAATGATTTTACACCAGTATAACTACACATTGGAAGGATCATAACGAAATAAGTTTTTTAACAAGTACACAGTGAAAAATTCCCGATCTCATAATTATAAAAAGCACTGGTACTTTTTACCGTAAAATCTCTGAATAGTTATTCGACTCAGTTTATCGGGACATGTTACCGAACTATAAATCAGATATACCGTAATTTTTGCAATAGTAGTTACAGTAAATGTTACTATAAATATTATGTTTAATTATTTTTACAGCAATAATTACCGTTAAATCTCTGAATAACTTTAATTAATTAAATATTACTGCAAAAGTTATGGCATAATATTTTACGGTAAAAATGGATTTTGCAGAAAAAATGATGGATGATGCACCAAAGTGCCGGGACTTTGTACCGTGATTTGATTCGAAATTATTTTCAAATGTAACTTGAAGCAAGGACCTTATAAATTGGGTTATTTTGTTAATTTATAAATATAAATCTTTAAACCATTTAAAGAAAAATCCACAAAAACTCAAAGGACAACTTGAGTTAGTTTATCAAAATTTTTTTTAATAAGATATGACTAAATTTTAGAAGAATAAATTTCTTCGAATGTCTTTATATTCTGAGAAACTTTAATATTAGATATATTTGTGCGCACAGTTAGTTATAGGACGATAAACAAATCAAATTTAAATTTTGTTTATTCACATTTCAGCTATTATACGCGGATAAAAAATATCCTTTTAACTGCTTTCTTGAATTATTTATTTCGAATTCCTTCGTAAACAAGTTAAATAGCTTTTTCTGAAAATCCACCCGATTGTAATCGAGCGCAGAAGTAAAAATGAAAAAAAAGTAACTACGCGGAACAGAAGAAAACGTCAGGGCTAGATCACTGATAGCATCGTAAATGGAAAGTTAGGAAAAAATAATGCCAAGAAAAATGGAAAGCACAGAAGGAAAGACGCTTTAGCAGATTTGATAAGAAAAACACGAATTTCTTTTTTGAAAATGATAGTCATCCCATTTTTACAGGACCTTCATTTACCATGCCAACAAATCTGCATTACTTAACTGATACATTCCTGACTATACAGATTCTGTTTTTGTTGCGGGGGTGCTTTTTTAATGCCAAAAAAAAGTTTCCGAAACTTAAAAGTAAAAAAATGAGTTGACGCATTAACAAAAGCTTTTGACTCTTAGGCTGAAAGAATGAAGAATAACTTTCTGTAGGAAGAAAGAGAGTTTTTAGGTGGGTGTGAACGACCTTCCATTATGGTAAGATTTTAGGAAGTTTTAAAGAGAATGCTAAATTTCTTTTTAATAAATACTTTGAGCTTGCTGTGGAGTTCTGCCAAACTTATAATACACAGCTTTGTTAAAAATTTTAAACTAGCTTAATATTTTTCTAAATACCGACTTAAAGTATTTAAAATTAATTTTAACTTGCAAAAGACATTGTTAAACATTCCCAAGGAATTGGAACAAGTTTAATGCAAGCAGTTTCTTTGAATAAATAATTATGAGTTTCTTTTAATACATGATTATTTTCGAGGTTGTTGTAAGAGAATTTGAACTATTAGGAAATATAATTAAATATAATGTTAAGCTAGTTCAAAATACTTAAGAACTTCAAATTTGAGTTTTGAATAAAGTATTCATGATAAAAGCGCATGTTATTGAAATTTTTATTTAAGTGGTATTACGAGACGTTAATTATTTACATTCTTTTAAAGTGAACTATAAAGAGTAAACAGAAATTTTCTAGAACCAATAATAATTATTGTTTTAAGCAAAAGAGAGACATATAATAAGTTTTTTTTTTTGTAGTGAAACTATTTCTAATAGGATTGTATTATACATGATCAAGATTGAAAATGGTTTCATTTAGTACAATAAATAAAAGATATTTTATATTTCCTTTTTGATACTTTTGAATGAAATGAAAAGAAACAATAAATAGCCATAAATCGTAAATTGCAAATTACTACGAGTTATTCTTCATAAAATCTTAAAACTATGATTATAAGACCTAGTAACGAGACAAATTGGAGTTTTTACCAATTTTGATTTCGATACATTAAATTATTATGCTTTTAAATTATTTAAACAAAACTTTTATACTTAACAAGTAAATTGGCCTTAATTTAAAATAACATTTTGTGACAGGAAGAGTATGAGTTTTATATTTCAATTTTATATTTTTAATTGAATTTAGCGAAATTTTTTTGCTAAGAAAAAGAAATTCGTCTAATCTTTAAAACAACTAAAAAGGGATGTAAATACTGAAGTTAATTTTTTCTAGTCAGAAAATGACTGCTTTTTAGCCTAAACTATTGGGAACAAGATTACACCTTCCCTTTTCCAATTTTTTCTAGGTCAAAAACCCAAAAATCTCCATTTTTTTAGGGTTAAATTTTTTAATCATTGTTAAAGAGTTATGTTTGTTTGGAGGAAGTATGTATTTATGTTTGATTTCACAACTTAAAATATTGTCTGCGCAAATTAATCAGTATATACCTTGAATTATTAGGTCCTTCGAATTAATACTATTCCGGGTCAGTACGTGTAAGTTTGACCATTAGATCGAAAATTTGACCATTAGATCAGAAGTTTCCCTCTTTTTTATTTTTCCAATTCAATATGTATAAGCAAAATGTTACCTATTATACTAAGCAAATTATAGTAGAATGTAAAAATACATAATTTATATATATACGTTACATAAATTATCATTAGTAGCTGTAACTTCATATTTATAAGTTCTTAATTAAATTAGTGACTTTCCTGATTTCTTTTCCTAGCCATCGCCTATAAAACATTTTTCAAGTATTGCTCTTGGCGTTTAAAATTGTTTGTATGAACAGTGAGTCATGTTTAAAATTAAAAATTTCAACTTCACGATTCCCAAATTAAATATCATCATTTTTATTTTCTAAAAGATACCATTTTTGATGATTTTTCAAAGCTTAAATACTTATTTCATTTTGAAAAAATGTTATACGAGCAAAATGAAAATGTGACTGGGTACTCACTTGTTTTACGATAATCTTTATACCCCATTTAAAACGAAAATCTTAACTATTTTTTCTTTTACTAAAATAAAACTGGCTTCCGAAATTGAACTAAACATATTCTTTTTTATGCTTACTCATAAATTCCTTAAGTCCGAATGTACGGAGAACTGTTGAAAGTGTGAAAAATAGGTTTCAAAAATGTAATAAACTCGAGTGCAACTGAAACATCAGATGAAAAAGATTTGCATAACTGTTAAAACAAGTTTATTGCTGAAACAGAAAATTTCATTTTCTTTGATGCCAAGTTCATTTTATTTGATTTTCTATATTTATTTTGTGTCTGTTTATTTTATTTCAATACACCACCTTTTATAATATAAGAAATAAGTTTTTCTTCTTCTTTTTTTTCTTTTTCTTTTTAAAAAAAAAGCAGTTTTTAGTTACAACTTGTAACTCGTCGGTGAGATTTTTATTTCGGACACAACTGAAAATGTGTGTTTAAGAAAAATGGAAACAGCTTGCTTTGAAAGCGTGTGTAAGAAAATGGACACTTCAAAAAACGCGCAATTTAATATTCAACCTAAATTTAACAACTGAACGAGGAATTTCGCTCTTAATTTTCCACTAAGCACAGTCATTACGGGACGAAGTCCCTTACTACGGGGCCGGAGTAGTTGAGTATATTACATATGTGAATTTGAAGGCATTTTCCTCATATTAAAAATGCTGAACAATAAAGTTAAAAAAACTAAAATTTAAATATATAAATTTGCATAACTTAAATTTAATATCACTAATAAGAATTTATATGACCTGTGACTTTCTTGTAAAAACAACTATTGACTTTTTCAGTCTTTTAAAAGAAGACAAATTTTAAAATAATGTAAAAAAAAGCAGTAAAAAAAGTGATTAAGGCGAATGGGCGACAGCTCAGTGCGAGTTTATTTGAAAAAGTTTATTTTTTTATGAAAAAGAAAAATTTTTATCAGAGAAATTTGAAAAGGAATTAAAATTCTATGTCTATTTTCTTAAACAAAACATAAATTTTGAACTGCGTCTATTTTCTTGGAAACGATTTTCGATTTTTGTCTAATTTCGTAAACACAATTTTTTAACAGTGTCCCAAATAAAAAGCTCACAGATGTTCTATTATATCGTGCGATGACTGTAAAAATGTGCTTGAAGAAATATAGATATTTCAACGGAAAAAAATATAAATAAAAGATGAAAAGATGAAAAATAAAAGTTGGAATTTCCGTAAATCATTTGATCCCAGTTTAGCAATTATTTGTGGAATATTAATTTTTACGTTTGCTTTTGATGATATTATTTTAAAATAATTGGGGAAATGTTAAACGATGCATTTATCTTTCAAAAGATATTTTGTTCAGTCAATATCCTCCAAAATGTGATGAATACCCTGTTGCTTATAACATTTCGAGTAGTATGAATTTGTATTAAAATGATGAGATCAATCTTATTTTCACATTTTAATGATCTATTCAGAATAAAGCAATAATTTAATTTAAATCATAATAATCTTTGGTGTTTATAAAAAGTAGCTAAAAGTTTACAATATGACAAAGATAATTTAAAATTATTAATAATTAAATAGTTTTCCTTAAATTGTGTTTTATATGAGAGAAAAAAAGTGATTTTAATACATTTGTATGAACTTAGACTATTAGTACTTTAAATAATATCAATTTGTTTTATACAAATCGCATTAAAATGTGACTGAATATGTGACGTATTTTTAAATTATCAATATATGACACATTAGGCCTTTATTCCAAAGTTATTATTTAAAAAGATTTCAGAATTTTTTTTTATGGTAGAGAAACATGTTTTTTACAAAAAATTATTCATGAAAATTTATTGCAAAATAACCTAGCCATATTAAGTTTTGTCTTTAAATAAAAAAATAAGAAACGAAGAGTTTAGAAAAAATTCACGAAATATTAAAATTGCTATTACTATACTTTTATGATAGCCAAAGTAATTATAAAATATATTTTAAGTGAATATTCATTAGTTATTTTAAAATTTTTTGTATTTGTTTGTTTTCCTTTTAACTTGAAAAGCAACCACTGTATTGTCAATCTGAAGTAAATTATACCAGAATGACTTATCTGAATCTTCCCATTCAAACTTATAAGTGTCATTCACAATTCTTTTTAAAAATCGAATGGATAAGTATCTTTAAAGCCCAAGATAGCCAATGCCTGTAATGTGTACTAAACGTTAAGAAACTACTTCCCAACCTATCTCGGATTTTAGGTTAATTCTTAAATTTTCGTCTTCGTTATTTTTTTTTTATTATTAAAGAAAACTTTTTATACAATGAAGTATGTCTCAGAACTACTCCACTTGTTTTAAAAAGATGAAGCCTCGTTTTTCTTAATTGATTAGGAAAAATAGCGTTTCTTACGCGACGAACAGATACTAAAAATACCAACAAACGTAGCACATATTACAAAAACTTAATTAGCATCAATCGTAATATGACGATTTGTATCTAACATCTAAACGAATAAGTACCTTTCTTCCATTAATTAGGCTTTTATCAAATCAATTTGCACTTATTACCATCATTATGCATTATTGGCGTCACTAAAATTATGGCAATTTTATCACGTTTCTCATATATAAATAAGTATCTTTTTTTTCATTGATTTAACTATTTAATGCAATTTTTTTAAATACCTCTCACCTTTTTACCTGTTACACAAATTAAACTGTTCTTCTCGAAAAAAATTAACAACGACATCATTTTTACAATCACTTTTTGTGAACAAATTTTGGTACTTATTTCGAAGGCCGCAAAAATTCGTCAGACTGTTACTACGCCAGTGGCGCTTAATTGAAAGTAGTATTAAATATTAATTTTACCTCCGTTATAAGTAATGTGATTATGAGAACCTATTACACTAATTTAGTTTTCTGCTATAGGTACTGTGAAATTGGTTTTTTACCTCCTCTGGAAACGGATAAATACTATAATACTAACATAATAAATATTCAGGGTCCCTAATACAAAACTTGTTATGCCACAATAGGCATTACATATTTCTTAGTTTTTAAAATTTCTTAAAACTTATTTTTTAATCATTCTTAATTAAATTAAATTATTTAATTTTTATTACATTTTATAAAAAGCAAATATAAATATTATATTCTTTTTAACAATCAATGTAACGGCTAACTATTTATTTCAATGCAAATGCAAAACTCATTGATTCACTGTTGCGACTATACCACAATTTTTCCATGACCTAATAGATAATTTCAATTTTATTTTGCTACTTCGTGTTAACTCTCCGTCATTTAAGTTTACGGAGACACACCTCAAAAGCCTAAGTATCCTTATACGAAGCACGTGGTCCCATATACCTATTAAAATACGAATTTGATGTCGTCATTACCATACGTCGTGAAATTATTAATGTTGATTTTATTTGTAATAACCTAAAATTTTAAACAATAGGAAAACAATTCATAAGAACTTGCGATAAATCTATTTTTTGTTTAGTAAGAGCTCAAGCTAGCATTAAATATTCATCAAATCGTTTGGAAAGCTCTTTCTTTTGGCTGTAACACACGAACCGGTGATCTAGGGGAGTTTTAGAGTAGACAGATAGGCTCACCATGTCTTTGAACATATTTAAACCAAATTGGGTGCGATTGGTTCAGAATTGCTGATTTGTTTAAGGTACATATACACACACACATGTATATAAATTTTCTATTTTATTTATATAGATTTCAACGCATGTCATTTACTAAATGCAACGGTAAATATTATCGTAGCTATCGATAATAAAAATAAAAAACTTTTTATTATCCCCCTAGAACTGGAAAAAAAGATAAATTTTATCATATTTCAGTAGTTTTAGTTTAATGGTTATTTTTAATTTTAAAAGAATATTTTTTATGTCTCTGCGGCAACCGTTATTATTACTAATTATTGATGATGATAGTAAAAATAGGAAGAATAGAATAAGAGAAGGGACATAGAAATTCAGAGAATCGACATATTTGTAGAATAGACATATCAGTGAATAGCTTAGCTGTTGAATAGACAGATAAGTGAATTGGTGAATTGGCGGTTATGGGAATTAGTGAATGGGATAACCAGTTAATTAGAGAATCATTTTATTAAAAAATTCCTAAACCTTTGATTTCTATAATTAACAACCACAATTTTTTGCAAACTTTTTCCCTAGAAACCATTTATATAAATTAACGTAAAATAGTTCATAATATGCTAAAAATGTTTTAAATGAAACGGAATTCTCATGGAAGTTGTGAATGTAGAGTTGGTCAGTTTAATATATAAATTTTTACATTATTTTTAACTATAATTTTAAATTTCAAAATCTGAAATTTTAAGAGAATTGGTCGAATAGTTCTTGTAAAATGAAAATGTTAAAATATGGTAGATTTACCGTTCCTTATGCTAAAGACATTTCTGGTAAAAAAAAAAAACATAATTTGGTAAAAAAATCCAAAATATACGGTATTTAAACCATTCATATGACAACGGTTTACTGGAAATTCTGGTTTTTTGAATTATAGCCCTTATTACCACATATTTAGTAAAAATACAAAATTGAAAAGTAAATTTAAAAGAATAAATGGTTTTTATGACATGCTAAAAGGTTTCATGATAAATTATCAAGTGCTACGACATTTACCAAAGTTTACCATATTCTCCAAATTTTACCACATTTAAAAAGTTTTATCACAAACTATGAAACAATATTTCATTGTTAATTTCACTAACATCTTCACCAAAGCGCTTAGGAAAAAATTACCCTGCTTTAAGTTGTAGAGTCAGAAACACAGTAAAGTTTACATTGGTAGTTTTAACCATAATTTTTTTCTCAGTGTAAAAATTATTAAGCGAATCTTTTTTCTTCATAATTTTAAGTTTTGTTTTTAGTTAATTATTTTAGTTAGTTTTTTTGTCATAAAGCTAAGTTTTGTTTTTCATAATTTTAAGTAACAGAGTTTAAAATTATTTTGAACGCATCTCATGACGCGAAAATCTAGTCAATGGTCCAAAAGTTATTGCAATTAACATTTACCAGATTACAAGTTCATTATTTTGCGTTGTTTACATATAACTCGGCAATAATTATGAATTAAATATTTAATTAAAAAAACCTCTAACATTAAATTCAACTCAATATATTATTCTTTAACTAAAAACATGTTTTGAGATTAACTTATATAATTAATATCTGGAATTGTATTTGTAACTTAAAAGGATAGTTTAATAGCATAAGCTTTTTAATAAAAAATTTTTTTCCGCTCACAAATCTGAATGAATGAGGTTAAACGTCAGGGGTAACATTCTTGCTGAAGAAACAGGAAGGCCGACTTAAACGACCTTGCCGAAATCATTTTTATTTCTTTTACTTTTTTTTTACGAGAGTTCGACGGCATTGCTTACCTGTAGGGGTTGTCTGTTGACAAACTTACGAAATTTTTCTTATCATCTAGGCAATGTTTAACATTTTTGCTGCACTCTTTTTATAGAGCATTTCGAATTACCCATTATGCTTATCTTATTTTGTTTGTAAATTAATCTGAGTAATTTGCTACTTTTATTTATTCGCTATTGCGTTTTTTAAAGTCAATAAATACTATTTGTGGTAAAAAAGAACAAATCAAGACTATGAGGAAGACTTTTTTTATTGAATTTATTTAATATATTTAGGATTATTTATGATTTAATGATTTCATATTATTAAATGTAGAAAATAAACTCATTAACTAGTTTATAATGCTTAGCAATAATTCATTAATGAACAATATGTTTATGGACTTTACGAAAAATCTAGGAAGTTTATAAAAGAAAGTAATAATCAAAGCACATAACCTAAATTTTTTGATGAATAACTCATTTATTATTTGGTCATTTATTATTTAATGCTTTAATATTAATATTATATACTGTAAAAAAATTAATAATATATTATATACATATAGTATATAATATTAATTATTAATTAATAATAGTTAATATTTACTAGAGACTTAATATTTCAGTCTTTTTACAATATTATTCATTTTCTGACATAACCGATGAAGTACTCATTGTCAATTGTTTGTTACCTAAAAATATTTTTCGCACGATAAACAACTTTTGTTTTACGTTTTCTGTTAATTTTTAGACTAATACTACTCTAAAAGAATTATTTTAAAAAATGAGTTTGAGTTTTTTTAAGTTTTCATTTCGTCATTTTTATCCTTCCCTCTCCATTTCATAGTATTTAAATTTTATTCTGGATTACATTATTTTAAATTCATTTAGTTTTTTAATTTAACTAAACTTACTAAATTAACTTAGTTTAGTTTTTATTTAAACTAAAACAAATTTCACTTTTAAAATTTTTATTAAGTTCTGAAAGATTAAATATTTTAAGTAAATCACATTTATGTCTATCTCAACGGTGGATCTTGTTAGATGATTTAAGTTAATCCATTTTTATTAGGATAACAACTTATAATGTATGTTTACCACTGTGAATACCACATACACTTTTAGAAAAATTCCGGAGTAAATTCTGGTATAAAGTACTGGCATTTTTAGTGCATCAGCCGTAAAATCCATTTTACCATAAAATATTATACAGTAATTTTTGGAGTAATATTTATTTGATTCGAATGATTCAGTTATTTTACGGCAATTATTACTGTAAAAATTACGGTATATCATATTTTGGTTCCGTAACATGTTTCGCTGAAAAAGGATTTTACGGTAAAAAGTACCGGCATCCTGAGTGCCGATACTTTTTACCGTAATTTAATCTGTAATTTTTTTACAATACACTATTAATACTGATAAATTAATTATTTTTATTTTACTGAGATTTCTAGTTTAATGACATACATTATAGCAATCATTATTTTTTGTATTGCTAATTGAAGAAAAAATAATCAAAGTTTTACCATATCCTCCATATTTCTTCAACCCTCATAACCATTGTACAGCCCCTATAGTTTAAATCAAAAGTTCCAATATGATCCAAGAAACTCGGCCTTTTGCAATTTTATGAGGCCGACGCAAACACAGAGTTGGGAATTACGAAATGGGCAATTCTGCTCGGTGGTAGTTAAGTTGCGTCAGCATCATCTTCAAGCAGTTTCAGGGTTGTTGATGCCGGCATAACATATTGACACGGTAAAGGCCAACCTTGGCGGAAGATTTCCTCGAGATTCGGATCGTTTAACCACCCATAAGCCGACAACGATGAAATGTCTATCCTTTACACCCTCTTGGGTAGGTGCCCAGACTCATTTTATTCGTGTATATGACAACAAGAATAATGAGAAGTTATTCCTGGTTCGGATCATTGTAAAGAGTCAAGCGATTTGAAAAAGAATTCTTTTTTAAAATTTAGTATCTAAATATTTTTGGCTCTATCTTAGCATACTCATATGCGTTGTTACATTTATTAGTATTTTCTAAATACTTTGTTAAATTAAATCAGAAAGCAATTTAGAGTTGTTAATTATTGATGAATTTATTTTTAGAATCCATTTATTTGTTTATTCTTTTTCACTCGTTACAAATATTTAATACTTGGGAAAAAATTCTTTCAGGTTTAAATTATAAATAATTAAATAATTAGTTTTAAATTAGTTTTAAGGAAGAATTAATTATGTTTAGTAAAAAAATTAGTTAAAATGTGAAGAAATTAATTATTTAAATATTTTGGTAATAAATTTAATGATTTCCTTTTACCTTTAATATTTACCTTTACTTTTACCCTTAATATTTGCCTTCTATAAATAATATTATCGAGAAAAATAGGTTGAATAAAAAATAACCGATAGATTCTGGAAACAGATTTATCAATAATTAATAATTCAAAATTATTGTATCATTCAAAATCCTTGTATCATTTAATATAATAAAGTAGGAATTAATACTTTTAAATATATTATAATACATACAAAGAAATTATTATAATTTGAAATTTTTTTAAAAATTCATATCAATATATTTTTTTACAATTAACATGTTTATATACGTTGTTAAATTTAATAAAGCAAGTTTTTAAACTACGAAACCTTAGTGCAATAAATAATAAAGCACCTTTTACTTCCTTATTATTGATGATATTAACATAATTTGGAATTTAAATATTCTTATTTTTATTGACAATATTTGAAATAGTTATAATTTAGTAAATATTACGCTTTAATACCAATGTTATATTTGCTAATTATTGGTTGATGAATACAGCAATGAGAAAAAAATATGGTTAAAACTAACAGAATATGATAAAATACACTTTACTTCTGATTCTATGAAAACATGAAAAAGTTCGGTAATTTTTACTGAAGTGCTTTAGTAAAATAAACAATAAAATATGGTTTTAAAATACGTGATAAAAAATTTGGTAATTTTATCACGATATCTTAGAACATGGCATAAAAACATTCTTCTCCTTTTCTTGAAGAACTACAGCCGGTTAACGGTCATGGTGATCTCAGTCAGTTTACGCCATCTAGATCAATTCGGTACTATATTTTTCCATCTGTTAACATCCTAGTCTTTTAACCACTTCTCTACTCTATCTAACCATACAAGAACATCACGATATATATATAAACATTTCGTTAATAATATCATTTTGATTCAGTTATAATATTTTAGTTATATTACACTCAAACACAAATCTTCCAGTTGCATTAATTTCACAAAAAAAAAAATTAAGATAATTCTAATTTTAAATAGTTTAAAAAACCTCATTAATGAAGCCATATGTCTAAAGATTTAAGTAGTATTTTAAATTTGATTGATAAACTTCTAAAAACTAAGAAATTTTCTTAAAGAATTACATTAACATTAATGTCATTAAAATCATATTTTCATTTTAATGGCTCATAACGAAATAAAAAAACCTACTTCAGGCATTTTTGTATCGCTTTCTTATTTTTATTGAACTTTTCTTGATTGTGATCTGAATTATGTAACCTGGAACAACTATAACTGCTTGAATTAAAACGGAGAGAGGCATAATTGTGGTCGTGAGTTTTTAATTCCTAACGTACTATTTTAAAGATTATTGTGTCAACCATCATAAGCTCGCTTCTTAATGAAAAATAAATCTAATTTTCATTAATAATAGCATAATTTTTTAAAATTTAGTTTGATATTTTGATTGGAAATTAAATTATTCTCATTACACTATGTACCACTAATATTAATATGAATTAAAAATCAAAATTTTTGTTTAAATGATTTTTAGTTTTTTAATTAGTTATGTCAAGCACTAATATCCACTTTAAGTATTAATTTCATTTTTAGTTAAGATCATTGAACTTAGTCTACATTTTCCCAATATGAACCTTTTTTTTTATTTCTTTAACTTTCATTTTAATTGCCTTGATCATTTCTAAGAAAAGAAAATCATATTAATTTTTAATAACATTTAAATTAGCTTAAATATTTTGGTACTAATTCCAGTTATATTATATCAAAAACAAAATATCAATACTGAGAAGGTTTTATTAAAATAATATATATTTTTTAGTTATTTATTGTCTGAATTTTGTAGTGGAACTGCTATATTTGTTTCAAAGACAGATACTTAAAAAAAAAGCAATTGATAAAACAAATTTTAAAGCAATCATTCATACTAGTTATTATTTTGTAAAAATTCCAATTTTTTTCCCCTATAGTCAAAATATGAAGGAAAACTGTTCTGTGAATGTAGCTCTTTTGCAAAATTTTTGAAAATAAATAGCACTGTTTTGGAAAATGAATTGATTTAGACTTTAAAATTAAATTCAGCAAGTTCCAAAATTATATGCCACATTTCAGTTTTTGTTCTCAATTGATTATTAATACTTAAAAAAAAAAAAAAAACAAGCAAGCAATGAATTGATAAAATAAATTTTAAAGCAATCATTCATACTAGTTATTATTTTGTAAAGCTTCAAAATTTTTTTCCCTATATTCAAAATATGAAGGAAAACTGTTCTGTGAATGTAGCTCTTTTGCAAAATTTTTGAAAATAAATAGCACTGTTTTGGAAAATGAATTGATTTAGACTTTAAAATTAAATTCAGCAAGTTACAAAATTATATGCCACATTTCAGTTTTTGTTCCCAATTGAGTATTAAATATGGAATTAATACTCTCGTGAAAATTGAAGAGAAAATGAAATCACGTGAATTCATTATTATCAATCACTGCACATTGTTGGGACCGTGGGCATACATTAAATTTCTATACCGCTGAAATTCTTTCTTCTCTTTACACATCAGTTCATCTTGATTTCCTTGTTATTGATCAAGACTGCACGTGCCACCAATGGCGGTGATTGCTGTTTAAATAGTGGAAAAGTGTATTCTGAAGAAATCGTGTAATTTACAATTTCTTTTTAATGTAAGTTTCCTTAAGTTAAGTGATTGTGAGTTTTTGAATATGCTTAAAGTATAAGGACCAAAGAGATCATAAGAAGTTTTTTGAGTAACAGAAATGAAAGCTGTTTCTCACCATGACGAACTTATTTCCTAGTCTGATGTAATAAGTGTATTTTATAGCCTATAAGTTCAGACGATAATTTCTTATATAGTTTGTTCGTTAGTAAATGGTTTTGATATTTGTCTCACTTCTGTATTGTACGTAAAAATTTATTAAACCTTAATATGTGTCCTTTGTCCACGGCTGACCCCTCTGCTACCACGGTTACTTTTGTTTCCAATTTATTAGTTTCCCTGCTATTTTTTGTTAGCAACAGTGCTTTTCCTTGTTTCTAATCACTTCTGGTTTTTATCATCCACGTGGTGTAGCCGGGAAAATAAACGTCGAGTTCGAATGCTTAAAACATATTGTCGACACATCTTTAATTTTTTCTATTATGCAAAATAAATTTTTTATTGATTTAATTCAAATTGAAATCAAGGAATACATTTTTTATTGACCATCAGTATAATTAGAAATCAAAAGCAGTATTCCTGTTTTAGATCAAACTAAAAATTTTCAAACAAGACAAATGGTGAAGACAACAAGATAAATGGGCGACGAAAATATTTATGGCCAGCAATTAACGAAAACCGTTTGTTATTGCTAAAGGGTATAAAGCTACTAATACATGATTTGGAGTTATATAACAAGCAGTTAGCTTTAAATCTCTCTCTTAATTCTTTCAAACGTATAGCCAGTTTCCATCATAACTATTAACCTTTATATGGCAATAAATAATCAAATTCAATACTATTGCTTCCGAGCTTTTAATATCCAAACTTCCGCTACAATAATTTTTGCCAGTGAGGTCTATGAATACATCACCATTTTTCACGGCAAAGTCTTGGAAGAAAGAGCGGTAATAGAATGAAGAAAGAACTCCCGAAAAAGGGTATTCCAAGCATCAATAGGAGGACACATGAATAGTGTGAAAGTATAGACTGTCATCGAAAATAATCTGTTTGAGGTGGAAACATAAGAGGTTTAGAAGGGAATGGGAACAAAAGAATATGACTGATGAGATGCTCGTTAGTGTCGGATATATCTGTTTTGATTTCTGGAGGTTCAAAAGGATTTGGAGATTTATAGTTACTGAAAAGTTTGAAATAGAAAAAGTGTATACATCACGTATGTCTAGAGGGAAGGATTTAAAAAAAAAGTAACGAATTTCACATTTATATTTCGAAATGTAGTATTGTTATTAAGCTACTGGCATAAAATGTCAGTAACATAAATATTTTATGTACATAGGCTAGAGTTCAGACATAACCACTCTTTATATATATATAGTTTAAAAACAATTGTTACACATTAAATTTAAAAGAAATCACAAACTAATAACACCATACTTCATATATATTAAAAAAATTTTGTTAAAATTGAAAATAAATAAATAAGCATGATAAAGGGCATTAATAATAATCCCGGCCTTTATATATATTTTTCAAAAATTGTCACAAATAAAATTTAAAAAAAACAACATGCATAATAACGGGAAAAAATTAATATTTAAGCAGAGAAAAAACAAAAGAATGATTTAAAAATTTGAAATTTCTTTATTGAAGAAAGCAGGATTAAAAGTAACAAAATTAGTTTGTTTATCGGAAGTTGGAAGGTGTTCTATAATTACTGAATTTTTTCCCCCAATAGAATGTCTTTAATTTCAATCTCCTAGTTAATGATTCGTTAGGGTTTGATAAAAGTTTTCTTTTTTCTCAGCATGAGAGGGTGCAACACATATATCTTCTTTCTAATGATTTTCATTAAACATTTTTTGGATGTCCTGCTTTTAAATTACGCTTTTATGCTATGAAAGAACAACAGTAAAGTAAAATAAAAACTTTTTCAGCAAGCCTTTTTACTTCTGTAAAAATGTTAGTTATCAAAGTCAAAAATTTTCATTAAACTTTTCTCTGGACTGAATCGTGCTTCCATCAAAAAGCATCCTTAAAACAAACAGGTCGATGTTCCGGAGGCAGGAAAGATCATAAATTTTGAGTTTCAACTTGAAATTCCGGGGTAACGAACTTCTCCTCCTGAGACTGGGAAAAAGCTTAATAATGTTTGCATTAGTCTCAAAATTTCACCCCTGGAAGAGATTAGGCAACGATGAAACCCTCCGAAAGAACCTAAAACAGTGACAAGTCCAATCAGGATTATTAATAAGGACTTGAAGATGGTGGACATTGGATACCCAGAAGGTGCTCGGAAATTGATCATCACTTCCTAGCGGCATGCCTAATGAATCTGACAGGCGGATACTTTGGTGACAGTTGACTGTGGAGATTTCCTTACAGTTTTATGGTACGCATAGAATGAAATGTCAACCTTACGTCTTCTGAAAGACATTGATTAAGCGTGGAAGGGGGATTCCTAATGCAAACATTTTAGATTTTTTTTTATGTATTGAATTATAAATATAATTTTAAAATTTTTATTTTATAATGAAAGATGTTATGTATTTATCCAGGGAATAGACTGACAGAGATTGATGAGATAAGGTAAATGACACTGTTCCAACGATAATAACAATGGGCTTTCGATTTTGATGAAATTTAATCTTATTATTGGTTCTTAAAAGTTGTTTGCTGTGATTTGAATATGTCACCTATGAAGAATTAATGACGTTAGAAATACAATATAAGTTTAAAAATTTGAGCATATTACTATCTTATTCCAGCCATTTTCGTGATGTGGTCATAAAAAGTTTAAAATATTTATTAAAAATAATTTTCTAAAAATTGTGATTTTTGTAGTTAAAATTAAAAATTCTAATATACAGAGAATATCTAGACTTTTTTTAAATAATTTGTTAGGATGCGTTTAATTGTATTTTAGTTTTTTTATTTTATTTTACTGGTGACTTAAATTTCTTTAGATGCAATTTTAATTTAATTTTGTTTTTCAAAAGAATGCTCGAACAATGAAAGATATCAATAAGATAAGTTTCATGTTAAAAAAACTTAAATATTAACAATAAAATACTTCAGTTGCATGATTGGAAATAAGTGAACACATTTTTTGTGAACACATTTGGAACATGTGTGTTTACTGTGTTTTATACGTATTTTAAATGCGGCTTAATATAGGTATATGTTTTTTTTTAAATTTTCTTTTCCACTTTCCAATTGAAGTAAATCAAATTTTTGATTAAATCATTAGTAATTTGGTTAGTTTTGAACCAAACCACAAAGCTGTTCCCTGACAGTTACTTAATTGTGTTTTTTCTTAACATTAAATTTCGGATGATATAAGAGCTTTGAATGGTTTATAAAAATTTTTTTTTGATTTTATTTGAACTTTCAAACAATATATCTTTAAAAAAATTCTAAAAAGTAATTAAATATGGATGCTTTTATACAAAAAAAACAACTTTTGAAACAGATTTTTTTAGCTATATAAGAAAAAATAAAAATAATTCTTATATTTTTCTAAACGTCTCTTAAAAAAATTTCAACAGTTTTCGATTACATATTAAACAGAAAAAAAAATATTTAAGAATGCACACACACATTCCTTTAAAAAATTCGGATAACAGTAAATATGCGAAATCTAAAGTGATTTGAGTTGCTCGTACTTTCAATTTCTTTATAAACGCTACTAATGTTTTAAAAAGTTTCTCTCCATTACTTGGGAGAGATTGGGAAGAATATACTTGCCAGTGAAAAATGTATCAAAGGACTCAATAGTTTAATCTCAGAGCTAAGTGATTTAAGCACTAAACTTAAAATGAACTTTAAGCCGGTAGAAGGTGATATAATACTTTCAAGATATTTGATATTTCAGAGGACACTTAAAGATTTTTTTTGCATTAAATGCATCTCAAAAGGCTTTTTAATTATCAGTTCACTTAACTGAATAGAAAGAAGCTCTCGAAGTGTAACAGATTATTATTACACTTGTTATAATTAGTACATACTAAAAATTAAACAGGCATTGGATTGTTTTTATCTAACGCTCTAGCTGAGAATTATGCTACTTTTTTCACTTGTGGTAATTTGAAACTGCTTAAAACGGTTAAGACACAAAAGAGCCACTTCCCTGAAGTGGCTCTTTTGTGTCGATTAATGCTTGGTGTTGTAGACAATTCAAATCTCATTAATCACAATTCTAAACATTATGCGACAAAAATCATTGCTTTGTTTCAGAGCAAATGTTTTAACAGAAGCTCATTTTTAAAAAAATTTAAATTATTATTCAAATAATTTAATTTTTAGAATACAGACAAAATGAATTAGCAAACGATATATAAATGTTCTCTGAAAAAATGTATATTCAAAATTACTAGAAAAGGGTAAAATTTACCTTGCTTCTGATTCTATGGAAGCACAGAATAGATCGGTAATTTTTACCGGCACGTTTTGTAAGTTTTTGTTAAAATTAACAGTATAACATGGCTTTATAATATGTGATAAAATGTGATAGAGTAGTAAAATTTCGTACTTTTATCATATCTTAGAGCTTGACATGAAAATCATTTATTCGGTGGAATTTGCTTTTTGAATTTTTTACCATATATGTGATAATAAAATTCATAATTTGAAAACCAGAATTTCCAGCGAACTATTACCACATGGAAGAAAAAATTACCAAATGAATGGTTTAGATACCGTATATTTTTATTTAAATAACCAAAATTATCGTTTTCTTTTTTACCATAATGGTCAGTACCATATACAGTACGGTAATTTCACCAGAATTTTTTCTTCATGTACAGTGCACAAAAAAAAGGACCACCCTGAATAGCTTTTGAACTAACTTTAGATCGGATCTTCACGTTCAAGGAGTCAATCTTAATGGTTAGAGTGGGTTGCCTCAAATGTGCTAATTATTTGATGCAGACGATAGTTTAAGTTATGAAATCAGACGCAAAAACATATTTTCACTGAAAAATAAATGCTTTTTTTTCCAACGGATTCAGATTTTTGACCCCCAAAATAAAAGGGGTAGCCGCAATCTCGGAAACATGATCCCTATACTTTGGTCAAGAGAATGATCCAAAGTTTGGACCTCCCCCTAATTTGAATTTTATTTTTTGCGTATTTCGCCATATCTCAAGAACTTTTTAAGCGAATTGAAAAATCTTTGAACACAACTATAAAATTCGTTTATCTAGAAATCAGAAATAAGTTTCAGTAAATATTTATTATTTTTTTACTATTTTTTATTTAGTAATGGCCGAAAAGTTTAGAATTGTAAGCTGTAAAATTTCTTATTTCATTTTAAAATATCTAATTTTATATGGTAAAATACAAAATATGAGCGAAATCGGTCAAATAGTTCCCGAGATAAAAAATTAAAAAAAGTATTTTTAAAATTCTCAGGAACTATTCTACCGATTTCGCTCAAAATTTGCGATTTGTCATGTAAAATTACCTAATTTAAAATTATGTATATATTTATGTACCTTACAGTTGAAATTTTTGCGACTATTATTAAATAAAATAACAGAAAAAAGTAAATATTTACTAAAATTATTATTTTTTTTTGAATAGAATTATTTTTGGATAAACGAATTATCTAAGATTTTTAAATTCGCTTAAAAAGTTATCGAAACAAGCAAAAAATAACATTAACATTAGGGGATAATAAATTTGAATAGCTCTCCTGACCAAACTAAGGAGACCATATTCCTCAGATTGCGGCTACGTATCTTGGGGGTCAAAAATCCTAATCCGTCTAAAAGAAAGTATGTTTATCCAGAGTAAGTACGTTTTTGTGTCTGATTTTGCTATTTAAAATATCGTCTGTACTTATTAATTAGCATATGTGAGGACAAGCTATTAAGATGGAATCATAGAACGTGAAGATACGATCATTAGATTTTGTGAACGAAACGTTGGTTCAAAGGATGTTTTGCATCAAAAACTCTCCACTGTTAGCCAGAAGACTATAGTTGCATTCAACTGTGATCGTCTGTCACTACGTCAAACACAAGTTATCTCTTCTTAGTCAATCTTAAAATATTATTTTATTGTGTTATAACACCTTTTTTTAAATAAATTATTTAACTTATTTTTCAAATATAGGAGCTCAGGAGATAGTTCCGCGGGCTATACCAACAACGGCTGATCTATATGAATTCCGCATCCGGCTCGGTGCTAATACAGAATATTCTCAGTGGCAAACGGATTAGAATCTCTTTGCCATCGGGCTTTGCCTTATTTTAATAAACTGCAGTAAATTTCAAGACCTTCGACAAAAATTTTTTCCTGAACATTTAAATTACATCCGACTTAAATTATTTTGGAAGTAGAAGAAAGTCAAACAAAGAATTAATGAAATAATGGAACGCCTTTTCCTTACAAGGGAACTTGACTAGACGGCGTCAACAAATGTGGGCTGTACAATTAACGAGCTCTATATTTCATGTAATGCATTAATTGTGTCTCACTGTTAACAATTTTCTGTATGCTAATAGTATTTTTATTATTATTATTATTATTATTATTTTTTATTTATTTATTTAAACTTATATACTGTATACAATACTGTATTTGTGTTCTTTAGAAATGATTTTCGAATTTTTGATTAACTTATGGTTCAAAAGTTTGTTAAATTTTCCAACTATTCATGTTTTGAGTTTCCTCTTGTTTGAGGATTTTTCTTTACGGCTGCCTCGCCGTAACTCTTCTTTTTGAAATTGTATCTGTTTTTAGTTTGTTAATTTTAAGATTTCCCTAAATTCTTTGAGTCCTTCTGGTGTTGCCATGAATCGCCACCAAGCCTACCTTTTTGAATCCTCTTTCTTACTGAGATGTCACGTGCGTGCACTTAGAGTCTACAGTATTCTCCGGATGCCCCGGCGGGACGGGGTTAAGCTTTGATTGCCATCGGGCTCAGCCTGGGAGGATTTCGTGTTTTTCCTCTCCATGTAACACAGTCGCGAATTATCTCCATTAAAAAGCGCTCCACGAAGGTAAATTTCGCCCAGTGATTGATCAAGTTGTTCCCTTGTCTTCGGGTCAGGATAGGCTTCAAATATATAAAGCTACGGAGTTGAACATTGGTAGTCGTAAACTCAAAAATTAGGACGGTTGCTCAACGACTGTTATAAAATAAAGTAAATTGTATATATTGTGTACTCTGATACAACCTTATCTTACAAAAACATTCATTACATCTAACAATTCGATATTGTTTCAAAAAGCCTTTAACGCTGAAGATATTAATTGTGTTTTACTTAACATCAAAACTTTTACTACAAAGTTTTCAGTTTTGTTGAAAAACGTCACATGTGTAATATTTAAAAATGATGGAACAATATTTATACGGTGGTACGAAAAAAATTGATTACATTTATTCATTTAAAAAATAAAATATTACTTTATTTCATGGGAAAATCTCATTATAGAAATACATTACACATCAAAAACGGGGAATAAATTTAACTTCTTTCTTCACCTAAATTTACAACCGTTACAGTAAAGTTAAATTAAAACAATTTTTTTTTTGTGCCGTCAGTATTGAAAACGTAATAGAAAGTGTCAAGATAAATATATTGGTTAATCTTTTATTTGATTTTACAGAAAGTCCAGATTAAAATGGCAAAGAAAGAAAGAATTCCAGAAGTGTTGTAAATTAAAAATCACGAAAAAAAAGAAAGGAATGAATATTGGATGGAATTAATTATTTTAATTTCAAAAATAAAGGAATTAGTTTAGAAATATTTTCTAAAATTAAAAAGAATTTTATGAAACATGTAGATTTCGATTTTCTTGTCGTTTTATCATTGAAGTTATGGTATTAAAACAACTAAAGATTAGTTTTGATATGTAGAAAAAAAAACAATAGATCAAAATTTTAAGAAAATAAAGCAAGATGATATCAAATTGGTTAAAATAATTTTGACATGAATATTCTGCGTTGAACTTTTCATATTAATGCTAGGTGTTCTGTAGGTATGTTAAAAAAGCTTTTTTCGAATAAAAAATTGTACAGCAGAAATATTATTCTTCGTTGATTGCATTTTCCAAATTATTCTTGATAAAAAAATTATGCTGACTAAAGATTTTTTTAACGCTATTGATAAATAATTATCAACTTAAGCTTAATTTGTTTCTCTTATCCATCTTTCCATTTTGGAAATTTCTTATTTTCATTTTAGGCAGATAATTTTTTTAGGCAATGCATATTTGTACGATAGCCACGAGAATATTTCCACAAAAATAATTTTCACATGCGCAGTTCTGTTAGTAGGCTTCGACACTATTTTTAAGAAGATCCGTAAGCTGTAATTTATATTGATGGGAAGTTGATAAGTAGTGATTTAGTGATTAATCAGTTTTAATAAATCAAGAATATTTTAGTTGAGCTACATGATTTCAATCTTGTTGCCAAAGAAATTTGAACCACAGAGAAAATAAAGCATTGCATTTTTTCTATTCTTTCATTTTTTTAATGTTACTAAGCTGATAATTAAAAGAAAAAAAAAAGCAATGTCTTTTACTTAGTTTCATACAAACATCTCTATCTTTTTATTATCCCAATAAATTCGCTATAATAGGCTATTTTCAGCTAAATTTATGCTTAGGTTGCACTATATTTTAAGTTTCTATTAGTTAAGATCTTGGCTTCATCGAACAAACAAGACTCGCTTTAAAATTTAGAGTTAAAGAACACACTAGATAAGTCCGCTATCAAGAATATGAGAAATCATCAACTGTTGCGAATTGTTGGAATCTTGGAGAGAAATTTAATTTCGGCTGTGCCAAAATTATTTCCACCCAAGTCACATCAGCTCATCTTGATGCCCTGGAATTTCATTTTATTCATATGAATTCTGATTTCATTGTTACTTTAGTTCCTCACCACCTCTCTATAGCGGGTGGAAATACATTTTCCACTGATATGACCATCTCAACCACAGTGTTTTTTTTTTTCATGTTTATTTTTATTCTTTCTCGGCTATTAAGGCTTTTCTAATTTTGTTTCTCTCCTTTATTTTCCTTTTATCACTGAAAACTTTACGTTTTACATTTCAAATAGCTTTTATTTCTTCTCATTCCCTTCTGACAAGTCTTGACATTGAGCGCCTATTTTTGAGCACTTGAAACTTGTCAAGTGTTGTTTTTAATCAGTATATTTCTGAAGCGAATGAAGTTTTTAAATCAAGTAATGTTTTATAACTCAGTTATTGTCCATTGTATTTTTTATTTTGACGATTCCTTATGCCTAAGGAAGTATTAAAACTACGATAAATAATTTTTACGTATCAAACTTATTCTAAAAGATTATTAATTTTTCCAATTTCAAAAGTTATTCAAATAATGAAAAATAATTCATTATCATTTTGAAGATCAAAGGAAATATTAACTAGTTAAAACAATCTAGGCAAGCAAAAAATAATAATTTAAAGAAATCTTTATTTAAATTCCTTTTGGATTACGTCCAACGCAAAACTTATATTTGAAGAGATGAATATAATGTGTGTTTAAGAGGTCTAACAGTAACTGGTTTTGATTTCATCCAGGAAGCGTCTATGCACAACTTTTTTTTAATACTTTACAAGAGTTTAATAGCAGCACATTATTTAAATGCGCAGCATATTATTTAGATGTAAACACTTTAGTGAAATAATGCAAAGGACTTTCAATGTTTAATTTTATTTAGAGTTACAATTTAACTCGAAACTGAAATAAATATAGTATGACGTCTTGTACGTTCGACAAAATTTATAAAAGTCATGTTAATAATTTGTAACAACTTTTAATAGGCAATTAAGTATGCTCTTTTAAAAACCAAGCATACTAGGTAAAAGAAATTAAAAGAGAAAAAGTAATTTTTAAATTAAAAAAAAAATTCATTTTGTTGATTCTTGTTAAAAAAATATTTTGACCTCTAAAGAGTATAAAACGTTTACAGGCATCCAAGTGCTAATATGAATTTGAGCTGCATGCTATACTCAAACGATGAAATATAATACGTAAGAACGATACATTCTGGCCCCACTATTCTTGATTAGTTTCTCTTGGCCAAACTGCTTACAGCTCCCTCTAGCAATACTTAAAAGAAACGGTTAGTTGATATAATAGATTTGAATTGTTGACACTCTACAGTATATTATGTATACATATATTTCTGTCATATTTTTTATTTAGTTCTGTACAATTATATTTTTAGCATGAATGAATGCTCCTTGCAATACATTGTTTTAAGTTGAGTTTTTATGCTTTATTTGAATTAAAATTATTGAATTAAGCATGAATTAAATTGCGTGAATTTGCGTGAATTTTTCAAAATTCCTTTCATATTGTGCATTTATGTAGAAACTTAAATGTTTTTATCAACTCCAAATTTTATATTTTAGATCTATAAAACGTAAAAAATATTTCTTTCATATTTTGTTTTTCTCTTTACTACTACTTTATTATTATTTATTCTTTACTACTTCTATTCTGTTACATAATTATTTCTACTATAAACAGAAAAAAAAATCTACATTAATAACGTTTATCCGTATTTATCCTTCAATTAGTTTAAAATTATTAATGGTATATTTCATCCAAGTTAATGTGTATTAAATTCAACATTAAAATAAGTATAAGAACAATAAAAATGATGAGAAATTTAAATATTTGAAATAATTCATAACTTACTTAATAAAATGTGTTTTTTCTTCATTAACAAGCGGCATCTTCAATGCATTAACATCCAAGTATTTTATAGAACTGAAATGAAACAAATGACCAAAAGATTATACTGTAAAAAAGTTCGGTAAAAAGTACTGGCACTCAGGGTTCCGGTACTTTTATTCATATAATTCATTTTTACCGAAATAATTTAAGGAACAAAATCTGATTTACCGCAAATCTTACTGTAATAATTACTGTAAAATCACTGAATTACTTTACTTACTAATACTGCAAAATGTACAGTATAATATTTTACAGTAAAAATGGGTTTGGCAGTAAAGGGGATTTCACAAATGATGCACCCAAACCTGGTACTTTAATACTGTAAATTGATCCGGAACTTTTTGTGGTTGTATAATGAACTTTATAAAATAGAAACAAAAGATAAAGTGATCAATTCATCAATGGAACTGATTTTTAAGATTTTTTCTGTGGCGCGGCGCTATAACCCTTTAGTCCAGATTGCTACCATTTTGTTACGCATCGAAAAAGAGAGCGTTGTATTTTGATATGCTCCAGTATTAGAGTGGAAACTCATTATATATTTCTATGTGACAAAATTTAAATACCTAGTTTCAATTTTATAGGTTCATAGAAATCACTAATTTCATAGAAGTCGAGTATTCTCGCGCAGCAGGTGGGAAAATGTGAATGGAAAAAACAAAACAGAGTTAACGACAAAATTTTGAATACATAACTTCAAACAAAATACTTGAGTTTGAGTTCACATACTATTCCAATTTAAAAAATAGCTGCATTACTTTCTGTTTCCAGTGAGTGAGTTTCAGCATTTTTTCTGTAACTTTAAGTTTCTTACGTATCGTCTTATACTTGGCGTCAAATTGCTCAGAATAAAACTGGTCATAACATGCATTTTTTTTTTCCAAAAAAAATAAATAATCGAAATTTGATAGGAAAACCCATTTATGTCTCTTTAAGATAATATACACTTTCTAGCTTCCTCATAACACAAAATAACTTAGAAATCTCTATTTTATTTCTTTTTACCGCTGATAACAATCATTATTATGCTATGTTTTGATATAGATATGCTTAAAGTGGCATTTGGTAGAATAATCGAATATTTTGAATGACTAGTTTCTTTGTTATAATTCCATCTTGTTACAAAGGAAACAAAAGCTTACTTTTTCAAAGTCACTGTCTTATCTTATACTTCCTCTTCATTTCTTGAAATTAACGTTAGTAATTGGCTTCATTAGTTTCGTTGATTTCTGCAAGATACGAGAGAAACTAATTTATTCCTTAAGATTAAGTTCAAAACGACAAACAATTCTTGTGTTCCAATTGACACCAAGTATTCATTTACTTTCTTTACTCTGATAAGTACATATTTAATATCTTTTATTAAAAGGTATTTTGATTTTGCTTATCATGATAGTAATTAGCATTTATTAAAGTTAAAAAATCAATTTTGTGATCATAATAAATATACGAAACTTTTTCTTCTTCTAAAAATAAATATAGTATTTCGAATATTTACGTAAGGATTCATCATTAAACAAGTATACTTCAAATGCTCAGTAACAAAGTAATTATTTTGTTTATAGTAATTTTAAAATGAATAGAGAATATAAATTTTTTAATGCTAATATTTTGTTATTTTTCTATGTGTAAGAATATCTGTATTTAAATCCGTTTTCAGTAAATACACTTAAAATTACATACACAAAATAAACTTATATTAAATATTACACAATCAGTAATATTTCTTAAAATTTAATTGAACTTTTAAAATTTCACTTTAAAATTGTAAAATCTATTTGGAAAGAATATAACAAGATAAAAAAAGTAAATACGCAAATAAGCAGGCTCATATAGCTAGCGATCGCTTCGTATAACAGAGCTACACTGTACAAAAGTCTAGATAAAATTACTGGATAGAATAATGTAAAAAGTACTGACCCCACGAATTTCGGTAATTTTTACCGTAAAATGTAAATTCTAGCACCCTGATTTTCGGTAATTTTTACCTTAAAATTCAAAGGAACAAAAAAAAAATCTTATGTACCGTAAGTTTTACAGCAAAATTACTGAATGACTTTATTAATTTACATTTCTGTTAAAAATGAATTTTAAAGATGCTGCACTCAGGGTACCAGTACTTTTTACCGCAATTTTATCAAGATCATTTATACTTACGACTGCCAACTTTCTACGCTTTTGGGAAAAAATTTCTTCCAGCGGTAACTAAGTTTGTGCTTTAATGTATGATTATTATTTTGTAAATGTGTTTCAAAAATATTTTTCACACCACTACATATAAATGATACAAAAGTTTATATGGGACACCACTTTGTTCCAGATCTCTCGTGATCTGACTTTTAAAATATTAGGAAAATTACCAAAAGTTTTAAAAGCTGTAGTTTTAATTGTTTACCACTCTATTAAATATTTTTTAAAAAGCGTAGACTGTTAAAATTGTCCTTCTAAAATTACGGTAATATAACTGGCAGCTGTCTGTCCATCCGATTAACTGTAAAATTTACGGAAAAGAATTTTTTTTTCCTTTATGGTATTATAACCATTAAAAAAATATCGTTATAAAACCATGAATACAAAACTATACGGTTTTTTAACCATTTACAACTAGCATTTTTTAAAAACGTAATAATTTTTTAACTAAATATAGAAGCTAGGCTTTTCGTAAGTTAATGGTCATTGGAGAGTGCCGGACACTGGGAATTTCTAACGTAATGAACGGAATAGAGAAAATATTGTAGTGTCAACACCAGGACTCGAACTCCAGTTTTGCAGGTCATGAGATTGACAGATAAGCCCGCTCGTCTATGATATGTACGCAATTGCAAAGAACTAAGTAGCTTCATTAGGTAGTTCTAGTTGGTGAGATAAAATTCTGGTTGTTTAACCGTATTAGGTGAAAGCAGTTAATAAACAGTTTCTCTTAAACCTAACAGTTTGATTACCATTTTATTTATAGTTATTTGACTGTGTTGATTAAATATGGTAAAATACCCATTCAATCAATTGTTATTTTACCATTTTTTCCGAGAAATTTCTAACAGTGTAGCAGTTGGCAGCCCTGTACACTTTGTAATTACAAAATTATAGAGTATACATGATTGACAATTACAGTATTATAGTATATACTTACTACGCTTTTTGTATAATATTTTATAGATTAGTACACTTTTAAAAAACCAAAGCTTTCAGTATTTTCAGAAACTTTGCCAACATTCAACATACACAAAGACTCACCACGACAAAGTTGAAACAAAGTGGCGTTGGATATGAACTTTTAATTCATTTATGTATAATGGTGTGGAGAATAAGTTTAAAGGGATAAAAAATAATACCTTAAAACATAAACTTAGCTACCACTAGAATAATTTTTACAAAAAGCGTAGAAAGTTGGCCTTATATTATAACTAAAATTACATACAGTGATAAATTTTCTACGTACCTTTGCCAGTATTTTATCAAATAACTTTATCACTATTAAGCAGAAATTTCACTGTCAGTTTTGGTTATTCCACTGACAACAGAAAGGTTCCTGTGTGTTTATAGACAGTGTGTCCCCTGAAAAAGTGCTGTCTTACAAACACACATTTATATTTTAATTTTTACAGATTTTATGTATAGCTGAATTTCCCAATTTCATATTCATAACGATCACAAAATGAATTTTTTTGTGTTTGTAGAGCAGAAACGATTGTCTGCTATAGGAACCTGCTTATTTGAGCTTATTACGTTAATAAAAAAATTACTAAGTTTTAATGTTTTGTGTAGATTTCGAGACTCAACTCCGAAAACACTGCGATGCAAGTTTGGGTTGAGACCCATGACTTAAGAACGCTTGCGTTTTAACATGTTCATTTATGAATGGTCATTTATGTATGGTAAATTGGTTTTGTGACAAAAACATCTATAAAACTTCATTTGTTAGTCATAATAGAATATAAGTCTCATTAAAAAGAGCATCAGATTTTTTTATTGATTTTAAAATATAAAATTCCGAAAACAATATGAATTTTCGATAGTGGAGGCATTCATAAGCCAATTTATAAAACAGTCACTAAATTCGCTTCTTCATTCAATAAACCCAAATTTCTTTATAAGAAAAAGATATACTTTTCAAGTATTGCTATATATTGCTAAACGAGTATGTTAAAAGAAATTTTAAAGTAATTCCAAATATTTCGTTAATTTACCATTATATAATTCAGCAAACTACAATTTTAAGGCAATTTCAAACTATAAGGTTTCTAAAAACTTGAATATAGACACAGAAAACCTATCTGTTTTCCATTTCGCAAATTACTATTATGCGTTCAGCGTAAAGTATCAAAATGCTACTTTCAGAGTTTCGTTCTTATTTATATGTCTACTCGCATTACTTTTATCCAAAGTCATATGACACTTTTTAACTTAAACATTGACTTCTAAAAGTTGGAGTCGTACTTTCAAAACTTCTTTGAGTGAAAGTTTCTGTTTCTTTTATAAATGTTATTAAATTAACAAGCCGTTACAACGTTACTTATAAAATATCGAGCTTAAATTTCTTCTTTTTGCTCTTTTTTCTAACACGTAAATAGCTAGAAAGATAAAACTGTTATATAAACAAATAGTATTTACCCTAAGAAAAAAAGTATCAGTACAGTTTACATTTACATTTCAAAGAAAATGAAAAATATATCAATAAGAAATATCGTAAAATATGCGGCTTTTTGCTATTTATTTTTTGAGCACAAATTTATTTCAATTAGGTTTTGTTTTAATTCATAATTAAAATCTTTCACTCTCTTTCTCTCTCTCTAAGAACAGAAATATGAAAAGATTATATATATGTATATAAAATAAACAAATTAACTACAAATAAATATGGAAAATGAATACAAGGATAAATTTTTGATTATTAAATAACTATGGACACTGATTTATTTAGGAATAAAAAAATTATTATTCCGTATAATCTAATAATTGATCTTTTTACGTGCATTGTCCCTATTCAGAAGAAATTTAGCTGCTTATGAGAGTTTTTTTGTATGGTAGAGAAAAAATAAAGTTTAATGTAAAAATGAGAGACACTTTTTGAAAGAAAAAATATAATAATAGCTGCGTTGCCCGAATAAAAAGTTAAAGATAATAAAATAAACCATGACATATTTCGTTAGCATTAATCAATATATCTAAATTTAACTTAGATTATAGGAATTACTTTAGAAATGTTTTTCGAAAGAAGTTGATGAACTGAAACTACCATAATGAAAAGGTCGAAAATCGAGTTTCTAAAAGAGGAGAGTAATAACAAATTATTTACTCATTTACTTGTTTCATTATTGCCAAGCTTAATAATTTGTTTAACGGAAAAAAATTTTTTTTTTGTATAGTCATTCTAAAGTATTTAAATTAATTAATTTTTTTCCCCTCATAGTATGGAACTTGTGTTACACAACCAGACATTATACTTTAACTGCCGATTTTTTCTTTTATGAATGATTTTATTTTGTTTGTTATATTTAGTTCTTGAATGCAAAAAGAAGTTTATATATTAATGGCAAAAAATTAAACGTTATTAGCATGTTTGGTACAAACTCTTCTGTATCATTCAAAATATGTACAACCTTTCGGTACAAAGAGCTCACAAAACGTCAAACATCAATGCTCTGTTCCAGTGAGAAATGGCTAGAAGAAGCTCTCATAATTGATGATTTGAAAAGTAATATAAAAAATTTTCTTTTCTCAGACATGTCAAGAACTTGAAAATACTTGTTTCTCGTTTCAGAAAACGGAAAAACATTTACACGTGCACTTACACGAAATAGGAAAGGTGTGTAAGCCAAACAAAGGGGAAGTTTGAAAATTGAGCGACATAAAAATCGCATTACTATTTTATTACTGCTTCCTTCAATTCAACAGTTACAGTGAACCAAAAGAAAAAACGGACCACCCTGAATAACTTTTGATCTAATGATTGGATCTTCACGTTCTAGGACTCAATCTTAATGATTCGAAAGGGTGATCTAAAATATGTTAATTAATTATTAGAGATGATAATTTAAGTTGCACGAAACGGACTTTCTCTAAATAAACATAACTTTTTTCGACAGACTTAGATTTTCAACCTCCAAATTTAGAGGGAACGTCAATCAGGGAAATATGGTCCCCATAGTTTGGTAAGGTGAACGATCCAAAGTATGGATCTCTTAATGTTAATTTTAATTTTTGCGTATTAGCCATTTTTTAAAAAACTTTTTAAGTGAATTGAAAATTTTTTCGATACATTTATAAGGTTCGTTTATCTAAAGATAATTCCATACAAAAAATAACTTTAAGAAAAGATTTATTATTTTTTGTATTTTTATTTGTTAATAGTTGAAAAGATTTTGAATTGTAAGCTGTGTAGTTTTTACATAATTTCAAAGCATGAAAATTTACATGGCAAAATCAAAATTTGAGTGAAATCGGCTGAATAGTTTCTGAGAAATTGAATTTTAACGAAGTCGTAGAATTAAAATTCGATTTCTCAGGAACTATTCAACCGATTTCACTCAAATTTTGTATTTTACAATTTATAATTCCATTTTTTAGAATGATGTAAAAAATTGTATACATTACAATTAAAAATTTTTAAGCTATTCTTAAATAAAATAATAAAATATAGTAAATATTTAAATTTTTTTTTTTTTTTTTTTTTGTATGGAATTATTTTTGGACGAACAAAATTTATAATTGTGTGCAAAACTGTTTCTATTTGAATGAAAAATTCTCGAGATATGGCGAAATACGTAAAAAGTAAAATTAACATTAAGGAGTCCAAACTTTGGATTTCTCTCTTGATCAAACTATGGGGACCATATTTCCCAGGTTGCGCTCCCCCCCCCCCCGATAACTTTGGGATCAGCAGCCTGAATTCTTCTAAAAAAGGGTATGTTTATTCAGTGAAAGTATGTTTTTGCGTCTGATTTCGTAACTTATAGTATCGTCTCGACTAATTAGCTAGCTTATTTGTGGTCACCCTCTTGAATTATTAAAATTGAGTCCTAGAACGTGAAGACCCTATCATTAGAGCAAAACTTATTCAGGGTGCTTCTTTTTTTTTTTTTTTTTTCTTTTTTCTTTTTTTTTGCGCAGTGTACAAGCCTGTTAATTTGCGCAGTGTACGAGCCAGTACAAGCTCGTTAATTTTATTTGCTATAATGAGAGTCTTTAATTTTTTGAAGAGTTCATTTGTATGAAATTGTGTAAATGATCCGTACAAGGATATGACTTTATTCGAATATTAAAGTGGTAAAAAAGTTAGAACAGCAAAATGGAAAATAATAAAAGAATTTTTCTAATTTTTGCACACATGCCAATTACGCAGAAGTTCATACTCATTTTATGAAAACTTTTAGAACAATAACATAAAGCTCAATTGGAATAGGTGACAATCGATCACGCAATGATCGATAAACGCAGGTTGGAAGTTCCAACCAGTTTTGATTGATCACTGTTTCTAGAACGACGTTTTATGACATTTTCTCATCGCATGCGCCAACTTTAGTTTTTAGAAAAGTATGGAATGGTGCTTTTTATTAGGAAATTTCATATCACCCTATTTCAAAATTTATTTTTTCTTTAACAATGTTCTAAAAAGTGGATCTAAAATTGTGAAAGAAATTGAAAAAGAAAGAGAACACTTTTATAAATTGCGAAACAGCAGTCGAAAAAACAATGCTACGTATTTGTCTCAGAATTTTTTCTTGTTTCCTAAACAATAGGAAAATTCAATTCAATTGCTCTCAAGAAAACCTTTGGGTTATTTTAAACGGATCTTAACAGAAACCTATATCTTAGCACTCCGTGATAAATAATCTAATCTCTAAACATTACTATGGTTTTTATTTTTTATATTTCAACAAGAAAGACATACACTTTCAAAGAAACAGTTCAATGTTGAATACTAATGTTAGTGCCTTAATGCATATGGTTTAAATTTGCAGCAACCTAAATGAACTGTTAAAGAGTGTTTCTGTTGAAGTTAAACTATAATAACATGTAACCAAATCTTGTATAATAATATAGTTCAACTTGATACCACATTTGAATGATTGCTGCACATTTGAACACTATTATCATCCATCTTGGTCTGAAATTTCTAACATAGCATAAATTTCCATGTAAGGAATGGGATAATCATTTACTGTTTTTTTCTTCTCAAAAGCTAAAAATGTTATAATATTGAAATTGATTTTAAATATTAAATTGCTTAAATCTATGATGAGAAGTTAAAAATCAACGTGAGAAAAATATATTAAAAAATCAGTAATAATTACTTATTTCTGAATTCAGAGGAAATAAAAACAGTAGTAGAGTAAGTCTGTTGTTATTTCGTGACATTTTTTTGACACCAATAACAATGCTCATTTATAATTTTATGACATCAGAACAGCTTCATGACTATTTTTTTTCACGCAGAGCTTATTACGTGTTATTTTTCCGTAGAGCTGTAATACAAAAAGAGAAGTCCCGTAGTTAAATTTCTCCATCTCTCTTCGTCCCAAACATCAGTGTCTATTTAATAAAAAAGTGAAATGATGGAGAGAAAGGAATCCAGTTTTATTTAAATGCAATTCATGATATTTGAAATACGATGAAATACCTAATTTTTTTTTTAATCAAATTTTCTTCATGTATACATAACATTTGCATATTATGCTTAAATATATATATTTTTAAATGTTCGTTTTTTAAACTATTTTATGAAACCCTCATTTGCATTATACTTATTTAAGCAAATTCTTCTTTTAGAACTATATTTCATCATAAAAACTTTATAAAATATAATATAGGGTAATAAATTACAGCTTAATGATTGTTATACAAAGAAAAGATTAAATGAAATAAAGCTAAATTATTTTTGCTTCGAAAGAAGTTAATGAAATAAGATTTTCAAAACATCTTATCGTATCTTAAGAACCAATATTTAAGATATTCAGATTTATTATGGGCACTCTTTTTTTTAAAGGACATTTAGGCTAATTTAGGTTGTTAGGCTTCGCTTTCATATGGTGCTTAATCAAATTTAAAAAAAAAGTCTGTATTCGTTTCAAAGGCTTTGAATTGTGAGTTCTACCAGAACTACTTTAAGTGCTAGCGATTATTTTTGTTGCAGTTTAAAGACTATTAGCTATAAAAAGACAAATTACGTTCTCTGCTTCAGTTGTTTTAAGTTCTTCCTTTATTTACTTTTGAGCCATACTGAAAACCTTTAAATGAGCAGGAGCTTGGAGAGAATTATCCACCATTTTGAAATACCTCGTTTCTTAACTCTTAACGATCCCTTTGGAAGTGTTACTCCTTAAAAATGTATGCTAAAGAAAATCTCTAAGCAGTCGTTGAGACTATGTTTCAGAAATAAAAGACGATATGCTAAATTTCTTGAATAAATGTTATTCTGTTTTGAAAGAGTACTATGTGAGTTTCAATTAAAAAGCCTTCAGCGAAACTAAAAAATAATTTAGTCCTTAAGTTATCTACAAAATTTAATGCTAGTAAAAATTCTTTCTGATATTTTTGAATTCTGTTGGAGATTATTATTTTACTTTTAATAAAAAATTTTATAGACGTATATATTTTAATTTATTATATTGAAATTTTTGTTACAAAATGTGTGAACTCGAATGTGGTCTGATGGATGTAGCGTTAAAATATAATATCCGCAGAGATGCATATTCTGGTGTTTCCATTTAAAATATATGCATTTAGCATATAAATATATATTCAGCATATAAATATGTATTCAATAAATATATATTTAATATATAAATATGTCTAAGCATGGCATGCATCAAATTATAAAGTGATTTCATCTAAACTTTTTCTTCTGTAAGTTTTATTTTACGTTGTCATCAAGTTTGCTTATTGTGCCAGAATAATTTACTATTTTATTTACAAATATTATATGATGTTTGCACCCAGTAAAAGTATATCTAAATATTTTATTTAATTACTTATTTATGCATTTCATCACTTTATGTTTCATTAATTTCCATCACCCACACCTTATTTACTAGAAATAAACGCATCAAGATCACCTCTCAACCCTTAGAGTCTCATTTTTCGGAGATAAAGCGTTTAGTGGAGTGTTGTATTGCGCACAGAGAAGCCGGGATTCTAAGCAAGAAGAATGTTGGTGGACGATAAGCGCAAGGACAGCTTTTTTTATGGCCACGCATTTGTCCTAATCTCTTCTCCATACAAAATAGAAAAGAAATCTCGGGAGTCTCTATCCTTCACACAAAACCGTTAAGGAAAAGATGCGTTTTTGTTTATTGCCTTCGGGTACTAACAACAACCTGCGTCGAGTAATGCATTGGATAGTGTTGTTGGAGTAGAGGTATTTTACAGAGTTAGACTTTGGTTAGGGAATTGTTTATCCTGATTGTATGCCATTGCTCCGAGAGATATAAAAAAAGGAATATATGATTTTTTTAAATAGCTCAATGCTATGTAGATAAATTGCGACACAATTGTGAACAACTTTTTTCTATCCTTTGATTGAATGTTGTAAAATTACTCCTTTCGCTTGCAGAATAACGTGGCTTAGAAATTAAACTCTAGGTTGTTGATGCTGAAATTAAAACATATAAACTTTATGGAAACTTTTTACACGGAACTATGTGGGGTCAAAATAGAAGATTTATAGTTTACTTCTTTTGAAGATTGTTTGCCAACTTTCATTTACGCTCAATTTTATGAAGCGCGTGATTTTGAGGGGAAAAAAGCGAAAACTCCGGAAGCATAAAATCTATGTAAATTCTTAATGTACAGTATTTCTATAAACATAAAAGCGTGAGTCTGTCTGTATGAATGTTTGTTAATAACTCGTGAGTGGGAGCCCGATTTGGATCGTGTTTTTATCTGCAGTTTGTAATTTTTTATGTGGAGGTTGGTATTTGCCATTTTAAGGCATCGTGTAACTCGGTTACGATTGCAAAAATAAGAAATTTCATTGTAGTAACCCATTGGTGCAGATTAAACTTTTCTTAATATCTCTTAAACGACTTCAATGATGCGGTGCTTTTTGCTACAGATGGCGAAAAATTGTTGAATCATTTTGCGATATTTCCCATTTCCCTACGTTGAGTAAAAACGAATTTGTTGACTAACAAAAATTATAAAAAAATTAAAGAAATACTAGGTTTAACAGTCACAAGTAGTTTTAAATGTACATATTGTTATTAGTCCAAATGAAATTTTAATCTCAAAACGTCTAAAATTACGCACTGTCTATTTTCACAGAAGTTAACTCTTGCGCAATGATTATAGAAGTCCTCAAAAACAATTAAGAGGCACTGAACAATTGAGATATTTGAGTTGCTTTATTAAAATTACTCAAAAATAGCCAGTGTCTATTAATTATAGCCATTTTAAATTAATAACAATCGTAAGTATAGTGATAAAAATAAAGCAAAAATTTTTGGCTTGTGTACACTTGCCCGACTTCTCTCCAATGATAAGGTTTACCCCCTACTTGTATTTCCTGACCAAATATATATATATATATATATATATAATATATAACTTTTTTCTGCCAAATATTAGTAATAAGTGTTTCTTGACATATTTCTAAAAGCACTACGAGAAAGCACTGTGCACTACGAGATGTTGTGCAGCAACAGCAACTAGATGATTAAACGTAAAATCATGAATAAAAAAAGTATATAAACAAAACAATCTTTCATCTAGGATTAAAAGATAAATGAAACTGATTTGCAATTAAACATCCATTTTAATTGCATATAAATGTAAAAACTGATTTTAACTTTTTAACGTAAATGTTAATTTATTTGGTTATATGTTTATGAAGAATAATGGTGATGATGGCGTCACTGAAAATAAATAGGTTTTATTGAAGTTATTGGTTTGAGTGTAGTATAGAACTACGTTACTACTTGGGTTACTAAAGTTACTATTAATTGTTCATTGGTTTGTTTGCTCTTGACTAGTTTTAAATGTGTGATCATAAGATAATCGAGCTTAGAGTTATAATTTTTTTTTATATTTAGCATTTGGCAAAAGGGCTTAGTAGAAACAATCAAAGAAATAAGCTTTAATCGCCTTAAATTATTAACAGTAAAATTTTGAACGTGAATTTTTTAAAAATATGCCAAAAAAAAAAAAAAAAAGGAAAATATTTTCTTTGAAATTGTAAGATTAGAAAGATCTTTGAAGAGGAGAGTGCGTAACCAGACGTACTTTAGTACACTTATATAATATTTTATGGCACAAATATCTTAAACAAAAATAATTTTAT
This sequence comes from Parasteatoda lunata, assembly GCA_949128135.1. Lineage (NCBI taxonomy): Eukaryota > Metazoa > Arthropoda > Arachnida > Araneae > Theridiidae > Parasteatoda > Parasteatoda lunata. The sequence continues at coordinate 58,881,998 of OX421970.1, read as the reverse complement.
TGATAATAGGGCCATTTATCATTTAATTATTTTAAAAGTGTATTTTTCTTTTATTTATTAAATTTTAATTTTGTTTTGTGTTTGCAAATTTCGATAATTTTTTTTTTTTTAAATAAAAACGTAATCACACATAATATAGCTAATAATATAATATGAAACTACACACAAGAAATTCACATGTTTATCAGATAAAAAATGAAAAATGATAAGAAAAGAGATGAATCCTATTGAGTGAACTGCATTAAATAACTTAAATGAATTACGTTATTTTAGATTTAGTATTCGACTTAAAAGAAGAAATATTTTATGAATATATTAATTAAATGTTTATTGTTATTTTAAATTAAGTAATTACAATAACAATGTTATATTAAGTATTTACAATAACAATGGTTAAGAAAAAAAGTATATTGTAAAGGAAGCAATTATTCGCAATTTTTGACAATTACCTAAACTGCTAGAACTAAAATTATGGTTAGAACTATATAAAATATGTCAGCAAAAAAAATTTTTTTAATAAATTCTTCATTACTATACAATATTTTTATGAACTTGATTTTTGAATTGCGATTAATAATAGTTAATGTAACAAATTGAAGAAACAGTGAAGAAACAATTGAAGTAACCTTATATATCTGCCTGAAAAAAAAGAATTTTAAATCTGGCATTTTGTTTTTTTATGAGGTAACGAAATAAAAGTTAAATATAATTTAAAAACTATTTAAATAAATTATTTAGATATATATTAAAGAACATCAAAAGTGTTAGGTATCAAGGTTTAGATTTCGATTTCGGAGTTCTTTTCAAATGCTGAGATAAATAAAAAATTTTAGAATTTTATTTGTAAGGAAATTTAAAACTAAGACAATGATGGCAAAATACCTCAATAAAGATTTTCACTTAGTAAATTTTGCAAAGAGGAAAACATTTTCAACTATTTTTGTAATTTATATTTTTAGAGATAGTATGAAATGTTTTTTCGAATTCCCCCCCCCCCAAAAAAAAAGAGAAGATAAATTTTTATTAAACTATAAATACAAGTGTGAATTTAATATTTTAAAATAAAACTGGAATGGTAATTCTAGCTTTATTTTCAAGTCAATTTAAGATATCAAAATATAGATGCTTCGAAATATTTTTCAATTATTTATATATTATATAAGTATACATTTATATTAAGTATATATTTATATTAAGTTTATATTAAGTATATATTTATATTGAGTTCAAAATAAATTAATAACAAACTAGTTTTTTCCTTCAAAGATGTTCTTGTGTCTTGATACATTTTTTTTTGCATAGCGTTGGTAAGAATATATTTACGTTAAAGAAATAAATATTTTATGATTAATTTTTATTATCTATTTATTTATTCTTTACAGTTGAAGAAATATATTTTTAAATAAATCCTGCATCTGTTCATGAAAGTTTCAGCATTTTATCGAGTATGAGTTTATTTTGTTTCATTCATATTTATTTTTTCTGGCTAGTTTCATATTTATAGAGCGTTAACATGCCGATTTGTTTGAAAGTTTATTATGAACAAAACTGATGACAGGAGGCGTACGCATTTTAGAATCTCTATTAAAACAGACATCATAATCTTCTACGGAAGATTTTAACTGGTGGACTTTTCAACGATTTCATTTTCGTAATCCAGTTACAGTGCAAAATGTTTTATGGTAGCTAGTTTTTATGAGGTCGTAAGCCGGAAATGTCGGCAGGCTTTTAAGTTTGAGAGATGTTGATGTTTCTCAAGATGTTTGACACTTTTGACAAAAACAATGAAATCCAAAGCTTTCGGGAATGCAATTAAAGTATAAATAAATTGGATGTAACTGCGACTGTAGTATTCTCCAAGTAATTATTTTTTCTTGCATCATTATTTACTAGTGTCTTAGCTCTGCTTGTTAAACATATTTTTACGAGATTTTTGCTTGTAGCGATTATTTAGGAAATATTCAAAGAGAGAATATTTTTGAACCAACGTCTGAAAGTTATGAGGGGTGTTTAGCGAAGTATTTATTTTTACACTTGTGTGTTAGTCATTTGAAGACAAGTTGACGGATTTATTTTGTCGGCGTTTGAACTAAAGCTGTTGTTGATAGACGGCTTATTCCAAAGCTGAAAAATAGAAAGCTATTTAAGAAAACTAGAAAATTTACTAGCTTTAACTTAGAAAGGATATTACGCTGATTTAAATATTAAAACCAAGAAAAAGACTGTTATCAAATTAAAACGCTGTGTTTGGAAATTCAATTGTCAGTTCGTGGCTATTGGAGCTCAATTAATGAAAACTGTTAAAAAATCATATTAAATCTGGAAAAAAAATGTTGAGAGGCATCTTTGTCTTAGGTTGAAATTGTTTATTAAATGTATACAATCAAGCTAGTAGTTTTAAAATTTTAATATAAATAAATATGTAAATTATTTTATTTACTGACAAAATGTTACAAATGTAATTAATATTTACACTTCAAATCTATACAAATATATTTTTTTAAATCTAAACATTACCTGGAAAAAGTGAACGTAGATTTTTTTGTCTTAAAAGAAATTTATTTTTTACGTGACTGACGCATAGTTTGTTAGTTTCACCCAAATGGTCTTCCCAAAAATAAGCTTAATACTTATGACCCTTTGATTTGGATTCAATCGCTTAAAATAAGGCAGCGCCGTGTGTGATAACGAAATAAAATATATGAAATGAATACAATTTTTTTTAATAATCTTCTTCACAACTAGAAACAAAACTTTTATTTAATTTTCTTTTATTGATTTAGCTTTCTTTACATCTTTGTTGATATGACTTTATGATATATTTTTGAATTTTTGTTTACTTTGCAATTGCATATACATGCTATGACATTTTCTGCCTGCTACTTTGGAGTGGGTTTGAATAAATCTTTGTATATATATATATAATATATATATATAATATATATATATATATATATATATATATATATATATATATATATATATATATATATATATATATATATATATATATATATATATATATATATACATTTATACATTTTATTCTTTATTTTTAAAATTTTTTTCTACATATTTATTAAATCTCATATCAAATAGCAAATGATATGAGATTTAAATCATTCCGCTTTCTTACCATGCTACCTAGATATTTCCACTCTTTAACAAAACATAAATAAATAAATAGAAATACATGTACAAGAAACCGTTTAAAATATCATTCCACCTCTTTGCATTTTAATAAATGTCACGAATGCTCTTCTATAGTATAGGAGTTAGTAATTTTATTTCGGAAATATATATGCATAACGTTGCCATATCTTGAAAAGAAATAACCAGGCTGTTGTTCTCATGTCTTTTACATTCGCATGAGGGTTCAACTTAACAGCTTTGCCGATACGTTTTGGACGGGAGTGCGACATCAACAGCTGTTCTTTCTCTTCGTAACGAAATATTTAAAAGCTAGCCGGCATCCAATTTTGCCATTCTCCTGATTTTGATAAGTCAGCTATTTTTCCGAGTCGACTTCTCATTTCAGGCTCCGAGTGCTTTTAGAATAAGGAATGGAGGAGAGTGGCAAATTGGAAATGACAGACTGACTTTTATAATTTCTTCCTTAAAATAAAATAAGAAACGTTCTTTCAAAAACATGTTGTATATTTAAAATAGCATGCTACTGAACGAATTTTTAGCGGGTCAGGAAGCTGAAGCTATTTTATTGTTAATAAATGTTTTGTTTGTTTGATTTTTTTTGTAGAAAGTAATTGCTTCGAACTGTTCATAACTATGGATGCAAATGCGACAGTCTTATTACTTAATTATTTGCGAGATACTAATACCACTTATGACTCATAATGGTAAGTGAAAATAATAAAATACAATAAAAATTTGTGTTTAGTCAAAAAGGAGAAAATAGTTTTAGTTTTTTGTGTGACCTAATACAATAAACGTTAAGACACACCATTTTCGTCAGACTTGAGGGAATTTTTCTTTTTATAGTACGCGAAGTGCCTTACATTTTTTGTTTTTGACTAACGATAGTAATATTATTCTATTATATTACTATCGTTATATTATTCTATTAATATTATTTGGTAATATTATTCTATTTTTTGTTCTAATTAAAAACGTAGTTTTTTTTAGAATAATTTTTTATTTTTTTTATTTTCTTCTTTTTAGGTTTGTATTTTTTTGCTTTTTTATGGCAAAAGGTTTATCAAAATTTCGATTGGAGATAAATTTTCATAAATTGCAACTTTTATTGTGTATAATTGTAATTTTTATTTGAATCAGACACCGAAGTTTAGCTGAAATGTGAGTGTCTAGCTTACTCGGAAAGAGATAGAAATTTCGTTTCTTGATCATTTCTACCTAGCGGTAAAATGGTAATATAAATTTTGTTTAAACGGACTGAAAACGATCGTGACATATATTGTCATTTAGTTTTCCTGTTTATTTTAGAGCATTATAACCAGTCTGAAATAGACAAAATTTGGATTGACGATATTTGCATTCTTTTGCGATAATATGATATTTTAAATATTATAATAATATAATATTCTAGCGATTATATAATACCCTAACTTTAATTTTTACGAAAAAAAAAAAAATAAAAAAATAAAACTTTTGAACGGTTCAAACTTTATGGATAGCTGCAGGACATGGTGGGAATTTGCATGCGCATGAGCACACAAATAATTTTTGCCTACCTTTTGCAATTGAAAATGTCACGGTATAGCGTGCCTCAGAGTATATTGCTTGTGTAAGCCTACTATGCGAGCAATAACAGCCGGAATGCGGCTTAAAGGAAGTTTGTGACTGAGTAGAGCTGGAATAATCTATGCGATATTTGTTGACGGTACCGTGACTACTAAGCGATACGTGAAGGTTTCAGAAAATAATTTCATTCCCGTTGCCCAAAGTGCATCTGATTTTCACAAGATGTGGTTCTTGAAAAACGGAGCTCGACGCCATCGGAGCAAAAAAGTGTTTGATGTCCTGGGGGAGCACTTTGGGAATAGCATTTTGGCTTTGAGGTACAGACAGAGCACGGGAATCGGACTCGCTTGGCCACCATATTCTCCGGATCTGGACACATGCGACTCATTTTTTGGAACTATATTAAAGACAATGCGTACAGAAATAATCCTAAAGCTATTTCCGAGCTAAAAATTGCCATTCAGGAAGTCATCGACAGCATCGATGTTCCGACACTTCAGAGGGTCATGCAGAATTTAGGTATTCGCCTGTGTCACATCATAGCCAATGATCTCATGCCAATCGAACATAGCATTACCTTAATTCGAAGATCTGTAGAGACGTTTACATGTTGAATAAAATTTCTACTCTCCGCTGTTTTTAAATAATTTACGTTTTATTTCATATAGTTCAATAATTGTCTCCCTTTATTAACTAGTAGATATCAACTAATAATAATAGTTTTTAGTCAACTGTAAATAATATGACGCATAATAAGTCATCTAAAAATAATTTGACTAATAAGTCAGCTAACACTGATTTGTTTTAAAATAATAAGTTACCTAAAAATGTTTTTAAAAAAATGCTATAACTAAAAACTATCTTCATAACTGCGATGCTTATTTTTTTCGTAAATTACTTATTAAAAATATATATTATGATCATAAATACGAAAATAGATTTTCTAGTTTCTTATGTACTTGTTCTTTTAAATTAAAATAACTTGTATTTTCCATCATATTAACACAATTAAAGCTTTCATTATATTAATTGTGAAGATCTTCACTTGGCTCTGAAAAGAATGTGTTCTAAAAATAAACAGCTGTCATCCTCTCAAGGTGCAAAAACGATTTATTTTGTGAGAAAAATACAACTTCTCTGGGGTCTTAACATATCACTGACTGTTCTATCTCCGTAAAAAATGCCGATGTTCTTTTTTCTTCTTCAGTACAAGAAAAAATAGAAATGAAAGAATGAATTGGCATTACTCGAAAAGAATATTTCGCATGAGATATTTTAAGAAATATATTTTTGTATAAGATCATAGTGATAGCGTTAAGAATAGTGTTTAAGAATATTTATCATTTACAGGTATTTTTTAACAATTTAATGTTTTGGCCATACACTTTTAAAATTTTCATAGTAAAATTATTGTACCGGGAGGGTCTGTTCATCCGATTAACCGTTAATGTTAAATACACAAGTGGGCGACCTTTGTGCTAAAATACAAACTAAGGCAAACAACGTTAAAGAGCATATATATATATATATATATATATATATATATATATATATATATTTGTACTCTTTAACGTTGTTTGCCTTAGTTTGTTAAGTTTAGAGCTAGGGATAATTATGTTCTTTTAAAAGTTCGAAACCGATTGAAATTAATATGGTTTAAAAACCGTGCATACAAACTATAACCATTTCGTAATGGTTTTGTGACCATTTACTACTGGCAGGGTTTCAAAACCGTAAAAAGGAAATTTACTTAAAATTATAGTTGGGTTATGTTATGCTTTTCAGTAGTAATCTGATCTACAATAATCATAAAAAAATTCTATAATAATAAGTAAATATTTAATATAATTCTAGATATCATGGTCGAACTCTTTAAAAACTGAATTTAATACAAATACTAAACAGACTTCATGACCAACTCAAACAAAGGGAAATTGTTTTAAATACTTATTAGGACTTAGTTGCATAGCTCTTGGAAAACTTTTTCACGACTCTATTTGACACTCTATATTCTAGTTTGAACTTTCAAATGCGTGACACATCCTAACTTTAATAAATAATACTACTCATAAATAAGACCATCAGTGTAATGGATTTCTTTTAGACAGAGCATTATAATAAATGGTTTTTCTGTAAAATTATGTAAAGATAATCTGTTAGATTTATCTTTACATCTGCATTTTTTTTAATACGAAAGATCAACTCATCTTTCCATCTGAAATTTCACGAATGAGAAAGAACTGACTGAACTTCTATAGCACGAGGAGCATATTATTTCAAGTTGCTGCTGCTCTTAAGAAACTAACAATTGTATTTTTCTAATATGAAACACGTATAACGGGAAATTTCTACATCTGTAACTAATAAATATCAATCTTAATTATGACCAGTACTACGAGCATGTGAGAAGCAAACAATAAGAATTAGCTTCTTTGGGGTTACAGCACTCCAAAGAACGACCACCCCGAATAACTGGCCGCAATCTGGGAAATATGGTACCAATAATTTGGTTAGGAGAAAGCTCCAAAGTATGGACCCCGTAGTGTTAATTTCCCTTTTTAGGTATTTCGCTATATCTCGGGAACCTTTTAAGCGAATTAAAAAAAAACTTTGCACACAATTATCGGGCGAATAGCTCCTAAGAAGTCGAATTTTAAGTATCTGAATCTTTTGAAATTCAATTTTTCAGGAACTGTTCGAAAGCTTTTGCTCAAATTTTGTATTTTGCCATGCAAAATTACCGTCTTTAAAATGGTGCAAAAAATTGTATACCTTACAATTCAAATTTTTTTCGATTATTATTGAAGAAAGCAATAAAAAATAATAAATATTTACTGAAGTTATTTTTTGTATGGAATTACTTTTGGATAAACGAATTTTATAATTGTGTGCAAATTGTTTTTTAATTTGCTTAAAAAGTTCTCGACTTATAGCGAAATATCTAAAAAGTAAAATTAACAAAACGGGGTCCAAAGTTTGAAGCTCTTTCCTAATCAAACGATTGGCATCATATTTTCTAGATTGTGGCTACTCCTTATACTTTGGAGGTCAAAAATAAGAATCCATCAAAACTGCTATGATTATTCAGAGAAAATACGTTTTTGTGCCTGATTTCGTAACTTAAAATATCATCTGCAGTTATCAATTAGCATATTTGAGGTCACCCCCACGAGTGTTAAAGATTGTGTCCCAGAACACGAAAATCCGATTAGTTAAAAAGTCATTTAGAGTGGTCTGTTTTTTTCGGCTAACTGTACACATGTTTCCTCGTTTTAGAAATCTCTGTATGTGCGAATGGCAACTCTGGATTGGAAATTTATAATGTAGCTTCTATACATCTGAAAATCATCTCTCATTTTTCGTTTTTGTAATAAAGCTATGTTAACTTTCAGTTACATTTATGAATATTCATTTTTAACCTGTTCTTAAATTTTCACAAATTCGTTTGTACCAATAAAGGTTTTCAGATCTCTGATCAGAAAGGAGGGATCTAGCCTCGTAGTGGTCACTTTGCGAGAGAGGCAACAAGATTTTTCAATTTGACTACATAACATCTTGACCATAAAACACGAGCCCCCCAGGGCTGACATCTATGCGTGACTGAGATTTCAAACTACTCCGGGATCACCAATTGAGGAATGCAGGACACTAAAAACTCCTCGCGTGTTGAAGGATCGGAGTGTGAATCGAAATATCGTGTTGTCAATGCTGGGATTCACAGCTGCTCATGAGATTGACAGATTAATCCTCTCGCCTAAAGTAAGGCTCGGTAGGTCCAGTTGCAAGGAGATATTAAGTGGCTACATAAAGTGTTTACAACATATTTATTACCGTGAGGTTATATCCGCTGTAGGGTTACTCATGCGATGATGGAAAATAAAAATATGAATTCCTAATCTTTATCACATGGCTAAGCTTCCAGCTTTCGGAGAACTAAGATTGATTCTCATTGACTGGGAGCCTAGATGGCGCTCTTAAAGTTCTGATTGATAAACCGTTTTAGGTGAAAACAGTCAATAAACGATTATTCTTCCAGTTAACAGTTTGAATACTATCATCTTGAATAACAAAATCTTTTTTTATGGTTATTTGACTTTTTTGGTTGAATATAGTAAAATGACAATTTTATAAATTGCTGTTTAACCCTTTTTCCGAGAAATTTCGAACATTGTATAGATTTTGCTGTTTTAATTTACTTTTATTTTCACAATATTAGATTATGATCACTGCTCACTTCACTGATCAACTCTCTCGATTCCTGAAATCATTTTAGTTTCTTGACGATAAACACATATCAAAATTCAAATTCAATTAAAAAATTCAAAATTAATTTAGAGATTTGGTTTTACAAATTTAAATCTCGATTCTATTGCCATAAAATGTAAGCTGTAAGCCTAATCATTTTGCCCCGTCACCTGTTCTTGTCAGTCACCATGTCTATCTTACTTCTTCATCGAATTTATTAGAATTTTTTTTAAAATTTCAGTTAATGTCTTTGCCAACGCATCTTTTTTGTAATCAATCGAAAAACTAATTCTTATTATAATTTAAAATTATGTATTCATCAATGTATAAGATAATCCATTATTGTATGGTATTGTATGCAAAATTATGTGTGCAACAGGTTACAGTATTAAAACAAATAAAAAAATCCATTTATTGTTTAATATTTAAAAAAAAAAAAAACTCTTAATAAGCTGAAATGTCGATGTAAACAAGTTTTTCATAAAATGGTTTGAATAAGGCAGAATTATATGGCGAGTTGACTCTATCCGTCTTCACTAATACTCTTTAACCCCAGATTTTACCACAATAACCAAATTTTATCATAAATTATAAACCATATTTTATTGTTAATTTCATCAAAATCATTACCAAAACTCTTCGGTAAAAATTAGTGAGCTTTTTAATAGTCCATCGACACAGAAATCTGGTAAATTTTACAACATTCTGGCAGTTTTGACCATACTTTTCTTGTTAGTGCAGTATGAATACTACACATGAAACTAGTTTCAGATAAATTGATTATTTAGCATTAATTTGAATTACTTGCTTTTATTCTGATATTCGTTAAAACAAAACTGTAAGAAAACTAGTTCTCGTTATGTTACTGTAAATGATTTTCACTGTAAATTTATTAAAAGTTTACTTTCATTAAAAACTGCTTTACGTAGCATTACGTTGCTCTAACTATTTTTGGAACAATTTTCATTAACACTTCTCAGAAAAGAGCTGATAAGGCTCAGAAAAAGTTAAAAGAAGATTCCCCTTGAGGGTGTATGTAAACGCTAGATACGCTTATGGCGACAATTTATGTCTATCTTTCTTATCTTAGGGTCTTAATTAGGTTTATAGAAATGAAGAGTATTTGACTCAAAATTAATGTTGTCAATTTTCTTAAAAGTCTTATAAAGATTAACGTTTAATTAAAATTTCAATTATTGCTTAGATTAGTACTAGATTAGTATTTATTGCTTTAATTATTGCTTTGCATCGCATATTTTAAGAACTCTGAATTATTATATTTTATTTTAAGAAACTTTAATTAATAAATAATTTGTTTTGAATTTCTTTGTATTTGGATGTTCAAATTTGCTTTTAATTTTATAAAGTGATTTTGTATCTATTGAAGAAACATTACTTATAAGTTTCTTAAGTTAGCTTTTAATTGGGACTGTTCCTGCAAACAAACTCATCAGATTAGCAAATTTATTATCTTTGTAATATTTAAATTATACTAAAAGATTTTAATGTGTTCAATCATTTTTAAGAAATGAGTAAACACATTAAAATCTAACCATATGTTTACTTTTCTTTAATCTTTCCATAAACCTTCCATTTACGTTTTGTAAGGATGTTTAACTCTTGTAAATGTGTTTTAAGTAGTTTCAAGTGCCATTACTTAAAAAAAAAATTCTGTTACAATCTATTTATTTAACAGAATGCTAATCTAATAGAGTAGACAATGAAACAGTTGGAATATTTCCGATTTATAAGTTATATTTCAGAAGTGAACTTTTACCTCCATACTCTAAATAACTTTTACAAGTTTAAAACACTGAGTATCAGGAACACTTCCACCTTCTTATAAGGATTAAAAAATAACAAAGTTTAAGTTTTAGATTTTTCGCATTAATGCTGTATAATTTTCTAAAAACATGTAGGAAATGCTGTATTAATATATCCCTTCATTTTCTAAATATACGCTAGCTTTGCTAAGCAGAAAAAATATTTAATGGTGATTTTTAGTAAAAATCTTATTAGTTACACAGTTTATCTGCTAAATATAGATTTAGTACTGAAAATTGTTTGCTACGTTTTTAAATTCAGAAATTTTTATGAACAAGTAATAGTAGTTATTCCATAAAAGCTGCGAGAAGTTTATAAGAGGGATCATATAAAATATAAACGTTTCAATCATGGCTACACTGTAAAAAAGATTTAGCTATATAGTTGCCACCATTTTTAGTGTTGAGATAAGTTAAAATGTTTTTCAGTGTAAGAATTAATATTTTTTATTTACTTTCTTACGGTTATAGTTTTATTTACTCATTTCCTATTTTTTTTGTTTATTGGCAACACATATTTTCATGCATATTAGAATCAATTTATGGCTTCATTGCAAAAATAATGCGTTTAAAAAACAAACGCATTTTTACAAGCACTTCCACATAAAATAACAATTTAATATTTTTAAAATACTTGTAATATTGGTTAAATTTATTTACTTTTAAAACAAAACAGTGTTTCAATTTGAACTATGAGAGTTAAAACAAGTAATATTTACAACAACAACAAAATAAACATTTGTTGAAAAATACGAAACAGGGAGAATATTATTGGTAAATCGTTTGGAAGGATTTATAACAAGATTGTATGCGACGAAAATGTTTTTAAAATCGAAAAATGATTTTGAAGGAATGGAGTATTTTGAGGTAGAAAACGATTTGGTAGAATAGCATTTTTATGATCAGAGATTGTGGAAACAGTTGTGCTACAAAAAGCTATAAGCATTCCGTTTCATTTTTTTTCGTATCTTGGTGGCACTAGTGCTTAAGAATCTTCAGATAAAAGTACAATATACCAGTTTTACGTTGCGATTTAATGTGGGAAATAGTGTTGAGTTTATGAGAATGTTTATGTTCTTTTAGCATGTTTCATTTTAAACATAAAACTATAATCGCTTTTTCGTTGAAAACCTTTTTTTTTAATGTGCAAATGAGCTTTAAAAATATTTAAAATGAAATAATTTCTTCATATTAAGAGTAGTATGTGGATTAGCACCTGCAATAAGTAAAAAAAAATTACATTGCCTTCAAAAGGACTGTTATATAAACCAATATTTCGTTATATATTCCAATTTAAATAACAAAAAACTTTTTTTATTGTAATATGTAAACCAGATGTTTGTATCGCAATTTACCTTCAGTTCAATGTATTGTATTTATCAAATAAATTGACTTTTAAAAATTTATATTGCAATTTATTTTAAAGAAATGAAATTCAAAAGCATTTTATTGTGAAAAATTTTCTTGCCGGTGAAATGCACTGCACGTTCCTGCTCCATACAAAGTTAAAAGCCTTTCTTCTCTTTCTAGTCTATGTGCATCATTACTAATTTATTTTAACAAAAATAAGCTCTCTACTACTTTTATCATAATGACTGCCAAGATGCTTCAAATATATCTTTCTTAAGTTTCTTAAATGTTTGAAAACTGTGAGAAATTTGTAGCACTAATTTAATATTTCCCCCCACTAATAATATGCTTTTCATTCCAAAAAAAATCAATTAAAAATTTTACATGCTCAAATGAGTAGTTGCGAAGAAAAATTGAGCGAAGCTACGATGAAAATTCTAAATCAAAGGATTATTGTACTTTAACAGCGATATTCCATAAGCACTAATTTTCATAGTGCTTTTTTTAAGTTAAAATTACTCAACGTATTATATTTTTATTATTCATTTCTATTATTCATTTCTAATCATCGTGAGAAATGTTTTTAAAAAATTTATTATAAACTGTCATACTTTTTTTAAAAAAAATAGAATAACAAGCCTTTTGATTTCGAAAAGTCTTAAAAGAGTTTACAAAAAAAAAAACTTTTTATATCTGTATGAGACTTAAAAACATTTTATGTATTATAAAATCTTTTTGATGTGTACAAAAGTTGTCAAGACCCCTGCCATGATATACTCTGTAAGCAGAGGTGCATCGAACTCCCACTTAAGATGGACTTAAAAATTGTTATATAAAAGCTAAAAAAGGAGCCTTCAAAAATGTATCCGAAGCAAATCCTTCATGCTGTCGAAGTGAAGTGGAAAACTATTATAAAACTGACTTAGATGAGTAGTTCGTCTGTATTTATTTTGTTACCATCTCCTGATTTAGGAATAGTGCAAGGGTTGTTCACCTTTTTGTCACGTCTGGGCATAACGGGATTGAATTTATATGAATATATTTATCATTTTCTCACTGTTTTGATTGATTGGATGGATATTGCTCAGCTGTTTTCCCTTGTCATAAAATATTTTTTTTAAAACTTTTTCCTTCGTATTGATTTGAAGACTTCCTCTTAACTTCCTTCCTCGAAGCGCAATGAATAAAATTGTAAGAAATAATTTAATGTCATTAAAATTTTTCTAAAACTAAAGATTAGTAAGACAAAGGCAATGAACTTAATTTAACAATGACATAAACCGATAAAAACTTGCGTTTCAAAACTGATGATATGACTCTATACTTTGGTTTAACTTAACTTTGAAATGCTGAGAAGTTTGGCAAAAGTTGCTTAACTTGATATTGTCTATAGCATATAATATTGTGACACTTTCGATAAATGTTACATAAAATAATTATTGCACGTGGAAGTTTTAAATAAATTTCAAATAATGAGATTTTCCTTTGTTTATATATTATACTGCATTTTTTTAAAATAAAAGTTGATTTCATAAAAGTTATGTCTGATTTATCAAGTTTAGTGATACGTTTTAATGATGAAAGTTGTTGGATTTAAGAAGAAAAGTTTGAATAGATATTTTGGTAATGATATTCAACGATAAATGAAACTATATCGCTGGTTCAAATCTAAAACGACACATCTCCAATTGAGTTAACATTGCAGATGTGTCGTTTTAGTTTTGAACCAGCGATATATTCAACGATAATAATAATAATATGTTTTAATTTTGATTCTTCTTAAACAAAAAAAAAAATAATGTTATATCAGCTAATATTTATTTAAATACACTTTAATTTTTAAAATGAAAAATAGATTAATTTCTGCTGTAGATTATAAAATATATATATTTTTTATTTTTTCCATAATTAATAATTCTAAAGAAAATAAACCTCCAATTAAAAGTATACATCAATTTAGTTACTAAAATAAAGAAAGCCATTATGAATGCCTATATTTCAGTGATTATGATTCTTTCCTAAGGTATAATTTTAACGTCATCAAATGAAAACAATATGTTTCAATGGAACATGACAAAACAGCCATATTCCATTTGGCATGCTTTAACATGCTCTCATGATAAGCCTATACAAAATACAGATCCTCTGGTCATTCGCCAGATAATTAAAAACTAGAAAATTTGTTGTATATTTATTTACAATAACCGTTTAAAATCACATCTTGATGCACTACGCAATGGCTGGACTTAAGAAGAACGAGTTATCATATTTAAATCACTTACTCGCACAGAGTTAGAAATTTTAGATAATTTTGAACTTAAATAATATGACAAGTCAAACTGTATTATCGTGGAATTTAATCTTCTTTGATTACACAATACTAAGGTTAAAATTAAACAAAAGTACAGTTTAATGTCAGACAGTACTGTTTAATATTTAAAGTTGCAGCACATTTGCTCAGTAATATTGTTCAAGGTATCGCTTTAATGATTTGACGTTGAATCTGTTTTTTATAAGTGCATTGATATCCAATAAGAGACTTATTCCTAACATTTCCTATTATACTAGCTTGTATATTATACATAAAAATTAATCTAGATTACATTATTATTAATAGCTTAATATCCGTTCTTAGTACTGGTTCTTGGTATTTTCCTGGAAATAAAAAGTAAAAAATCAATAAATCAGTATTCATCAATACTACGCAAGCATGCCCAAAACTGAAAGGGCATTTGTTGACACGATGAAAAAAAAAATTATATATACAATATTTTTTTGTCATTTTGAGTTGTCTTATCCAGAGACTTTTTATTATTAGATAACGGAAAACACGTTTTCAGAATTTCAACTTATTAATATAAAGATTAGCTACTCAGTTCGCATCGAAATTTTTTTCCCTTCAAATACCCACCTGGGGTGACATTTCGTCAATTCAAGCGTATTAGGGCATATTTGTTGGTCACTCTTTCAGGGGAATCATATTAGGTGGGCCAACGTTGCTCCAATGGTAAGGACAGATAGTACAAAGAATGAAAGAACATCCATGCCTTGTCCAGGATTTGAGCCCAGAATCTTTCTGATGCAAGGTTAGTGCCCTGACCCCTACACAGTCGGTTCGGCTTGCATCGAAAATGTTGCTACTGATTACTGATAGCGGCTAACTTACTAAATTTACCAAAATCTAGCAATTTTCCTGATAAATTTACACTTGATAACTAAGTTATTTTATTTCAATGACTGCTGATTTTTTTTTATTTAGGTTTATTAAAATATATTTCAAAATGCATAACTATAAGGAACATGATCTTCTGTTTTAATTAGTATTCAAACTTCGAATTGTGTTAAATGTGCTAAAACGACCGTGAGATGTTATTTCACGGTCATTTTGACAAAACAAAATCAATTGAAGATGAATAATTATTAAAGGCTGTACCACATACTTTTTGTAACTTGGTTTTAATCAAATCAGAGCTGCAAGATAGCAAATGTCATTGATGTTATCTTTTTAATATTTGAAAAAAACGGTATCGTATACAGTTTAATTTATGGAAAAGCTTGGTGTTTAACCAATGAAGAAAAAAGGTGCAGTCAAAACTACTAGAATATGGTAAGATTTAAGGTGTTTCTGGTTCCATGGGAATACAAAAAAGCTCGAAAATTTTTACCGAAGCATTTTGGTGATGATTTTGGAAAAACAAACAGTAAAGTATGCCTGAACAGTAAAGTATGTGTTAAAATTCCATGATTTTATCATGATACGACCTTAGAGTATGGCATGAAAAAGATTTATATAGTTAAATTTGCTTTTCAGTTTTGTATTTTTTACTAAATATGTGTTAATAATAATTATAAGTTTGAAAACTACAATTTTAGGTAAACCGTTACCATATCTGAACAGAAAAATTACCAAATGAATGGTTTAAATACAGCACATTTTAGTTTAATTACCAGAAATATGTTTTTTTTTCTTCTTCTTTTTGCCAGAAATGTCATTACCATATAGTCCGGTAATTTTCCCAGAATTTTTTTCTCCGCGTATTTATACACTTGAATTAAAATACTGTTTAACGTCATATCTAATTGAAAATCGCAGCACCTTTACTCCGTACAATTGTTCAATGTATCGCCGCCTTTTCTGAAAGTGTTGGGACTAATATGACACTTCTTTTCAAACTAAACTTTTTACCCCATATGAACATATACTACCATTTATTACGTTACATTTACCCCATTTTATATATTAGAATAATCTAGAATACATTATTATTATAAAAAATAATTTTCTTGAATCGTCTTTTATGTAATACAAAACAAAGTATATTGAAATAATTAAATATCTCAGAGTGAATAATTTTTGATCAAAGAGCTGAAACATCAAAATCATAGAATACTAATTAAATGAAAGTGTTAGATTGTGATAATACATGCTTGCAAGAAATCTCCTGGGTGTTTTTAGACTTTTACTAAGCGGCCATTCATCCCTACTACTTGAGACGATAATGTCTTAAATAGGACCTCGTTAAAGCTACAAGTAATGAGCTTAGAAACTATATTTCGTAATTAGTTTCGTAATTAGTATTTTCCTCTTTAACTAGCTAGTTTCATGTTTCATTTTGTGGAAGGGTGGACAAGAGCTTTTTGGCAAGTTGAAAATTTTAAATTATCAGGTATGATGAACTTATTATTAGAATTAATTATACTTGTAGCATTAGAGATGATTAATTGCAAGCACTCCTTTGGTTTAAAATATTTATAAGATATATAATGACTGGTAAATTGAAATGAATATTAGAATCATTATTTCGATATTGGAAAGTATTATTTAATAGAGAGTGTCCCTAAACTTTTCAAACAAGTAATTTTGATGGAAACTACTACTTAATTAAAATTTTGAAAATGTTCCGTTGATTCATGAAATATACAGTGTAAAATTCTTTAGAGAATACGATGTTGGGTAAATGCAAACTTTCATGACCTGCATAAATGTTTTTGTAAGTTGATGATAAGGATTCTCTTCCTATTTCTGAAAATTGTTTCTCTTTATAACTCAATTTGAGCTTGCATGAAATATGAGCTTTTAAAAATTAACATTTTAAAGTTAAGTTTTTGTATTTTAGTTATAAAACTTATAATAAATAAACTTGTGCTGAAATCACAAATGTATCTAAAAGCAATAGTGTTTTACTTCAGTTTTATATAAGGTAAATAAATGCAAAAATTCGTTCATAATATTTTAATTAGTTCTGCAGAAATAAATAATAAAAAAAATTCCCTTTAAATAAAAGAATTAACGATTAAATTATATATGATGTTTGAAAAATTTCTGTTTAAATACGTATACCACAATTGTTGTTTAAATACGTACTATGCATACACTAAAAGATCATAAATATAGTTGTGATTAAAAATAGAGAAGAAAATTATGGTCAAAACTAACAGACTGTGGTGAAGTTCTTGGAGCTCAAAAATTCTACAAATCTCGATAATTTTCACCGAAGTGCTTTCGTAATGATTTTGGTAAAATTAGCAATAAATATGGTTTTATAATGTGTAATGAAATTCGATAAGTGAAAAAATTTGGTAATTTTATCTTGATAACTTAGAGCACTGCATAGAAACCATTTACTCTGTTAAATTTACTTTTCAGTTTTGTATTTTTCACTAAATGTGCGGTAATATGAATTATAATTTTGAAAACCAGAATCTTCGGTAAACGTTCACCATATTAACTGAAAAATTACCAAATGAGTGGTTGAAATACTGTATAGTTTAGTTTTATTAACTTAAATGATGATTACCCCCCCCCCCCCTCCAGATATATCAGTACCACAAAAAATGGTAATTTTACAAGAATTTTTTTTCTCCATGAAGTGTTAAATTTAAGCATGCGTATGTATT
The DNA here is from genome assembly GCA_949128135.1 of Parasteatoda lunata. Taxonomy (NCBI): domain Eukaryota; kingdom Metazoa; phylum Arthropoda; class Arachnida; order Araneae; family Theridiidae; genus Parasteatoda; species Parasteatoda lunata. Next base: position 58,863,963 of record OX421970.1, on the reverse strand, counting down.
TTCGAATTTTATTTTCATTCAATTTTAAAAATTAACTGGAAATAATTTCTTTTTGAATTGTTTGAAAAAGAGCTTAGCTAAAAATATTCATTCAGTCTTATATAAAAGGTACAAAATATCTCTGAATATTTTAAAGCATTTTTTTCTGAAACCATAATACTTTAAAATATTGTCTCAATGAATTAAAAACATTTGTACAAAAGAAAAAAATTTTGTTTTCTTGGTTTTTTTAATTACGTTTTACGTAGCATCTATCTCTTATAACTTGACTTCATAATATAAAGTAATAACTGCTTTTATAAACTTCACATAAGAAACAAATGTCATGATGTAAATCTTATTTATTATCTCTTAATTTTAGTAATGGTAGTACTAACTATAAATCTCTCCTGACTGCTCTAAATTCTTTTTAATGCTATTAATCGGCTTAAAACATTTTATGTTCCATTTATAACTCACAAACTACTTCTGTCAATATTCTTCACTCGAGCAATGATAATAGACAAACAGTTCTTAAAGTTTTCGGAAGTCTCGTCCCGAAAAGTTTCTGGAAGATTGACAAATCAGGAAAAATCTCAGGGGATTGTCTTCCATCGTCTCAAGTGGAATTGTTTTATTCATGATTATTTTATACCTTGATGGAGGTTATTATCCGGTTTCTATTAGTTTAAAAGGATTCTTTATAACAACTATCAATATTATGAAATCTTTTTTATCTCGTGATATGTGAAAAGAAGCCTTTAAGATGAAGACATAAAATTTTGTTAAATTATAGTTTGCATTTGTTTCAAATCTGATAAATGGTAAGTAATAAAATCTAGTAATTGTTTCATAAAATACTTTATAACTATAATAAGTAGAATAGTTGTAGATAGTATTGATTTTATTTGTGTCATAATTTTTTATGAAATTGTATTTATACATGGAGAAAACAAGTTCTGGTAAAATTACCGCATTGTATGGCAATTGGCATTTCCGGTAAAAGAAAATATAAATCTAGAAATAAAATTAAAATATATGTATTTATAAACATTTCATTCCGTTCTTGTGGTAACGGTTTATCGGAAATTCTAGTTTTTATAATAGTATTTCTAAAAACCACACATTTAGAAAAAATGCAAAATTGAAAATATATGTAACCAAATAAATGGTTTTATGCCGTAGTCTAAGAAATAATGATAAAATTACCAAATTTACTAAATTTTTTCGTATATTACAACTCGATAATTTAGGGTCAATTTAACTAAAATCATTGCCAAAAACTCTTCGGTAAAAATTACCAAACTTTTTGGTGTTCTCATTGAGTACTATCTAACGTGTTTCAGATTTTTCTGATCTAGTTCTAGTTTTTTTACTTTTATTTGCTGAGTAATTTTTGTTAAACAGTTTGATTGGAAAATAAAACCCCATACTACTTTTTTTAAATTAAGAATTGGGTTATTATAATATCAAAATAATATATCTCGAACTTTTGTTAGGTTTAGCAAAAATTGTAAGCCTGTTGTATCTTAGATGGTCCAAGGTATGAACAACAGGACTAGTTGCAACACATAAATATATTTCTCTAATGATCATGCTATTCACAATATGTAAATATTTTTATGTTCTTAATATAGTTATAAATTTTTAAATTCCGATAATGTTTGGCATTATGTTTGTGATTAACTTCTCGATTAGTTTTACTTATGCAAACTACATTAGCCACTAGTTTTAATTGCGTGAATATCCAAATCCAATCAGCTAAGTAATTTTAAGCAAAGAAACACAAAATGAATGTTCTCCAAAGAACAACATTCAATAGTCCGAGATGCAACACCTTGCTGTTCCTTAGATTAATCTTCACTACTTTAAATATTCATTTTTTTTCTGATGTGTATGCAAGATTTCGCTCAAAAAATGTTTATATCAATATACAAATGTATTTATTACGCATTTTTTAAGTTAGTTGAATCAATCTTTTCAGCGTAAAAAAATAAAATTGTACAAGGTGCAACACCTTAAACTACAGTTTAAAATTCAAGCCGTCGTTGGACATTTTTTATATGAAATCTTTTACTTTTCAATTAACACTTCAAAAACCTTTCACAATTTTTTCTCCAATATTACGAATTTCTTTGTAGAGAAAATAAACCTCATTATCTCATGCCAAAATGCATCATCGACTTCTGACACATTGTTATTAATTCAAAACAGCATTTTAGGGTCTTATTACGTGGAAACAACTATAAAAGTGTTCAAAATAGTGTCAAGATCGGTTCTAAAGCTGTTCTTTCCGCTAACGAGAAGATGATGTCGGCAGATTTGTAATAAAACCACATGGGATCTAAGAAGCTTTTATTAAGTTAGATCATTCAGCTTTGTGTTGTAATGAGGTTTGGGTTGCAAAAACGCCATTATAGAAAACACTTTTTGATGATAGGAGAGGAGGTGATTATTTAAGATACAGAAAAACGTCAATACTGATTATCCTTTCTCTAAACCTGTTTTCAACATGGTGAATATGGTTGATGCATTAATGATGGAGGGGCTTTTTTTTTCAAATAAAAGGCAGTAATAATCGATTATATATATACATGGTAGAACTTTTTTTCACTTAAGGCGCTGTTGAAATCTTTTGAGATTGTCTTCTAGTAATTATGGTTATTTTTTATTTAATTCTTAAAGCATATTAAATAAATTATAAGAAATCGTTACTCTGTACAATTAAAATTTAATAATTATTTAAACCTTCCTATTTTGCATTTAATAGGGGAGAGTGGGGTCAATTGTAACAGGGTACGATTGTAACAGAGCAAAAATCTCGAGTGTCGGGCTCTAGATTTGGTTCCTAGAGGGCGCACAAGGTGTATTTAAAAAATCTACATGTATACCCCTGCTGGCAACCATTTTTATGTACTTTTGAAAGAGTTACATCACAAAAGATATTTTCACGCTACGTAAGTACTTTTTTGGTATTAGAATATTATATTGTAACAAAGTAATTTTGTTTAAACAAAAAAAAAAATTATTCACCGAATATGTAAGTGGACACTTTAATTAACATTTCAAAAAAAAAAGATTCGTTTTGTTAATTAACTAGCATTGTTTTTAACAAATGAAGCTGAAATGGCGTAAAGTAAAGGGACGAATGTAACAGCTGAAAATAAATAATTTTATGTTTACAAACCATTACTTAACTCTTTAAGAACCACCAATAGTTGCCTATATCATTTATATTATGTTGCACGTGCATTATTTTATTTGTCACCTTTCACAGCATAAATTAAAATTTTTAACCCCTTAAAGCTAAAAGCTTAACCCTTTAGGTCTCTGCTTATTATTATTTTTACTCCTAAAATATCACTACTATTTTGATCAATAAAAAAGTATTTCACAACTATGCTAATATGTATAATTAATTATGTTTTAGTTGAATTTATGAACTGTTACAATTGACCCCGAATACTGTTACAATTGAATTTATATTATGTTATATTATTGAACTGTTACAATTGAATTTATATTATATTGCATGTGCATTATTTTATTTGTCACCTTTCACAGCATAAATTAAAATTTTTAACCCCTTAAAGTTAAAAGTTTAACCCTTTAGGTCTCTGCCCATTATTATTTTTACTCCTAAAATATCACTACTATTTTGATCAATAAAAAAATATATCACAACTATGATAATATGTATAATTAATTATGTTTTAGTTGAATTTATGAACTGTTACAATTGACCCCGTAAGTGGGGACAATTGTAACAAGTGCACGACTGTCAAAAATTGTTAATAACTAATATAATAACATTTAAAATAAGGTATTTATTTTTTTTCTCGTAGAGGATAGTCTACTTTACTCGTCTGTCAATTAATACTAATAATATATTGGATTTTTTGTTAGTTAAAAATAGTTAAGTAAAAAATGTTACAATTGACACCAGTCTCCCCTACTCATATGTGTTTCAATTCATGTTATTTTTACAGTTGAAGGAAGAACTTTTCATGACAGTGTTTTACATAAAAAAAGGTACTCCATTGCTTTCAGATTAAGATATTTTATTTTTTTTATATTTCCTATGAGCTGCACAATCAGTCTTCCCGACGAGCAGACCTAGTGCGTTCTCCAGAAGTGGTATACACTCTTTCAGGACCACCACAATGGGTGAGATACCGTTGGCCATGTTAATTTGAACGTCTAGTTTCTGCCACACTAGATGGCAGCACTGAGATTCTATTTGGATGCTAAAGTGCACTAGGAATTTAATTTTGCCGGAAATGCCAATAAGGCACTCCAGGGATCTTTTTCATGCCGCATAAAGATTAAGATATGAATGCTTTCGATTTTTTCATTAAAGAGCTATTTAAGAACGGAAACAATTAGTAAACTAAAAATTTATTTTCGTTATAAAATACTGTTTCAGTAATTATTTTCTATTATTAATGGTTATTTTTTGCACATGTTTGGCCCATTAGAACATGTTATGAGATTTTAACATAATCACTTAGCGCAGCTTTTCAAATGTACTTATTTTGTATTTAACTCAGATATACATTTAAAGTTCTGAAATATTATCTGTTTACAAAATTTTTGTAACAGGGAAATTAACTATAAGCTGAAAAGTATATCCGGTTGCGCTAAATAATTCCTTTTCTTCATTTATTGCATTTATTTGAACTAACTATAAAGAGTGCATTTAATTCATTTATTAAATAGCTTATTAATAACGGGTGAGAACAGTTGCTTATAAAAGTTGCTAAGTATAGTACTATTAAAATAGTTTGAATTATCTTATAGTTTTAATTAGTTTTTTGAGAGTAACCTTAAAACACCTTATTATATGAAACTTTGATGCATATATTATGAAGAAAAAAAATTGTAGAAATTTCTTTTCCATATTTGAAACAAAGATTTAAAAACTGTAATATCAAGAGAGTGAGCAGTTTAAGTATGAGGGCTTTAAAGTACATAAAGTAAGCAAATTTCTTAAGGAAAATTCTTTTCCTGCATGAGCAACGAAAAGCTGAAACAAACTGATCTATAATGTGGAAATAAAAGATCGAAAATAAACAAACATGCTGTTTTAAATTTCTCTTAATTATGTTATTAAGTAATGCAGGTACAATAATAAATTAGTTAACGGTTTTGTTTAATTCTAATACATTTTACAAGCTTATGTTGGAATAAAAACCGTAAAACTGAAATTACTCTAACCACTGAAATTTATAATTTTGTATATGAAAAAAAAGTTCTGAGAATTATTTATTTCAAATGTAATTTTCATGTAGCATTGAAATGCATATAAATCAAATCGCTATGCATAGTAGGGAGCAAAAGTTCTCTACTATGCATTGCGAACAGTTCTAACATTTTTGTAGACGAATTTCCCTAATAATGTAAATTAGTATTTTGTAGCTTTAGTCATCCTACGTGGGAAACAACTAATAATAGACTTAAAAATTTTATATTTAACAAACACCTAACGGAAATTTCAAGAACTGATTTCAAAAGTTTCGAGACATCCTAACACAATTCATATTTTAAATACCTAATTTAAATATATGTAATAATTGGTCATACAAAAAAGTTCTTATATATATATATATATATATATATATATATATATATATATATATATATATATATATATATATATATATATATATATATATATATATATATATATATATATATATATATATATATATATATATATATATATATATATATATATATATATATATATATATATATATATATATATATATATATATATATATATATATATATATCAAATAGCACGTCAACAAACCCCGTTATTTCTGTGGGATTATTAGTCAAAATATCATGAGTAATGAGGCCAGACTCTGCACAAGGTTTTATTTACTAATCGATGGTGAAGTCTCAGCCCCGCTCCAGCTGGAGGGGGGGAGACACATATATCGTCAAAACTGACGGAGTTTAGTTGGTAATTATAAAACACAAAAAGCCACGCAAAAACCATCGCTCTCACGTTTTATACGAGAATTAAAATGGGTAAAAGGGCAGTCATATTGCATTCCTTGTATTCCTACGCCTCATCAAAAATTATTTAATACTCATAGAAAATCGCTTCATCTTTCCTTATATGGAAGTGAAAGATCTTAAAATAACTCCTCTTTTGATACATAAATCTAATTATAATTCATTGACATGTTTACAGCCTTAAAGTCCCAAAATAGAATATCTGTATTCTAATTTTTTAACTAAGACATTTTATGAAAACAAAAAAGTTTCAATGCTTTTATTAATACAAAAGTATTTTTATAACTTTTGTATTACGTACATATATATATATATATATTTATATATATACATACATACGTCTGAAAATCTGAAAATGCGTCTTCTTTATTCAATCATCCTAAGTGGACAATAACTTGGCAGCTGAATAATAGGGAAACCATCGTTCACTTTTTAAGTCTTTATGCTAAACAATATGTGCATTTATTTTACCATCAGCAAAATTAAGTTATTAGTGTTCAACATCATGCTTCAGTAAAAAAACAATATTAAGTACGCCTTATGTCAAGTATTTATTTCAAATTGCATGGCATTTATTTGAGTAGTTTTCATATTCCATTGTTTGAACTTGATCTTTAACCTACAGTAATCATTTCTGCTGAGCACTATGGCAAAATAAAATTTTGACAAATTACAAGAAGTTTATGAAAGATGCGAAACTACACGGAATGAATTAAGTGACTCTCTTTTGTCCATAAGATCATAAACGATAAGAAAGCGTCTGGAGACTGGTCATCAAATATGGAACCGGTAATTTTTTAGAAGTTCTAGAAAGGTTTAAAGAAAATGACTTTCGTTTGGAATATGAGGGCGAATTGTTTGTTAAAACAGCAGGGGGTCGATGACAGTGTATGATGTATGGGTGCTGATTATCTTTTTGATATCAACCCACATGACAACAATTGGAATTACATTAACCTATAAATCTTCTGGGAATTTTTCCGAAGTTTTATGGATTAACAATATACTGACCTTTGCGGAGGAAGTTAATAATATTTCGTTTTCCACATTATAAGTCTAACGATTATTTTTTTTAATGAGAAATGATGCTTTTTTGCTCAGCATTATAGGAAGATTATTATTTTTCTGATGTAGGTGTATAATGATTTAAAGCATAAAATATTTCGTTAGCACATAAGCATTGCACTTATTTTAATCTGTATTAGACAAAATGTAGGTAATTATTTCTATCAGTACGCTAATTACTACGCTAATTAAACGCTATGCTAATTAAACGCTATAACTACGCTAATTAAAATTTATAAAAAGTAACTAATTACACTTCATAAACTTTATAACTAAAAGCTTCGTTATATTATTTTAACTGTATATTTCGTTATATTATTTCAAAATCTAAAACGGATAAAAAAATGTCCCTAGTTTAAGAATTACAGTTTATTATTGATAAAACCCTTTAGAAACAGTATCAAAACAGATTTAGTAAATCGAATTGTAATATGTTTTTTATATGAAATGTAACATACTTCTATATTTATTAAAATGACTAGCATCATGAAACTGTATTAGCCTATTTTATGTTTCATTAACTTGTAAAATAGCTAAAAAACATTCTTCAAATATTAATTGGAAATTGAAAAGGAATTGATTTGATATATTTTAAAAACTTTATTGTTTTATTTTAAAACAGCTCTTATTCATTATATATGCGGTATATTTATGTGATAGAGAGAGTGTGACCTTTCAATAATATAGATAATAATTTTATGTCACTCTAATTAATGGCTTCTACATAGAATTTCATTCTGGAAGATTTAGAATATTCAGTAATAAATTAAAATAAATTATAATTATTGAATCACGAAATGGAATGAAGTATTCAATCAAAGTTAGTTGCATATCTTCAGCTAATAGTTATGTAGCTAGTGCTTAAGTTTTCATGAAATATACTTCATATCATATGTTGTGTTAAATACATTTTTGCCTGAACACTATTTTTTTAATTTAAATATGATCCATACATCATAATTATATTGCCTGAATTGTTTTTATACTTTTAATCTGTATTTTTTAATTTTCTTAATATATTGGTAAGCATAAAAACACTTTGTTTAAAAACTATAAATATTGTAAAAAAGAGAAAAATATATAATAAACGCAATCATAAAAGAAAAAATTCTTAATATTTTTAATACATTTGTAATTAATTATAAATAATATGTGAAATACTTATGGTAGATTTTTGCAAACATAAATTTTCTAATGGTTCATATCTATTTTCCAGTTTCTTATATATTTAAGCACAATTCGGTTCCTTTAAAACACATAACATTTAACGAGATTTAAACCATATCAAAAATGTGAAATATGGTTTTGATGTATTAGGTTTCGATAGATCAGTGTAAGCTGACAATGTCTTAAAATATCAATTCTTTAGTTAAGCTTAAAATTTTAAATATGACTTGTAGATTTGTAGCTTTTAATATCAGTTTAAACACTATTTTATTTAATGTTGTGTAATCCGCTGTAAGCAAATTTGCCTCTCGGAATAAATTGCCGTTTATGACAGAAAACTAGAAATTACCATAAAGTTTTAATCTGCCTTGTTGACTGAGCAATCTCACTCATTTAATTTATGACGCGTCATATACTTTTATTGCCACCAAAACTAAATTTCAAATTATGTAATCGTTCATTTATTAAGTTGTGAAAACATTTTACGACAGAGAAAAATAAATCCCTCTATTTTCTATACTAATTTGCATAATTCGTTTCGAATTTTATTGAGATTTGATATTAGTTCGATGCTGTAATTACACGAGTAGTAAAAACAGCTCATCCGAGATAAATTAAACTCTGTAGTAAGTTCGGGCAGTAAATCTTTGAGGGTGCGAATTTCTAATCTCTTGGACAAAAGGGATAGTTCGTTACTGTGCGGGGGCATCGGGTGCCTACGTAAAGGATCATAAAACCATCTCATTTGCTCGTAAAATGAAGGCGGTTCAATTTTTGTTCCGGGAATATCAAAGGGGTAGGTTAGTAAACATCTATTTCGTATGCCAACGCACTAACATGTTTGGGTAAAATGAACGAGTTTTCAGCGGAACATTTTGCGATTCCAGGAGAAAATCTTGTGTTTTTTTCTCTCCACCCCCTTTCTCTTAACAAAGAGAAAGGTGCGTTTGTGTCCATTTACTCCATCACTTTACTTCCTTCTGGAAAATTTGCTGAGTCTGTTTATTCCTGATAAAAACAGTCCGCTTCTCGAGAATACCACCGTTTTGTTTGCGAAGACTAAAAGCATTCTCTAGAATTGAAAATGATTCTCGGTGGTGGCTTATGTTTTAAGGTGGAGACATCCATTTCCGCATTGGCATAGCCAGCAAAAATAGTCTGGGATGAAATTTTTTATTAGTATTTGTGTGCTTTAGGAAGGTTTTATTTTGCTGAACTGCTCCTTCGCGCATGCCTATTGGAGAACATTTTAAAATTCTTCCCTGAGATTGATGTAATAGTTTTTGATAGTTTTTTTAAGTTATAAAATCATAATTACTGTTCACTTTTGTGATTTTATAAAAAGCGCATCAAGCTTGTTATAAATTTAAAATTTGTTTTTTTTTTATCATTTCACATTTATAATAAAATTTAGAAAACGAAAATAATTAGGAATTTTTTTAAAATTTTTTAAATTGTGTGTCGTATTTTTATAAACTTCGTTTGGATATAGGAACTCTAGTTCAATATAATATTTTCCATTTAAAAAAAAATTCTAACTTTTAAAGATTTTAATTAGTTTTTATTTAAAACCCATTGTAAAATTTAGAATTTAAATAAAATTTTTAAAACCCGAAAATTACTTTCATTGTGAAAATTTTGCTCTCATGTAAAATAGAACGGCAAGTTTGCTATTCTTAAAATAATCAAGTTCGCATTCCATACATTAGTTAGACAACAAAGAGTGATATCACATAGGCCGATCCGAAGCATTTAACATTTTGTAAGATAATGAGGACTAAAAGTTTCTTATCAGCTCCATTGAAGCTATTTTTCTCTTTATCGTTCTGTCCATAGATTTATAAGAATAGTTTAGATTAATAAACTACAATAAATAACTCTTAATAGACTGAAGAACTGTATTTTGGATTTTTCGTTCAATATAAACTAAAGAATAAAGATAAATATATTTTATTTTTGTGATTTACTTAATAAACACAATAATAAATCAAAAAAATATTTTTAGTCAAATAAGGCAATGTATTTATGTTCCTGATAAAACTTCTGGAAAAAACATAAGACTCTTATTAAAACATTAGTTTTATTTAAAAGTTTTTATTTTTCAAAGTTTAAAATATACAGTAATTGTTATAAAATAAAAAAATAAACGTCAATTGTAAATTAGTTTGTCATGTTATTTATTCTGTTTTTATGGAACAATAAAAGCATGAAATCTATGATTAGTTTTGTTTTAACTATTTAGAATTATCTCAAAGGATTCTCTAAATAATATTTAGTATAACTTATATGATACTAGTTTGATATGGAACATGGTATTAAGTAGATCAAATCTGTATTACCTGAGTAACATAAATGCTTTTAATTAACCAAGTGGTTGAAGTCTTCAATTAGACAGGGAATTTAGCTTTGTTACGGTATTGAAGATATTTAGCATTGTACTATTTTTATTTATTTATTACATTGACGCCTATTGAAGCAAGGGTAGAAATTAAGAAAATTTACTCACAGATGAAGATGCTATGAAAAGTGAAAAAATATGTCATCTTGTGACAAAATAACAAAAACAGCATACTATTTCTTCACTGTGAGTGCTGGTCCTGCGAAACACTGACAATTTATTTTGTGAGTCCTGAGTCAAATTTTAGTGATCTCTGACTAACGTCCATCGTTAATTTTAAGCCTTGCTTTTTTCTTTCGCCTTTCTAGCAATATTTGAAAGCTCTTTCACTATATTTAGTATATTATGTACTTTTCTCCTTAATAAAAAATAGCTTTGATAAATTTTACAGTAATTCATCACATATTCGTAGCAATATTTGTATGCTCTACTGTCGTATAAAGAGCAAATATATGTTATGCACAATTTTTCTTATTAAAAAATTTTACAAAAAATCAGCACTGGTTTCGTCTTTGTAGCAGTAGCCGCTGCTTCAGTATTACAGATATTGACTCTATTATATATTACTCATTTTCAAATTTAATAACATTGATATTTTTAACAATAATTCATCAATTATTTATGTTTAAAGCAGTATTTGAAAGTTATTCTGTTGTATTAAAGCTCTTGATTACATATTGTACTATTTTCCTTAATTACAGCGTTGATACCTAATAATTATTTTGAAAACTTTTTTATTCAAAATTCTGCGTTAAAATGAAGTTTATTTTATGACTACTAATAAATGGGGTGTGTGTGTATGCTTAAGTAATTACAGAGAAGTATTTTAAAATAAATTTATTATTTTTGAAATTCTTAAAAAGTTGAGATTTATTTGAATATATTTTCTAATAACTTCTTATCCTTTTAATGCAACGTGTTCGTTTCCATTTCAAATATGTCCAAACTAATTAACTTGTCTCGTGCCGCGAATCCGAAAAATCAAAATCTCATTTTGGTCTTGCATTTTACGAAATAATTAGTTTGTATTTTTTGCAAAAGTAAATACTTTTAATTTACAAGCTAAAAACTAAAAGAAATTCCATCTGCAATATATCAAACTGTTATGATGAAAATCCTATATTTGAAGCTTTTTCAATATGAGGTGTTATTCATAATAATTTTAACTAAATTAAAATTAGGTGAAGATAGCTTATAAATTGAACTTATTACATTTTATTTCATTTGAAAACAATTTAATTCGAAAAAAGTAAATCTGAAACTTAAATTCTAAAAAATTCTTGTTTTGCATTTCAAAAGACATTTAAAGGGATAAAAAACAATAATTTAAAAGGATAAAGGGACAAAATGCAATGAAAAAAATACGCATTTTTTTAGAGATTTTTCTTCAGCAAAATTTTTATAAAAAATTAAACCATTTTGCTTGGAAATACGTATTTAATTTAGTTTTCGCCTTCTGAAGAACATTTTTTAAAAAAAAGTTTTTATTTGATTACATGTATAAAAAATTTTTTTTTTTGAAAAATGAGGAATGTTCTTTGTTACATTTTCGAACAAAATCGATAAAATTTAGGTATTCCAATGCATTTCTGTAACACATTTAGATCACGGAAATAGCGTTTATTTTCCAAACTGGTAATCTTTTAAAATAAAATAAATAAGAGTTTATCTCTTACATAGTTCGTTTACAAAAAAGTTATTTTATGTTGAATTGATTATCTGTAATTTTTTTGTAAAGCAATTATAAGAATATACAGCCTAGGTTATTCACAAACCTCTGGTCAAAATAGAGTTCTTTTCAAGTTGTTACGGGATTAAAAAAAATTATAAGACACATCTTCACTGTGAAAGAAATTAAAAAAAAACTTTTATTACATTTACTTTTATTAAATAAGATGTCTTTAATAACTAAAAAGTTGAGCTCGAAAAATGTTTGAAAAATTAAAATTTACCTAAATTTAGTTAATATTTTTAAAACATTCTGCAAATTAAATTATTTTCTACGAATTAAAATTTTTAACTGGGTTGGAAGCAACTAATATTTTATAATATACAATTAAATAATATTATTTTTAATCTCCTTTTCATACAACCAATTGGCAAATACCTGTTTTTTTATTGCTTATCTTCTTTTATTCAAATCAAATGAGTATCATAAATCAGTTACGTAAAACATTATTTTATCCTTCTAGCTCAGATGCATGAAAAAGTATGCATAAAAAATTGCGCTGTTAAAGGCAAAATCAGTTTTTATAGATAATGGAAGAAAAACTTCAAGATTGTGTTTTCTAAAAGATTTTTCTAAAATTACTTTTTTTCAATATATTGAAAGTAGTTTGACTTTTCTTTTATAAGCCTCTTCTATTTTGGAAGTAAAAAGATTAATGGATTTGTATCAGTTTTATCCTATTATGAATTTCAATTATAGTTCTAAAGCAAATTTTATTTTTAAAAAATTATTATAGAGCGAAGGGTAGTTTCCTTTTTTGAAATTTTAGTTGAGCATTTATTTTTAGTTAAGCATTCACCATGATTGATTAATATAAGGCGAAATAATGGAATTTCTTGTTTGAGAAGTTTGGTAGTATTATTAGGAAAATACACAAAAAAAAGTAATCTTAATATATATTTAAAAAAAAAACGTGATTAGCTAAGGGAAAAAATAATAAAAAACGAAGAACAAGAGAAAAAATAAAAAAATTCTTTATTCATCTTGTGTAAAAAAATTTTTTGTGTCTAATTAAAAATGTATAACAATTTGAAAAAAAATCGGGATAAGACAAGACTTGATGTTTAAAAATAGTTTTACATATTAGTTTCACAGAGTGAAAATGACATTGACTAAAAATATTTGAAATTTATAATAAACCTATTCAATATCTATGAATTCTTTAGTAATATTAGTTGTTATACATAGGATGCGTAGCATTGTTTACTATTCTTAAATTGCAAACTGAAAGAGGATCATCTTTGCAATTTATACACCGTTAAACAGAATGCTCACGTTCTATCTAATCCGCTAATCTCTGATAATCTCTGTTAGCGTATTTAAGAAGCTTAATTTCCGTTTGAATTTCTGAACTGAATTTTTGAACCTGTAAACGGTATAATATACGAAAATGAAGTCACGTATGATATTTAAATAAGATTTTTGATTTATTAAGAAAAGACAGCTAGTATCTATTATGTTGAAAATAGAAGGTGTGAATACACTTGTTCTAATGTTATTTTCAGAATAATGATAAGAACCCTTTTTTTTTTCGTATTTTCAAATCAATTTTTATCAATCAGTAGCTCGACAGTCCTGGGTGGACCTTGGCTTTCTCAAGAAGACTGCACCAGTCCTTTTTTCTGCGTGCCACGGCTTTCCAGTCTCTGACCTTGGTTGTGGTAAAGTCCCTTTGGAGGCAATCCGCCCATCTCAGTCGGGGTCTGCCTCTCTTTCTAACTCCAGTTGGCCTTGCCAAAAAGATTCTTTTAGTTGTTCTATCATCGTTCATTCTTACAATGTGTCCGGCCCATTTCATGCGCTGGATCTTATGGTACTTCAGAATGTCCGGTTCTCTGAATATCCTGTAAAGTTCAGAGTTAGTTCTCCTTCTCCACACTCCCTTGTCACACACACCTCCAAAGATGGATCGGAGTATCTTCCTCTCGAAAGCAGCGATGGACCTCTCCATCAGCTTGAGACAAGGTCTAGGTTTCAGATGCGTAGGTGATAACTGATCTTATGAGGCTTTTATATATTAGCAGCTTGGTGTCTCTTTTAATGTTGTCAGATTTAATGAATTTTCTTATGCCATAAAAGCACTTGTTGGCTGCAGTTACTCTCTTCCTTACTTCTATGGAGATAGAGCTTTCGGAGTTGGTTTCAGAACCAAGGGAGGTGAAAGAGTTCACCTTTTCAAATTTATACTCTCCAATCTCGAGGGTCAAAAAAGTGCCCAAGTGAGGCCAAAAAAATGCACCTCTCAATTAATCAGAGTAAGACAAAGTATATGCAATGTATCAACTATACCGATACCTCAAATCAATTTTAATTTATATCAAAGTTTTGATATTACATATTAACAAAGACACTTTATCATGCAGTTATTAGAATTTACGATATTTTTTTTTTATAACCATCATTAAACAGCCGACCCAATTCGATCCATAGATATCTATACTAGATATTTATATTAGATATTTATATTGGATATTTATATTAAATATATATATTAGATATTTATATTAAATATTTATCTTAAAATAAAATTTGAATAAATCTAATATAAATTTTTAAGTATATTGATGAATCAAAAATCTTAATGTTTCAAAGGAATGAAACGAATTTTTTAATGGATGTGGTTTCGAAATAAAAAAATCACATAAAATGAATAAGAAATGTATAAAACAGTAAAATACAGCTATTTATGATTAAAAACATTTTACGCTCTTCAAGAGAATATAAGATTCAAAAAGAAGAAAGAAAGTTTTGAGTCTATAAACTATTTTTTACATATGTTACATACTGTTTACAATTCGGCAAGCATTGTTTTAGAAAAAAAATATTTTAGCTCTCGTTTACATAATTTATATAACGTTTTTGCTTTTTAGATAAAGTAAATTAAATATCTTTTTAGCTACAGAGCATTCGTAATTTTTTAAAGTTAAATTTCTAAAAGCAGTCAAATTTTTGAAGACCAACTTTATGGTTCTTCATTAGTTAATAAAATTTTATAGAAAATCGTTGTCACGGAGAAAAAAGAGGTTTACATAAATTCAATTTGATTTTAGGTCAACTATTTTGTTGGCAACTTAAAAAATAAAGCTTCTGCTTTTTGTAAATTATAACAAATTATTTGCAAAATTAAGTTCAATGTAATTATATTGTTTGTAGTCACAGTTTAATATCAACAGATTAAAAGTTATATTTTTAATAAAAATTTTGATTTCAAATACGAGGCAGGAAATTAAAAACTCTTTGAAATTGTTCGTTAAAAAAAAACTGAAATAATAATTTGAAAGTTTTACGTTATTTTTTTTCTTTCTTTTCTGAAAATATATTCCATTTATTTGAGAGTGCTTTATATGAACAAAAAGTTAATTTGAAGCTAAACATCTTGAATTTACAGAACATCCAATTTTTTTAAATAATAAAAAAACATACATTAACACTTCGTTAATGTTTAAATAATGCATCGAATGTGAAGCCTAATTTCCTTCTTAACATTACACTACGCATAGTTAAGAAAGTTTATGTATGCATTATGGTTAAAGAAGATACATGATCGTTTTAATCTTTGACATTAATTTAATTTTAAAATTTTCTCTTCTTGCTTAAGATAAATTACAGGTTACATGCTTTATACGAAATTTAGCTTTTGAATTAAATTTTCTTTCAACATAAAATAATTTTGGAAAATTAATTTCTCTTTTTGAATTATCCACATTTACACTATTATTCATGTTGAACTTTTAATGTATCTACAACAAAAATAGAAATAAAAAGCTAATGAACAGTTCGATTTAAATGAGCCCTTCATCTATTTTAAAGTCGGGTCAGGCCATTCCAAATTTATTTAAAGTTCGGTTTGCTAGTTTATTTTTGAAATGGGTCGATATTTATAAACATTAATGGAAACAAGCAAAAAACTTTTCGTCTCATTTGATTCCAGTTCGTAAAATGCGACATATAAATCAAACTTTTTTTTTACTGTATTTAAAGAAACTTTGAGGCTAATATTGCAAACTGGGTTTTATTTTTCTTGGCAATATTTTATTTCCAAATTTGTGTAAAAGCAAAAATATTCGAATCATTTCAATTTCTTTCGTTACAAATGTAATTATTTATTTCATCGGAATAGTTTTTTTTTTCTAGATTTAAAAGAAAATTAAACTTAAGGTAATTTAGGAAATGGAAATACATTTGCTTGGAAACATTATTTAAATTTCTATAGATTCATTTCTTTTTATGTGATCATTAATTTTATTATATTTTTCTGCAGTAAAAGTAATTATTTTTTGATGCAGTACATTGTGCATAAAACCACTTACAAATATTTTTTTATTTTCATTTAAAATAACTTTTCAGAAGTTTTATTTCTAATACATTGCATAATTTTCTTACTTTATGCCGGTAACGTGCTAATTTATCCACTTATTTATTACCGGCAGTGTTAAAAATGATTCATACTCTATAAAGAATTTCAAAACATGTTACGATATGTACACCCTGACCTGACTACAGCATCAGTAAAATTTACTTTAGCGTAAATTCAACTGGAAGTTTAACTGGAGATTAAAGCTGGGCTTTTCGTTAGATAATGGCCATTGTAACTATACTGTGGTTGAGTTGTGTTTTATTTAATGAACCATGGAATGTGTTTTAATTAGTTTGTCTGCTTATTTTCTCTATCATGAGAGATGGGAAACACTAAACTTTAATGTTCTAAGCAGCTTTATAGTGCTGCCATCTATGCGTGAAGGAGAATATCGTATTCTCTGAAAACTCTTCAGGTCAACGCTGTGATTCCTAACCCCGTTCTTATGGCGACAGATTAGCCCTCTCGGCTATAATATGTATCGAGCTTCAAGAAACTAAGTGGCTTCTTTAGTCGGGCCTAGTTGGTGTGATAAATTTCTGGTTATTTAACCGTATTAGGTGAAAGCAATTAATAAACGGTTTTTCTCACAGTTTACAGTTTGAATACTACCCTATTTATAGTTAATTGGCTGTTTTGTTGGAATATGGTCAAATAAAAATTAAATAAATTCTTATTTAACCTTTTCCCCCGCGAAATTTCTAACAGTGTAAAACGGGAAGACTTGATCATTAGATTCAGGGTTATTCAGGAGAGTTTTTTTTTTTTTTGGGGGGGGGGGGGAGGGGGGGCACTGAACAGCCAATTTAGAAAGCCGACCTTTTAAGCCATTACACACTATGACATATAACAAAGCTTTTTATACCTGTTTAAAGTTTAATTTTCTCATTAGTGTTGTGCTATTGATTAGCAAAAACTAATTTCTCAAAACTTTTTAAATTTAATCTCTCAAAAATGTTTTATATAGTACGAATGTGTTAAAACTGTGTTGCAAACTTCTAAAATTTTAACACAGTAATGTTTTTGTGAGTGCTTAATAAAAGTTGTATTTTATTTCAAGGGAAAAAACATGTTTCTGTGAAGGTAATAAGAAACTTGTTTTACATGGGAAAATAAAAAAAAAAAGTCTTAACAATAATTCCACAACACTTTTACATTGATAGAAAGAGTGGTCATGAATCAAAACTTTTTCTCTTCTTCAGAATAGAATCTTATCATTAATCATCTAAAAATCAAGCCTTATTTATGTTTGAAGGAAAATTAAAAATCATTACAAGTTTTAAACTATTCGATTAATTTAAACTTGTTCGAAGACATTAATTTTAATTTACTGAGATCATCAATACCATAAGTCTCTTATCTCTTTAATGCAGATTTAAGAGCATGAGTTTACTCAGATCTCGTCGAATAATTGCAAATGCAGTAATCTTCCATCTTACAAACTTATTCGTTCAGCCTTTCATACAAATTCATTTTGCATTAAATTCAAAAGCCTCGATGTCTTCATCCATTAGGAATGATGAAGACAGAGATACAGTGAATCTCCATGGTGGCAATTAATTGACTTTAAGCATTAAAAGTTTACGAGCACGCCATAAATTTTTCGTGAATACTTTCAATTTCACTTTAGTTCATGGTTACGCGTTTGTCTATTGAATGAATTATATCGGAAATTTAATTTCCTCATACTTTCCTTCCTTGAATTTTAAGATCTTAATTATTTTTCTATGATATTTTTCGAATGTCATTCTTGTTCCTAATTTTCATTCTTTTTAAATACCCTAATAGCTTGGCAAAAAATGTATTTGCAAAGAATGTAAGGCACAATAGCTAACAAAAGAAGAAAGTTTTGTTTTATTCTGAAAAATTTTTCTTTCTAAAACTTTTTGAGATATCAAGATATTTAATATTTCACTCAAATGTAAAGTTCCAGGGAGAAACACTATAGTAAAGATTTTGAAAGCATTAATTAATTTTCTTATCCTTTTAGGTAATTGAAAATGTGTGTAGTTGTTGAAACAAAATGGAATATTTAAACTCCTTTCTGCTATTATTCATTTTTAATTATCTATAATTCAATTAATTATCTATAATTATTATTTAAAAATCTAGACTGTCATTTTAGGTAAAGTTAATAGGTGGGGTAAAGTCATCCTGTTTTAAATTTAAACCTAGATTTTTTTTTAAAAAAGTTATTGGGTTCATTTATGACATTTATGAACAAAATTAAGCATGCAGAATTCATCAATGTTGCACTACAGAAAAAAAGAAAACAGTTTTTCCATTCGTGTATGCATCAGTTGATATTTCACCTTCTTCATAAGGCAACGGTGTTTTTGGGTACACTCAGTAATTTATTTATTTAGTTAAGTATGGACCAGTAAAACGATATGTTGTACTATATTTGCTTGTTATTAAAGTTGTTTTTTTATAATTTAAGTTATTATTTCTTGGTACAAAGACATAATTTGGATATTTGTAGGGTGACTTGAAATTCACTTTTAAAAACCAAAGTGAGGAAATGGAAATCCAAAATTAAATCTAACATTAACAACTCATCCACTCATTATAATTATTAATAAAAAATATAAATAACAAATATAAAAAATACATATAATTATTTAGCGTCAATATAGTTATAAATAATGTAAAGGACACTGTATAAAATAAAAAATTGCGGATAAGACAAAAATTTTTAATAAAAAAACATATTTTACCAGTATTCAAAAATTCGGCTTTTGCTTAAAAAATAAAGTTTTTTTAAGGTATTGAATGTTTGTTATAGTGGATGAATAAAACTTCCTGCTATTTACCAAAAAAGTTCTTTGATATATATTACAAAAAAAAGTTTTGGCTCCCAACAAGCTGAGCATGAATGCAATGAAACAATCATAAATCAAAGATGCTTCGATGTAAGTTTTTTGATCATCATAGAACTTTCCTACTGACTTCCGCAAGAAATTTTTTTTTACGGAAGTTGATCTTCTTTTTTTTTCAACATGTCTTCCCTTTTTATATATTTTCCCATAGTTTTTTTTTCTATTTTATTTTTGTTTTACTCTTCTATTTTTGTCAAAAATGTATAAAACTTTAAGGTAGAATTACAATTACTAAAGCTCTGAAACTGAATAAAGATTGTTTTATTGTTATTTTTACTTGAAACGATTGCAACATTATAGTTAAAAATTTCTACTTAATGACATGATGAGAAAAACTTAGTTTTTTTAATTTGTTGTTAACAATAATAAACACATCATAAGAAATCAGCCGATAACCTAATGGCACAAATTTTAAGTCAATAATTAAATTAAAACAGTTATTTTAAGTTTATAACTAATGTTCAACAAATTCAATATCGTTGCAGTAAGAAAAGCGCAGCCACCTTTGAATAAGAAACATTTAATGAATATATTTTTACAAATCAATGAATATTTTAAATTGATCTCATTTTTCTAAAATATGAATTAAAGTAATGAATTAAATTATTTGAAAATTTCTTATTTTCATTCCTCTAAATAAATAATTCATAAAGGAAAATGAAGCATGTTTTAGAATTCCATGCAAAACATATACCCACTAGAAAAAAAGTATTATATATTTTCTATTCATTATCGATTAAGAAATATTGTAGATTTTTCTCTCGACGGAACTGTCGGCACTTTTTTACACATTGAATTATTTTAAAACAATTATTTTTATTTGTTTTTTTTGCAACACATACATGTAGGTGTTATAAAATGGATAACACAAAATATAAGGTTTTTTTTCTTAAAATATGCTTTTCTTTTGAAATTTATAATATTTTAACTTATAATGTTAAAACACATTTTGCGTAATAATGGGATACTATTTGGTTTAAAAATCATTTTCAGGCCTGTTCACAAAATTTAATTTAAATCACTTCGCTCATATGAATATCGATTCCCTTTTTAACAACATGAATTCTTCCCCACTTCTTCAATAGGGCGTGGAAATGCATTTTCCCAGATTTGCTTCACACAGCTACTGGGGTTATTTCAAGTTTTGTTAACCTTTATTTATTTTCAATTTCTGTTTCAGTCCCTGATACCGCCTAGTTTGTCTTTCACTTTTATTTAAAAATTTTTCACTAGGCAACTTTTCGTTTTTTGTTCCAAATCTTTCTGTTTTCCTCATTCAAGTCTGACGAGTGTTGAGAATGAATGCCTGTATTTGAGAGCTTAAAATATGTCTTTTATTATTATTATCTTCCTATTTTTTGAACAAACGAAATTTTATATCATCTAGTATATCTTCCCTCTTAAGTTGTTTTGGGATTACTCATCTAATAAAGATCATTGTTTTATTAGTGTAGAAAATTACCGAATGGCAGGGTCCAATGCGTGATAAAAACCTTGCAATCATGTGCATTTTATGCAGAAACCATAATGCTGGTTGTACTAAAAATGTCCTAAGATTTTTAAAGAAAATTATAAAGGAAAGCGAAGTTTGATATTTACGGTTTATAGTGTTCTGCATAGGAATTCGAGACTTAACTTCTGAAAATTTCTAAATTTGTTACATAGTTGTTCTATATTTGGAGCTTTCGACTGAAAAAACTGTTTAATAATGATTTATGCTGCATGCCATAACAAATCCAAATAAAGTATTTATACAACCGTCAGTTAATTTTCCTCGCAGACTGTTCCCCGTTGTTGAAACAAATCATGGTTATTTTGAAGTCACCGTTTTATAGTTCTCCTTAGTTTAGTAACATCATTTTTAATAACTTTTCTAATTAATTTAAAAACCAGATGGAATTTAAATTTCTTGTTTTTTTCAGTAGCATTCTTATATCAAGAATTTTTCAGATCTATCCTATTGCAGTCTATGCATGTTTGATTTCAATGAAATTGGGCATAATAGACATACATTACAAGGTGAAAAATTCTATCAATTTTAGATTTTGAAATTTAAAAAGTGTATAAATTAAAGACGTGTTAAGGGATAAAACAATTTTATAAAAAATAACAAGCTTGAATAAATGGAACTTCTTTTTTCCTATGGTGGTAAAAAAAACTCCAAATGACATTGTAATATTAAAGGATAAAACTTTCAAATGATACTCTGTATAATCTATTAACGCTAGGTCAAAGCATTAATGGGACTTGATTTGACCTTTTTACTTAAATATCTCAGAACATGTGCACTGAAGAGGATACGAAAAAACAAATATTTTTGGCCACATTAATCTTCTACACATATTTGTAGCTTAAGGGATGAACAGAGAGGTCATACAAAACTAACAAGTGTGCAGCTGTAGTAAAAGTACAACTGTATCTGCAGAAAAAACTTTTATGTCTCCTACAAAAGATGCTTATTGCAATTGCACCTTTAGTATTTATATATTATTTTTAACATTAATAAATATCTTATCTCTGTCGATATGTAAAATATTTGCAAGTACACATAATATTGACTAACGTTATTTTATAAAAAAAAAACAGATTGGTTTACGTAAGCAAATTATTTTTCTAGTCAATTTGATCAAATTCTAAAAATATAATAGCGTTAAAAAATCAGTTCTTTTATATGTAAGTATAATGAACAGTATTGGGAGTTTATGTGAATGATGTACAAGCATTATCAATTTTGTGAAACAGTTGGAAAGGTAGTGTTACTTTATTGTTGCTATTTTTGTTTTCCCACACATCACTAGCCATCTATTAAAACGAAGAACACCAAATTGCTACTCTCACATTTTGACAAAAAATAAAAAAAATCATGATGTAGGTAAAATAGTGTCACAACTAAGTATATATATATATATATATTCATTCAACATAGTATTTACTTAGTCAATAAATATATTTACTTTTTCGAAAACCAGAAGCATCAAATCTCTAAAAAAAATGTAAACAAAGTAAATACAAGCATCCAAAACATTTTCTTGCCAAACTATTTTCCTAAATTTAAGAGTAAATTACTTAAACATCGTCTAAAGTACAGTTTTTTATATTTTTCCTTTAGATAAAAAAATAAAAAAAGTTTTTATCTTTTTTAAAATTTTGCTTATACGTTTTACTCACAAAAATTCCTTTGTGCATTTAAATGTAAGAGGTTTTATTTTTCTCTCCTGGTTACAGTTTTTCTAAAATTTGAAATTTTACTCCTAAATCTGATTGCTCCATGCCTCTTAACCAAAATGAAAATAAAGTGAAGTGCAAGGATTTCAAGAAAATTCTTTACCCCTCATCTTGTTTTACTGAAAGCACTTTAATTTATTTAGTCACTGACAACACCTTTTTTTTTTAAAATTCAAACAACTATATAAGGATATTTTTTTTGTCCCTTACATGACAGAGGAAATTCATCTAGATAAATTTTTAATATTTTGAAAATCTTTCGTAGCTCAACGAAATTAAGTAAAGTATGCATTTTTTGGATTTTATAATGGTATTATTTTAAAACTTTTGAAATCTAGTGTGGGTGTTAAACTATAAAATTACGTTCCACATTTTTATAGTTACTTATATAAAAAAACGGATTTTGTTTATAAAAGGTTAAAAATCTGTATAATAGATGAAATTGAATTAGTAGAAATATTTTATAGATGATTGAACAACATCTCCAACAAGTCAAAAATAAGTAAGGTAATATATATATATATATATATATATATATTTCTTTTTGCGTTATACAAAAGCCTTTTGTAAATTCCTATATTAATAATGAAAGCTATTTTCTTATAACGTTTCACGTCTTAAAACTGAATGTTATTTTTATGTAAATTGATTTTAATGAAGTGAAAATGAAATTTTTTTTTATGAAATAAAATTATAGATAAAAAAATATTTTTAAAAAATTGAAGAATATTCAAAATACCTCAAACATAAAAAAGAAAAATTCTTAGGGTTACAGTTTTACACAAAACATTATTTAAAAATAAATATATGCAGTATGGAAGTTAAAGTTTAACAGATACTAATTCTTACTGGCATAATATAAATTTTACTCTTAAAATCATGCTGTTTGAGCTAAGTCTTTATCTGTTTATAAATTACTTTTATTGATAAGGAGAAAATCAAAGTTGTTATGGCGTTTTTATTTATTTCGAAATCCTCATTTATTTAATGCTTGCCCATTATAAATATTCGTTTGACTTCATTGAGGAGGTAAAAGCGTGGAAAGGAAGTACGTTGAAATTTAGGTTTTCTATAGATAAGGATAAAAAGCATAAAAAAAAAGATCAATAGAATAAAAAATTTTAATCATTTTAAAAAATACTGTAATTAATTTTGCAAACGTTCAAGTAAGGCCGAAACTGATAATAGAAGAAGATTGTAGAAGAATATAATAACTTATAGTTCTTAATTAAAATTTAGTGGTAGTTTTAAAATGGTTTATTAATGATAATGTTAAATTGTTTTAATTTTTACCCAGGAAATTAGATTAAAATGAAAAGGAAATTTATAAATCATTTCAATCATTATGGTTTTAAAGATTTTTTTTTGGTTGAGTCTAATTCACTTGCCGAATCACATAATTTATCATAAAGAAATATCATGGAAATGGAACAAATTATGTATGAGATAAGCATAAAGGAAAATTTAAGATTATATAAGCAATGAATAAGTTTTTATTATTTTATTAAAACTAAAGCGCAAATATTTAAACAAAAAGTTAAAAAAAAAAGATTTCTAGTGAAGGTTACGTAACCATCAACTCATAATGGCTACTTAAATTCGAATATAAATGTGAGTATTGGAGAGAGTATTTTTGGACCACTTTAAATTTTTTAAAATTTTTTTAGACAAGGAAAAATTGGGCCCAACATACCACATGATGTTGCACCTAAGTCTGCCATTAGATAATACTCTCTATATATTTCTCATTTCGAGTTTTTTGTTCATCCAAAATTGTTGAAAGATTCAATTTAGATATCTATGCAGTTAAAACTTAGTTTTCAAGTTGTCTCAAATCAAGCATGAACAAAATCAAATTAATTATAAACTAAGTACTAAATATTATTTTTTGGAAGATATAAAAAATAAACACCTTACGAAAAAAAAACTTTTCACGTTGCGAAGGTCCACATTTGTGCTAATAGAACCTGTTGCACATACCTTGAATAAGTCCAAGGTACAATACTGAGACTACTGAGACTTCATTTTGTTAGGCCTAACTTAAATAAAATAGACATTTTGGCACGAACGCAAATATTTCACTAGTCTACAATGCAGGATTCTCCTCGATGTAGACTTAAAAGAGCACGGATGACATTTTTCGAATTATTATATTAATGTATTACTATAAAAGAAGTAAAAACATGGAAGGAAAATACGTACTGACCTTCCATCCTAAGCAATCATTGACACCCCATTTTCCAGTAAATGTTAGAAAGCTAAAATAATAATTCAGCTCACGAGGGGTTAAATCGATCAAAATATTGTACCTGTTGAAAGTCATCCATAAAAAAACGTAGAACTACGTGATGTAAATATCTGACTTTTTTAAAATTTGATTTTGTAGCAATTTTTAGATCAATTTCGCACAAGTTTTGTATTTTAAAATTACATTACCTAAAATGATGCAAAATATTGCATACCTTACATTGAAGAAATTTTTCGACTAGTATTAATTCAAATAATAAATAATTACTAAAAGTTATTTCTTTGCAAAGAATTATCTTTGGATAAAAGAATTTTATATTTCTGCGCAAAAATGTTTAACTTCGCTTAAAAAATTATTCTGCATTAAACTTTGTGTTTCAAATTTTATTTTAAGAATAATTAAC